>CM052956.1:2400000-3000000 GCA_028554685.1 Agrotis ipsilon
AATTATTTTACACCTTCGAATTCTTGGTTCTAGAACATGCAGTTTAGGGTCGCGAGACAGTTATTACAGGTAATCACACGTGGATCACCGTAGATTTCAGTCAGTAAGTCGGTGTGGACTACTATCGCTCCACTGATTTGATGTTTTTACAAATGTAAAAAGGACATGTACACATTCCTCACGGTATTTTCCTTCACAGTTTTGAGAACAGTGGTGATGAAATGAATTACACAGTCAATACTTTTTGTAATTTATTTCATCACTACTGTTTTAACCCCGTGTCGGTTCGAACCCGTGACTTACAACTCGTAAGTCGTGGCCGTTAGCGACTACAAAAATAAATTTGGAATAGACGTAAAAGAGTAATAATCATGTTATAAAAGATAGTTACTAACACCTAATAGACGACACGAATATTGTCCTTGTTATTTCGTCCAAAGTTTGGACTGACACAAAAATGGTATAGCGCCCAAGGGACGGACTGTGGAGATAAATGAATGTATCATATCGTGCGATATCCCAAAGGTTTTAGCGGAGTTAGTAACAGGGTCAGACACTGTATACAAGACATATTTAATGTATTACTTTAGGTACTACAGACACTTGTAACCTTAGATAGTTTTTTTTTTTTTGTAACCTTAAAATGTCACTTCTAGTTGGCAGTTTTCATTTTGAATCTTTATTTTTTTAAGAAAATAAACGTCTTTTGAAAACAGCGTAACGAGGCTTGAATGCTCGAATTTATTCTATAGTACTGAATAAAAACATAGTAAGACCTTGTGTTCTAATCTAGACAGATGAATTACTTTCTTTTTATCTCTGGAGTGCAAATTTTACGAAGTTATAAAAGTTGTATTAAAGTTTGAGTGTTAGACATTTATTGCAAAAAAACTTTACAAACAGTGAGCGATAATAAAATCAAATTTAGAGATTCTGTTCACAAAATAAAATAGTACCTAATGGTAAGCAAAATAATTATTATATTTTACATTATCGGTAAGATTGCAACAGACCATCACTTGGCAAATATCCTGCTCTCATATTAGTAAAATAAATTATCTTGAATTGAATTAAATACACTGTGAACCTAGAACGTACAGACGTTTTAGGATCACGGTTTCCTAATGAGACAGTCCCGCGATCCTGACAGGTTTTGCCCTCTTATGGTGGTCCTACCCCCATGACTTCAAATACCCTACATAACTCTTGACTGGCCTGTTGGTCTAGTGGTTAGTGACCCTGACTCCTATGCCGGGGGTCGTGGGTTCGATTCCCACCCAGGACAAATGTTTGTGTGATGAGCATGATCATTTGTTCAGTAAAATCTAGATTTAAATTTTTCTCTAATCTAAAACGACTGTGTCTAGTTTCAAAATTCACAGACATATTGACTAAAACCTTACATAATCCTTAGGCCCTCCCTTAAGGCTACATAATCTAAAATCAGTATAATATATGTCCGCTTAGAGACGCGAGTGACGTTATTATTACGAAGACGTGATGCGTGTCACAACTGTTACGCTACTGTGGTTAGGGGTGAGGGGAGGGGACCTTAAGGAGATGTTTCTACGAGTGACAGAATCGTGGCGGTTCTATTACTATCGGGAGTAATAAGAACTCTTAGCTTAATAATTATAGCCGCACAGGCCGATCTACCGGGTTAAGCCGCGCTTGCCGAGGTTGGTCTGGGGATGGGTGATTATCTGTCATAGCGAGTTTCCTCCATGCCTCGGATAGCACGTAAAGCCGTTGGTTCCGGCTGTCATTTGTAGATCTATGACAGTTGTTACTGTTAGTCAGAAGCTCTAAAGTCTGCCAACCAGTGTTATCACGGGGTATGGTATTATTACCCAGTAACTGGGTTGTGGAGGTCCGACAGGCAGTCGCTCCATGTAAAATACTAACATCCAGCTGCATATGGTTTGACTGGAAGCCGACCCCAATATAATTGGGAAAGGGCTAGGCAGAAGAAGTAATAAGAACTCTTAGAACGTGTCTTTAGACTGTGATGTCCACGCGGCTGTGTGACGAGTGGCTCAGTGCATGCAAAACGGCACAGGAGGTCTAATCTGTAAGCACGAAACCCGTGGTTTTGGTCTTAGCGACAGACGTTTTGACAACGAGCCCGAACTAAGAATGACTGATATTACAATTTGACAGATATCTTCTTAGAATCCACGCCATCACTCATGACCTGCGTTTTGTGGTACTACATTTTTCAAATCTAATTTGATTAGACTTTAGTGCTGCGTCAAAATGACTTCCGCAAACTAGTTACGTTCGTACATTTCCCGTTCCCGTGTTTTCGTTGACAGACTTAGAAATTAGATACCCTGTATCAGATCACCCACATGATGTCAGAAACGCAAAAATCCATCATCATCATCATCTCACCCATAGGACGTCCACTGCTGAACATAGGCCTCCTCTTTTATTTATTATTTATTTATTTATTTAATTACACCAATAACTACAACATCTTACAGCAGATATACCAAAACGATGTTATAGACAATAATCAAAAATATACTTACAAAATAGCACAAAGAATATCAAACAGGTATTCCTACTTCAACGATTCTTTGTGCGCCAGATACAAATTTCGGCAGGCTGTCGAACATATCTTCCGAAGATATATGATTTATTATATGTGCGGCCCTAGACAATGGGGCAAACTTCAATAAATTAGTCCTAGCCCTTGGCACCTCTAACAAAGGGGGACGGCGGCGCGCTGTTACGAACCCGTCCGGGACACAAAGCCGCAGTGCTTCCAGCACATCTGGGTGGTGCACCAGCCCGCAAATGACCCTCGCCACGTACTTTACCAACGCGACATCTCTCCTGACCCCCAGCCTAATGTACCCGACCATGCCCAACACAAACAAACTCGGGTACATTAACGGGTAGAATGGGTAAACCCCATATTGCTTCAAATATAAATATCTCGTAAATTTATTTTGAATTTTCTCAATCATGAGATTATATTTTGCCTCATGTGGATTCCATATCATGGCACTTGTCTCTAGATGACTACGAACTAAAGCATTATAAAGTATTTTAATTACTGCTATACTTTTAAAATCCGAACATTGTCTTAATATGAAACCCAAGTTTCTAAAGGATTTGCCACAAAGGTCTATAATATGTTCGCGAAACGTCAACTCAGACACCATACGAACCCCAAGATCCCGCATCTGCGTGACACGCGGCATCACCATACCGTCCATCTCATACGTATTATGCCGCGGGGCACGCGCGCGACTGTACGTCATCACGCAACATTTAGTCCGATTGAAGACTAATTTATTTTCCTGGCTCCACTGTACCACCTTATCCAGGTCTCGCTGAAGCCGCTCACAGTCAGAGGAGTCTTTTTTTTTTTTTTTTTTTTTTTTTTTACGTGGTAAAATCATCAAATGAGACCTCCCACCCCGGGCAGGGCGAGAGGTACTGTCAGACTTGTACTGACTAAAATCCACGGTGTTCTTCAGTAGCCCTTTATGTTCCGGGGTCACGGTGATGGTATGAGTCCCGCAACCCCGGCAGGCTTTGGCCCTCTGAGAGGGGGCCCCGTCATTTTGCTGACAGCTCTTTGAGGCGCGCGTGGAACACGACGCGCCGTCGACCCGGGCATGGTCCATGGTCGGGCGGCGAGTTGCCCTTTACTCGCCGCCCGCATGCCCGCGCCTACGGTGGCCGGAGATCGTCTTGCGACGTCCGACGCCGTGGGCGTCCACCACCGCGGGTGGGGCGGAGGGAGGACCTTGTCCTCTCTCTCACGCGGCCCGCCTCCTCCTTCGCGAGCATGACTGCTTCGCAGAAGGAGGCGACCGCTTCCCACTCCGTCTCGCCCCGCAGCATGGCCGCGACCAGTGCTGGGCGCGAGAGGTCTCCGCCTATCGCTGCCGTGAGGACACGTCGGTGCTCCGCCCAAGCGGGGCAATCCTGCACCGTATGCTCGACTGTGTCCTCCGGGCGATCTACGCAGTGGTGACACCCAGGCGTTTCTTCCTTTCTCATAAGACACAGGTACCTCCCGAAACATCCGTGTCCGGTGAGGACCTGCGTCAAGCGGAAGGTTAGGACGCCGTGACTTCTCTCCAGCCACTCCTCAAAGAGGGGTCTTATCGCCGCTATTGCGGCGTGCCCGGCCGTCGGTCGCGACAGTCGTGCCCTCCATACTGCCCTGAGATCGCGCCGGAGCTCTTCCCGCCGCGCCTCGACTTCTCGAGGCAGCGGGGTCACGCCCCGGCGCTGCGCCTCCACGCGCCATTCATAGACGCGCTGGAGGGCAGTCGCCTCCAGATCCCAGGGCAGCAATCCGGCGAGCAGGTTGGCCGATTCGCCGGCAATCGTGCGGTATCCCCGGATCATCCGGATAGCCATGACCCTCTGGCATGCGACCAATTTGATTGGTCGCGTCCGGATGCTTAGGGCCCACACTGGGGCCCCGTAGAGGGCCATGGACCGCACGACACCGGCGTACAGCCTACGGCAGGAGGCGTTTGGCCCACTGAGGTTGGGCAGGAGTCGCCTGAGGGCGCCCGCTGCCCGATTCAGCTTCGGGGCCAAACTCAGGAAGTGCTCCCTGAAGTTCCACCGGCTGTCGAGGACGAGTCCCAGGTACTTCATCGAGTCAGAGGAGTCTGCCACCGAGATAAATACTTTGAGATCGTCTGCAAATAGCAAACACCTCGCCCTGCTAGTTTTGATCTCCACATGTACCGGTTGGAAGCGACCTGCATCCAGCGTCTTCCGGCGACCTTCATAAGGTCGTCTGTCCACCTTGTTGGTGGACGTCCTACGCTGCGCTTGCTAGTCCGTGGTCTCCACTCTAACACTTTTCGACCCCATCGGCCATCCGCTCTGCGAGCAATATGGCCTGCCCATTGCCACTGCAGCTTGCTAGCAAAAATCCAGCTACACATTAATTTTCCAGAGCCTCTACCATGAGTTGCCATTACGATCAGTGACGGATTAACCCTTAATCAAATTAAGCAATTGCTTAGGGCATCACGTCTGGGGGGGCACCAGAAGAAGCACAAAAAAATCCTATGAGGGCGGATTTTATTGTACTTCTTCTGGTGCCCCCATGGGCATCACGTCTCACTCTCACCTCACCAAAAACTTACTAAGCAGCTAAAAATAGCTAGCTAGCTCGCTTCGCTTGCTATTCCATCGTGCATATGCCTGGTTACCTTATTTATTGCATATTCAAGAAAGGTACAAAAAAAATTTTGCTCGCTTCGCTCGCTCTTGCAGATCCCTAGGTTTTGATTTACTTAATGAACGAAGTACTTCCCTACGTTATATATACCTTCCTTATCACTAACGAATACGTTAAAAAAATTAAAAGCAGACACTACTGTGGATAGGTGGGAGACGCTCACGGCAACGGACGTCGCGAGGCGATTTCCGGCCACCGTAGGCGCAATGCGCAGTCATCGGATGGCGAGTAATAGGGGACTCGCCGTCCGATCACGGACTGTTCCAGTTTCTGCTCCTTTAGAGGGAAAAGACTTCTAGGGTCACGGGACTATTTCATCAAATAACCGTAATTCTGGAACGTAAAGGGCTATTGAAGGATCACCGTGGATTTTAGTCAGTACAAGTCTGACAGTCCCTCCCGTCCCGGCCTGGTCGGGACGAACTATTTGAAATAATTAATCATGAAAAAAAAAAACCGAGGATCCCTATCCTCGGGTTTTTTTTTTGGGCACCAAAGGCTTTAATTGCTTACGGCATCAAGTAGTCTTAATCCGTCACTGATTACGATACTCGATCATACGCATCGACCGCATTTGGCGCTCTAATTGGTTGAGAGTTCAACCTTGGAGCGGGCCAATGAGAGGGCCAGACGCGGTCGATATCGATGATCGAGTATTGAAATGACTACTCATGGTGTGGATGCAGAAAATACATGTTGACAGGAGGAAACGCAAACAAATTTGCACCTCGTGAAAGTGCAGCTCTAAAGAAACGTAATTTGACAGATACAGGTCTTGGTTGCCCTCAAACATTGGGAGGACACATTTGATTATTAAAAAAAAAAAGTACCAATATAAAATTACAAGGTATGAAGGAGAGCTCACTGTAATATTAGAAATTGAGCACAAAAATTTAATTTTGAATGACTATTTGACTAATTTCAGAAAGTTCCATTATAAAGAAAAGAAGCCTTAATTAAGTTTAGACGTTAACTCTAATCTTCTCTAGTACTATTATATTTTATCTTGAACAAAATACTTTTCTGAGCCGTCACTTAGAAGGATGATAGATTAGTCACCTTAGACTTTTCGTTAGGCCCTCCAGCTATTTTGACAATGGCCCGTCTTCGTTAAGATTTCTTTTCTGAGTTTGATCATTTATTTAAAGGTGTCTTCATATTTTGTTTTTTATTTAGTTGAGTCTTATTTTTTCTTTTACTTGCGCCTGCAGATTCGCAGCACGTTGAATCTGGCAATCAATAATAATGTTATTAAATCGTATTTCAAAAGACACGTGGCGCCATCTTTTATCATAAGGAAGTCATAGTAATTATATAGTTTTCCTCGAGAACAGTGCTTTTTCCGTTCGTTTCTTTATACTTTTGAATGATAAAGACAAAGTCGACGATGATAATTAGAAGTATTACAGTGGAAAGATTTTTTAGACCAGGTTTCACGGTATACAAAACGTAATACCAGACATAATGTTACGTCAAAGTGAGAATACGACACAGTATGTCTACTCTGTGACATACGCAAGTATGCGTATGACAGTAGACATACCAGAGTATCATACAGTATTCACACTATTAACAAATGCTCAAAATGACCAAAATGACAAAACTCACATAAATGTAAAACTTTTGCTCGACCTTTAAGCATGAGGTATTTACTGATTAGATAGGTCAAAGCTGTCATTTCAATATCATGTAGGGAAGTTACTCTTTATTTTGTGCACCACGTTTAATACGTCAAACAGGTGGCTTACTTAGGTATAACAATGAAATAATAATATAATAATTCGAATTTAAAATGGCGCATCAAAATCCACTGTAAGCGGGTGCTGTGCGATGCGCCATTTTTAATTTACTATTAAAATAAAGTACTATGAATTATAAACTACTAAAAAATTTGACATACCAACTTTAACTTATTAAATAAAAACGAATTAATTAGTTTTTCAAAAACCAAAGTCAAGTAGATTAATAATTGTAGTATTTAGTTTATCAAAAGTGTTTTAAACAGGTCATATCATAAATAGATGAGAAATGAAATGAATGAAATATTTGTCACTATATTTTTCGCACAAGCATTATTATAGTGCAGTAGTTTTACTGGTTATCCTTATATTGTGCTCATGTTCACAGGCAATTTTAATATAATTACGTCATCGGTCCGTACCGCTGGCTTGCTGATATTACGTCACAAAAAATAGAAGGGCTATTATTACAGGCTTGGCTTTTTCTGATAGATAGGTAGGTACTGTCGAGGACACAAGTCTTTTTTCCTTTCCTTTTCGTACGTGTAGTTTAAGTATAGTTTTTTTTTTCATTGGAGAGTTTACGGCTTAATAATAGTAACCCTGGTTAATCTTCAAGATTGAACTGTGTTTGTCATGTTTGCTCCACGGATGGGTAATAGAGTTCCCATACTCACTCGGAAATATTAAGTTGATGGCAAGATCTAAAATAACAGCCGTTGGTCAAAACCGTAAATGACGGTTTTGACCAACGGCCTGATGATATTATCTTCAGTTTTTACAAGAAATCAAACATTAAACAGGCTGTAATTACAAATGAGTCAAGTAGAGGTTCATATAATAGTATATTATACATATATCCAGACCATTAATTTGTATGATACTTGTTGGTTTCCTAGTCGCAATCGCCACTGCTAAGCGTAGATCCAGGTTCGTTACGGGTGGATCAAAAATTACTATAAAGTCGTTTACTCCGGTCTGATATTGAGACTTTCTACTAAAAGCGTTTTACTAGAAAGTCTCAATATCAGACCGGAGTTTTTAAGTTGATACCTCAATCTCTGAAAGCACCTTAAGCCGTTGGTCCTGCGCTTGGTATCTTCCCGGTCGTGTCAGATGGCCGTCCCATGGGATTATGAAAGTAAAGAAATAAAAAGTGCAAGTCTGTGCTTGCGTACAATAATTCAGTAACGTCAGCACGAGTTTTCAGTATTTTCAAGGAAAAAATTAGTTCCTTCTTCGCACACCAGAGGCGCTGTTCACGGTTTGGGGGTTGGAGGGGTTCGCATCCGGCGTCTTGAGGACGATGAAGTACCTGGCGACTCGTCCCTCGGACAGCCGGTGGAACTTCCGGGAGCACTTCCTTTGTTTGGCCCCGAACACTGAATCGGGCAGCGGGCGCCTCAGGCGCTCATGCCAACCTCGTGGGCCAAACGCTCCTGCCGTCGGCTGTACGCGGTTTGTCGTGCGGTCATGGCCCCTAAGGGGCCCAGTGTGGGACCTAAGAAATCGGACGCGACCAATCACAATTGGTCGCCTGCCAGAGGTATGGCTATCCGGCTGATCCGGGGATACCGCACGGATTGCGGCGCATCGCCAACCTGCTCGCCGGATTGCTGCCCTGGGATCGGAGGCGACTGCCCTCCAGCGCGTCTATGAAGGCGCGTGGAGGCGCAGCGCCGGGGCGTGACCCCGCTGCCTCGAGAAGTCGAGGCGCGGCGGGAAGAGCTCCGGCGCGATCTCAGGGCAGTATGGAGGGCACGACTGTCGCGACCGACGGCCGGGCACGCCGCAATAGCGGCGATAAGACCCCTCTTTGAGGAGTGGCTGGAGAGACGTCACGGCGTCCTAAGCTTCCGCTTGACGCAGGTCCTCACCGGACACGGATGTTTCGGGAGGTACCTGTGTCTTATGAGAAAGGAAGAAACGCCTGGGTGTCACCACTGCGTAGATCGCCCGGAGGACACAGTCGAGCATACGGTGCAGGATTGCCCCGCTTGGGCGGAGCACCGACGTGTCCTCACGGCGGCGATAGGCGGAGACCTCTCGCGCCCAGCACTGGTCGCGGCCATGCTGCGGGGCGAGACGGAGTGGGAAGCGGTCGCCTCCTTCTGCGAAGCAGTCATGCTCGCGAAGGAGGAGGCGGGCCGCGTGAGAGAGCGGAAAGGTCTTCCCTCCGACCCACCGCGGTTGGTGGAACGCCCACGGCCGTCGGACGTCGCAAGACGATCTCCGGCCCGGCCTACCGTAGCGGTGCATGCGGGCGGCGAGTAAAGGGCAACTCGCCGCCCGACCATGGACCCATGCCGGGTCGACGGCGCGTCGTTTTCCACGCGCGCCTCAAAAGAGCTGTCAGCACAATGACGGTGCCCCCCTCTCGAGGGCCAAAAGCCTGGCCGGGGTCTGCGTGACCTCATACCATCCGTGGACCCCGGAACATTAAAGGCTACTGAAGAACACCTTGGTTTTATTCAGTACACGTCTTGACAGGATACCTCTAGCCATGCCCGGGGTGGTGAGGTCTCTTGATGATTTAACACGTAAAAAAAAAAAAAAAAAAAAAAAAAAAAAGAGGCGCTGTTCCATTTTATCCTTGAAATGAAAATTGGCAATTTGAAAGTGTCAAAGTTCCAGTAAACTTCTACTCTCATTAAATCACACGCCTTAATAGCTGTGGACGCACCCACCCAGAGCGAGCAGCTTCTCGACGAATTTGCCGCGCGAGTAAACTGCCTCCCGAGGCTTATTGCTCTGTGTGGACGCTTCTAATGTTTCTCGACTGATGCACAAAACAATATACACGACCGTCTAGAGCGCGCGGCAAAAGACTGAGGCGCCTTTGAGCAAAACAAAAGCCGACACTGGATGGCTCGGGCGCTCGGTCTTTGGCCCGTTCCAGCGCGCGCTCTTGCCTCGACCGAGTCACCTACTCACTAAGCGAGCTGCGTCGCGCAAGTCGTTCTGTGTGGACGCACCTAGTGAATAATCTCCGTGTAGATTGGCCACCGGCAGCAAAATCGGACCATTATGATAATTTCCGTACAATCAGTTAACACGACAATACAAGCCTATCAGCACAGATGAAGTCTCGATCAAAATTTTCCACAGCAGTATTTACTTAACATCGTTGGATTTCTGCCTTTTGCTTGAACAATACTTACATAACCTACATTTTGAATTTACCTTATCGCAAAGTAAAGTTCACTTATCGAAACCTACGCTTCATACATGAACTTATTATGTCAATATCAATTGAACCATTTTGTGCCCAAATCCTTTAGATTCTGAATGTTAAATTAAATTAATTTCCAGTATAAACACTAACGATATACTACGTTTTAAACGTGGCTTTACTCGCAAAAGTATCCGAAATCATTAAATTACTAGAGTTATTTAAACTATACTACATTTTACTCTAGTCATGATCTGCCTTTTTTTCTAATTATTATCCAAATGAGTTTAGACTGTTATGAATAAAGTGGAAACAGACAGACAGACCGACAAGCAGACAGAATTACTCGACTTTTTATAATATTGGTATTTTTGATCCGATCACAACAATTATGTCGTTTTTAATGTTGATTTTATTTAAATGAAATTAATGAAATAATTTCTTTTATGTAGGTCAGTTACAGGCACTTTCAAATTGTCAAAACACAAAAAATAAGTCTCTTTTTTGACGCTTCAAAAGTACGTGCAAAGATCTAATTGAAGTGAATGCTTCGAATTTGAGTTCTGTAGAAAATTCTATCAGTTACTAAAATTGTGATTCAGTCTTAAATTAAGTTTATTTTAGTTTTACAAACAATTTTAGAAAGTAACTAAATACATTAACAGCAATCTAATTTGTTTCGTCTTAAGATCGAGTCAATTTAGTTTACTACAATTTTCTTAGTGATTTAGTCAGAAGTTCGTTAATATAAAAATAACGTTATTGTGCTCAATTAGATTAATGTCAGACAATCAAAAAACTAAAATCTTTTCGTATTCTATTAAGTAAACTGAAAAGAAGTAATTAACGGTATTAAATTATAAGCATCAAAGGCTATTTTATCACGGTGTAACATCCAAATAAATTTTGCAAAAACACTCCCGACAGAGAAACTTCATAAAAACCTGAGTGAGAATATAGGCTACTTAGATAACCGGAACGTTTGAAGTAACCGCGAACCTGTAACGCAAAATGCAATTGAAGAAGCAGGGCGAAGTTTAAGCCAGTAAGAGTCTGACAGTACTCACCTACATCTGTACACAGAGTGGGAGGACTCCATTCGATCGATCACCGTAAAAAAGCACAAAATAAAATAAATAAATAAATAATTATTCCACAACTATCACACAACGCCATCTAGTCCCAAGCTAAGCAGAGCTTGTGTTATGGGTACTAGACAACTGATAAACATACATGTATATTTCTAAATACATACATTATTATACATAAATTACACCCAGACACAACAAATGATCATGCTCATCACACAAACATTTGTCCTGGGTGGGAATCGAACCCACGACCTCCGGCATAGCAGTCAGGGTCACTAACCACTAGACCAACAGGCCAGTCAAAGTCAAAAATAGCTTAGTCAATTTACTGACTGTTACAGCAACCAATATTTTCTTCAATCAATATAATTTATGCTTCTCAAAAATCGCTAGATTACTTTGACAAAAGATTGCTATCACCATACATCATTCAGCCTCATTTATCCGCCGTATCAGGCGGCCTAAGTAAGTACCGTACCTCATGTCCTTATCACATAACGACTACCGCCATCTAGCGAGAGAACGTTGAAGCTCCAAAAAGGCGACCTCTTAAAGGTTTTAAGAGGGTTATAGGTGTAGGAGTTTTATATGATTATATTTTTGTTCGGGTTGAATTTTTTTTTAACCTAGCCGTGTTGTTACTACACATAATTTCCACTACTTATAATTAATATTTTTTGAAAGTACGGTTGCCCTGGTCGCTTAGCGATAGTCGACTGCAACGTTGCGTACCGAGCCGATTCCCGCACATAACAAATATTGTACGATTTAAAAAATAATTAATAGTCGTTCCTGTCGGTGTCGGTCTGGTTGTTTGTATATGTAAGTTTATTTTTTTTGTACAGGCGGCTACCGCACAGCAGAAAAAAACTAACCAGTGTGGAAAAAAAATGTATTCCTGTGCCCGATAACAGACTGCGTTCGGTTTCTTTTCAAACGTAGCCACATATTCCATTATTGTGGCATGTCGATGTGTGTGCATGATAAGGCTATGGTACACGCAGCGATACTTGAACTTTAATGTATGGCTTAAGAAAAGTTTTTTGTTAATTAGTTTTGAGAATTCTCTTCTTATTAGGAATGATAGAAGTCTAGGTAATTTGACAATTGACAAGCACTTAAACTAGCTCATTAATTTATTTTTTCCAAAACTGTTATTTCTTACGCGAATAATCATTTATAATGGCGCCTCAGTACCGTTTGTGGTTTAGAATAACATTATTACAGTAATGATTTATTTTCAGTCAACCGGAAAAGTCTCACGTTTGAGTTCGAAAAGCGACAATGTATTCGGGGGGAAGTTCTATATATTTTACATTGTCTTATTTAAAATTGAAATGAATAATCATGGTTGATGTTTGACCACTGTGCGCCCACTGTTAAAATAAACCTGTCTGTCTAAATATCGCTCTTTCTTATAGCAGCAACCAAGACTTCAAACGCATTTACATAAATAATCCTCATGCTATAAATAATAATCGTTTATATAATTCTGTATTCGAAGCACTATAGTCAGCGTCTGTACCAGGGCTTGAGTGTTTTGATAGATCATCGGAAATAGCCCCCTTTGTCTCATCTTTCTTACAACTTTCATTCCGAAGGCACAAAATGAGGGTGATTTATTAATTCCGTTCACTTGACAGCCAAATAACTGAAATATTGTTATAGGTACTTGTATATTTTTAGAGTTCCGTACATATAGGGTAAAAGACCTTATTTCTAAAACTAAGCTGTCTGACCGCCTGTCTATTTGTACGTCTGTACGTCACCAGGCTGAACGTATTCTATGAACCGTGAAAGTTAGACAATTGAAATATTCAGAGATTTTTTTTGTTGCCGCTATAACAATAAATACCTACCATAAATGCATTATAAAATAAATATTTGGGGGACTTCCGTACAACAGATAGCTTTTTCGGTGTTTCAATTTTTTTTTTGTTTTTCATAGCTGATCCGACAAACTTCGTACCACCTTTATCTGACATCACTCAATTGTTTTGCAATCTTTTGTATTTCAATTTAGAAAAGTGTTGTTTTCAGAAGTTTTCAGGTTTTTTTTTTTTAAATTTTACTTGCCGTAAGAACCATCCTCATACTTCGAGGAGTATTATAAAATGAATTAACTGAATCAGTCCAGCCGTTTTCGAATTTTGCGCTTAGCAACGGCTGGACCGATTTACTATACCAATTTATTATACAGAAGATACGGAAATCTTCTACGAGTACGACTCGCACTTGGTTGGTTTTTACTTTGTCTCGATGTTTCTCCTTGTTAGGTCGAATACAGGTTGAGGAGAGACACTTGAGGACGTAATTATGCTATATGGCACGTTTGTGATCTTTGGATTTCATTGAGAACTTTGTGGTATCGAATAATGAGATATTTTTTATGAGTAGTATTTTTTTAGACGTTTATGCCTCACTGGTGGGTAAAGGTTACCCCATATCCTTCCAAGTTCTCTTTTATAGTGAAACTTCAGGCTAGAGTTCAAGGCAAGCAGTAAAAGTAAGTATAAGCAGTTAAAGATATTTTTTATAATTATTTAGAAACGGGTTTTCTCTTGGCAAAAATGAGGCTTAAGAGGTAGCGAGCTTATCTAAAAGAATGAAACTTAACAGGAACTACTCACCGACAGAAATTTCTTGTGAATGGGACTGTATTACCATAGCACCATAATTTTATAGTATTTAATTATTTTTTTATGTATTCACAATTACTAATTACAATTGAAAAATGCCTGTAACTGGTCTATTTGAAATAAATGCATTTGATTTGATTTGAAACGGTGATAAATTTTTGACGCTGGACTATTATGAGATCATATACAATGTACGCTACAGATGGCCAATGGGTGTGGTTTTCTGAGATGGACCGTTAGAAGGGAGATCTCACTCACCCAAAAGAATGTCAAACAAACTATGTGGTGTATCATTGTGGTCCTGTTCACAACTTACAGCCCTAACTTCGAACATGTCGTAAATGTTATCACATTACTAAATACAAGTTTTGGTAATAAAATAATAAATAAAGTTAGATTAACTTCTCTTCTCGTGGTCATGACATATTTAGTTACAGCACGTTTCTATTTGATTATGGAGAAATGAAAGTTACGAAATTAGTTTGACATAATGCTTCATAGGTATAGTGGTGGTAAGTGCGACTGCTGAGCATGCGATCCCAGATTTGATTCTCGATTAGAATAAAGTGCCATTAGGTATTCCCAATGAGGATTTGTCAGTAGCAGCCTTTTTTCTACACGGTCTTATCATCCGATAAGTCCTTCCACCCAGGGCAGGGTGAAAGGGACTGTCACACTTGTACTGATTAAAATGCACGGTGTCCTTCAATAGTCCTTTACGTTACAGGG
This sequence comes from Agrotis ipsilon, assembly GCA_028554685.1. NCBI lineage: Eukaryota > Metazoa > Arthropoda > Insecta > Lepidoptera > Noctuidae > Agrotis > Agrotis ipsilon. The sequence continues at coordinate 2,414,598 of CM052956.1, forward strand.
CCAGGATTACTTGATAAGACAACCCCGCAACTCTGGATCCCAGGATCACAGATTTCTGACGCGCCGACGACCCGGTCATGGTCCATGATCGGACGGCACGACGCTCATTAGTCGCCGTCCGTCCATCTACGGTGGTTGGAAATTGCCTCGCGATGTCCGATGCCGTAGGCGTCTCCTGCAGTTAGTAGCAGCCTTGGAGAGTGGATCTGTACCCTTGTATTTGTACCCCTGATTTTTTTAATTTTTTTACGTGGTAAAATCATCAAATGAGTCCTCCCGCCCTGGGTGGGGCGGAAGGGACTGTCAGACTCTTACTGACTAAAATCCACCCGTGTTCCTCCGGATGCCCTTTACGTTCCGGGGCCGCGGTATCCTGGGTTAAGAGAAAACCAGCCGGCATTTGGCGCGAAACACGATGCGCCACCGACTCGGGCTTGGTCCTCGGTCGGACGGCGAGCTACCCATTACTCACCGTCCGCAAGCCCGCACCGCCGCTGTGCCCTCTGCTGATCAGAGGGACACGCGTTGGAGCGTCCACATGATAGGCTATTCGCATACGGGCAAAGAGACCCCTTAGGCACACAGTGCGTAAGGAACAGTTTTTGCCCGCATCCCAGGGTGCACCGGCCCGAAAAACTGGTCTTCCCCCCGGACATATCCGAGAGGGAACTGTCTTAGCACCCCTAAATGTGGCACTTTAAATGATTTTTGCCAGGACTATAATCTATGATCCTAACGTTACTAATGCAATCACCCTCTTAAAACCTCGCAATTTTAAACAAAACACCGACAGCTGTTTTATTCTACGAACCAATAGCTTTGTTAAACTAATCACTGCACCCACATGTGTGACATCGTTACGCGAGGTCGTCAATACTTGTTCCAACTGTCAATACAATCCGTACTGGACTGTGCGAGTCGTTTACATTATCCGTTCACAAATGCCAGCAATCCCAACCGCGGTTCTGGTTCCATTTACAGGCTAATGCACTCGTGAATGAACCCTTATTGGGACATAGTTTAGCATTTGCATTTTGCGATTTGCGTTTTGTTGATCGATTCGCAAGGTTAACTGTTAGTTGCCGGCTGTTTCTGGGTATCTAGTCTATAAGTCCGTCAATGAAAACACGGGATACTGATGTACAAACGTAACGTAATGCCATTGACGTCATTTTTACGCGGTGGTAGTGTCTATGTTATTAGGTACAAACGGCTACACATCAAGCTATGCAAAACCAGAATTAGCTGGCCGTTCATTGTGTGTTAAAATCATATGAAGCGAGACCAAGACAAAGTGGTTTTGTATAGCTTAATGTCTAGCCGCGTGTATATCAAATTGCATTAAAAAAGGTCGTCTAGTGAGTGGTGAAGCGGACTCTAAGGAGCTTTCTGTCTAATCGTAATATTATTATCACTCATTCTTAATTCAAACGTCTGTCTGCATACATAACTGGTGTTACGTTTAATTCCTTCATACATATTTATTGCTAGTTAGTTAACCAAAAACTTCAGAATCGTATGTCCTTCATTCATTTTTCTTATTACATAAGCTTTCATCTTTTAGAACGCGATAAAGCAAACTTTGTATGAAATATATTGCAACATTTTTAGGATAGGTCCTAAATATTTTTAGGGTTATAGTTCATCTAGTCTTATTGAAGTGGAAAAGTTAAATTTTCTTGGTAAAATGTTGAAGACTATCAAAGTTTGAGAAAAAGACTAGGCAGATGATGACTAGGGAATGAAAAATGATCAACAACTTATAACATTAGGGTCTTCAAGTCAAGACAGAATAAGTTACTTCTAGGCAATCGTGCTTCGGGCGGCGAATAAAGGGCAACTCGCTGCTCGACAATGGACCATGCCCGGGTCAACGGCGCGTTGTGTTCCACGCGCGCCTCAAAAAGCGTCAGCATGATGACGGGGCCTATAGAGGGCCAAAGCCTGTCGGGGTCACGGGACTTACTTCATTACCGTGACCCCGGAAAATGAAAAGCTATTGAAGGACACCGTGGATTTTAGTCAGTACAAGTCTGACAGTCCAAGTCAAAATCATCAAATGAGTCCTCCCACCCCGGGCAGGGCGGGAGGACTCATTTGATGATTTTACCAAGATAAAAAAAAAGGCAATCGTGCTTCATCGTCGACAACATAATATTTTCGCTTACAATCAAATTGTGATCAAACGAGCTTATCGCTAAACAAAGTAAAGTAAAAAACTGTTCATATCATAAACACGTATTTAGGATGCGGTACCTTCGTTTTTATTTCTACCGATAGGCATAATATAAAACATACAACGCCCATAACGGTGTAAGAATAAAAGTCAAATAAATAATACCTCGGCTGTGTTTCGATATAAGCTAGGCTGTAATTTGTCTTTACGGTTTTGGTACGGCCTAACCTAGTTGATCGGCCTTCGACCCTCGGCTGCGGCCATGTTGTACATCGACAACGGCTACCCTAGAATCACGGGGCTTTATGCCAACTAAAGGAGTTCGTTGCTAATTAATTATAGCCTCACAGGCTGATCTTCCAGGTTAAGCCTCGCTTGCCGAGGTTGGTATGTGGATGGGTAACCATCTGTCATAGCGTGTTTCTTCTTCCTCGGGAAGCACGAAAAGTCGTTGGTCCCGTCATTTGTAGACCTTTGACAGTCATTACCATGTAGTCAGAACTTCTAAAAGGCTGATAACCAATCTTACCATAGAGTATTGCAAAACCCAGATACTGTGTTGTGGAAAATACTGATATTCGACTGCATCTCGTTTGACAGGAATCCAACCCCAACATAGATGAGAAAAAGCAGGCAGATGATGATTTAAGTCATCCTGTAGGTTTTAGGATAGAATTTTTTTTCAAAAGTAGGAAACACAAAGCATTTGCATTGCCAGCCACCATCAAAGACTGAAATAGTGAGACAGAAGAGTATACCCAAGAAAGCAATCTTGAAGACTTTTCTATTTTCCCAACTTAAATCAAAGAAACAAAAATATTGTCAAAGAAAATGGCGTAATTACAACTCATTGTCCGTGGTGGATAGCGTCCGCGTCGTTCGATTGTTCCGATACAAGTGATTAAAAATAAAATTGTCTTTTGTATATTGTTTACCTGCAAAGAACTTTGAATTCTCTACCTTAGTAGCTAAAGTCGGGTTTCGATTTTCGGAAACCCACTCGATGAATGCAAGAATTACCTACTGGTACAGAACGGCACGATGCAATTAATGCAATTGATTAAAATAAGTGGTGGAGAGGACAATAAAAGGACATTTAAATGTGAGCTTTTAAAAATAAACACGTTTCCAAATAAACATTACGACGATTGATTCGGTAGTTAATGAAAAAGAAATGGTAATCTTTATCCACCAAAAAAGGAACTGCTGTTTAAAAACCACGGGGTTATCAAACGGGCTGCTACAGGAAATCCCATTAGTTTTACGGCAACCTCACCTTCTCCTTTACGCAGCTCCTCACCGGACGGTGGTTTCAGGAGGTACCAGTAATGGATTGGGCGAGAGGAAACGCCCAGGGGGGCACTGTCAGCTAACAAAATGAGGGCCAAAAGCCTGCCGGAGCCGCCTGACTATTTGAGCAAGTTACTGTGATTATGACACGTAAAGGGCAATTGAAAGAATATGGTAAGTTTAATAGTCAGTACCTTTCGCCCCTACCTAGGGCGGCAGGACTCATTTTGATGATTTTGCCACTTAAAAAAAGAAGCCCCGAGACCATTGGGGCAGTCAGCCGGTGTAATAAAATACTGAATAAACCAGCCAATCTTCAAATTGGTACAAACTAGGTTGTTTACGCAAACAGTTTTAAACTTAATTTGCAGTGTAAAAATATTTTACCACTCGGTTTTTAGCGCTGGAACTAAACAGGCAAGTTTTATGAGTGCAGACTTACAAAGATAACCTAGTAGTTAGGTACTGGAAGAAACGGAATGATTATATTACAAGCCAATTTAAATTTTGCTGTCTCCAAGCAATTTAGAAGGTAGTTCTGATGGGTTTGGCCTCACGTTGTACGTGGTGCAAAAGCTGGGACTGGCTTACTCTTTGTCGCGGGGAGCAGGTTGGTAGATGTCACATGTTTTAAATAAAATATTTGACACAGCCTGACCTCAACAAAGATTTATTCTTTAAGAGACTAAATTCAAATTGAGATGCTATTATTACTTTAACTAGCTGATCCGGCAAACCTTTTAAAACTTCTCTTGACTTCTAACAATAATTCAAAATTAGCCAAATCAAGAATTTTATGTATAGCAGGGTATCCTAGTATGGACGCCAGTCTCTCACAACAATAAACTGTTAAATAAACTATTATTATTATTACTGCTTAATTACCTACTACCTTTGAGTCTATCATTTCTATCAACACGCAGATATGAAGACGGAGATCTTCATTTTTCCTTTTTTTCATAATTTGAATCTGTTACTACTCAAACAAAAAAAAAAGCTAGGCATAGATTTTTGTCTCTTCAATATCGTTCACATCTATGTTAGTTGGCTAACAAGGTTGCGGGCTCAGAGGTAATTGTATGACAAACGATATCCCCCCTCCCGTAGCTTGTAGTCGCGAGTTTTCAGGGTTCCGCACTCGAAGGGTAACCAACGAGACCTTATTTACACGCTTTCTCTGTGTGTTTGTCCATAAAAAAGTCAGGCTTAAACTTTCATGGACAGTTGAAATTTTCAAAATCTGTGTATTTTTAACAAACAATTATAAAAATACATCCAAAAGAAAACTAGGCTCCTTTACTAGAAACGTATTTTTTTCCACTGCCTGTTAATCTCAATTATCTACGTATTACAGGGTTCCTGAGATCATATTCCGGTTAGTAGATAAAAGAATTGAAATTTTCACAGAATGAGTATTTCTATAGTCGCTTAATATAACAACAAAATAAAAATGAATAGTACGGCACCTTTTATGCGAGTCCGACGCTCACTTGGCTTTTTTATATTTGCCGTCAGTCGCCGGCGAAATTAGTACGCTTCTGATATTGCTTATAATGAAAAATACTTGGCAACAGCAATACTGGTTTTTAATTATACGTTGTAGGATATGTGCAGTTTTTATTTTACTTTTCGTACTTTTGCAATTGTACAGCAACGGAATTCTAATCGAAAACGTTGCACCAAAAAAACCGCATAAACTTTGTGTAATAAAAATTTACAAACTAATATTTGCAGAAATATAACTCGGTACCTCTCGGTATCTAATGGTTTTTTTTTTCTGATAACCAATAATGAATATTAAGATTATGAAGGAAAATAATTGAAAGCTTGATTTTTGTATAATTAATTCGTTTTTAGATTGTTCAATGTTTTCGCCTTGTACAATCCAATAGCACTGACTCCCTTCTATTTATGGATCTCTTGGTGAATCTGTGGTACAGTCAGCATCAGAAATTGCTGACCACTTTCAGATTATCAAAGTCGCTGTACACCGTGATAATACAGCGATTTTGAAAATCTGAATGTGGTCATCAACTTTTGATGGTGACTGTACGTAAAATCTTCAAGTAAAATCTCCAATTTATTCTGTCCGTCAGTAAAATCTGCCGCATCCAGCCATTCTCACGTGCATTGCTATAAACATTTGCTAGCAGCCGGTCAGCTCTTTAAATCTAGATCGGGGATCCCGGAACCTTTTACGGGCTGACACAGCGTTCCTGTTGAAAATTTAAGCTACACCACTTTGTTTGAGGTGTGTTTATTCGGTTGAATAATCGTGATGTTTTCCTGTCTTTGATGTTGCCAACTGCGCGGCCATATTGAGATTCTAGTCCTACGAATCAATGACCTGAATTTGAGGACTGACTTAATTGTCATCTGCACTGTGACATACTTTGAAGTCTTTTTCTACGATCGATTGCTGCACTACGACGTCTCTTTTTTTTTTGCGTGGTAAAATCATCAAATGAGTCCTCCCACCCTGGGCAGGGTGGAAGGGACTGTCAGACTTCTACTGACTAAAATCCACGTTGTCCTTCAATAGCCCTTTATATTCCGGGGTCACGGTGATGGAAATAAGTCCCGCGACCCCGGCAGGCTTTGGCCCTCGGTGAGGGGGCCCCGTCATTTTGCTGACGCTTTTTGAGGCGCGCGTCGAACAAGACGCTTCGTCGACCCGGGCATGGTCTATGGTCGGACAGCGAGTTGCCCTTTACTCACTGTCCGCGTGCCCGCACTACGACGGCTCTTGGGTTCGATTCCCGCACGAAACAGATTTGTATGACCCACAAGTAGTTGTCACGGGTCTGGGTGTTTGTGTATGTGAGTTTAAATGTTTGTTAACGCACCCAAGATACAAGAACCATGAACTATACATAAATGGATTCCCAGAATTTACTTCCCAGAATTTTATCTTTATTAGCAACACTATCGAACGGTGTGATAATACAGAATGTGATTTTTTTACCAAAATCAGCGGGTTCGATTCCTGACCAGGATTTTTGATTTTTCTAAAATTCAATGATGCAGTTTTAGTTTTCGTCAAAATCGGCCTCGAGACTTCTTTCATCGTTTTTCGATATTGCTCATAGTTTTGAAAGTAGCCATCCACGCCCAGTTGAAAAATTCACCGTGTATATTTATTTATGGTTTACCAACAGATGTTACAGCAATACATACAAAAAATATGACAATCTTAAATCGTAGTTCTACTGCACACCCAATTACAGGTAAACACAACATGTTAATTCTATTTTGTAAAAGATAACAAAAATAAAAAAGTTGACAATACAAATTCCAGTACAAGGGATTTGGACAAAGCTGGAAGGCGTGATAAGATAATGGGGAAGCCTACGTTATAGGGGAGTCCTGTGTTAATCAGTAGTCGTCCTACGGCTGACATGATGATGATGATGATAGATTACATTATAAAGTCACCCGATGTCCTTTACTCTAATAATAATTTACATTACTACCATCTATCCGTTGACTTGTAATATATGATATTATACAGGCTGTGGTTTATTTGTAAAATTTTCATAAATAAGATGCTTCTCAAGTTAAGCTTTCTCAGTTGCATCATGTAACTACTGCTACCTGATTTTTTATGTTTGTATCCACGAATATAACTATCTTCTAAGATTTTCCTCTTCATGTTGTAAAACGTTGCCCACACGAGTTTCTCCTGTATCGTGTTGAGACGAGTTATTCAGGCTTGAGCAACTATTTTTAGGGCACCTATATTAAGAGCAACGATTGCATTCCCGTTTGAGCACCTATCAATATTTTGACGTGTGGCTCAATCGGGAACGGAAATATAAAGTCCAAGTCTAATCTCGTTAGAGCACCCACAATAAATTCTAGCGATGGAGTTTATAAAATAATAGGCAAAGCATATTCAGGGTGGTATGTTTTATTTGGATAGAACTATGCTCAGAGTTTCTTTGCGAGATAAAATCCGGAAAACGGATATTCGGCGAAGAACCAGAGTCACCGACATAACTCTTAAAATTTACAAGTTGAATTGGCAATGGGCAGGCCACATCGCTCGTAGAACTGACAACAGATGGGAAAGAAAAGTTCTCTCATGGCGATCACGGACCGGAAGATGCAGCGTAGGTAGGCCTCCCACTAAGTGGACCGCCGACATCGTGAGAGTCGCGGGCAAGCGATGGATGCAAGTGGCGAATTGTTATTCGGCGTGGCGGTCTAAGGGGGAGACCTATGGTCAGCAGTGGACGACTTCCAGCTGACGATGATGATGTTTTGTATAATTCTGGGAAGGTTAACTATAATACTTACGAGCAAATTAAGCATTTAACCTTGTCTTAAAAGAAGTCTGTTCTAGAGAGATAAAAATTATCCTTTCTTTTTGTACTCCGTAGCATCCTCTGTCGAGAATAACATTTTGAGAACACGTTTTGCAAATCAGTTAGGAATATCAATTACATTCGCATAATCTTTTACGGCATCAAATACCGCCTGTACATCGCCATAACTTAAACATCACCCGTTACATTTGAATTATTGCGCCATTATTGTGCAAATTTCGTGCATTATGTTTGGTTATCGTGATATTTGCAGAGCAGAGACGGAATTCGCATGGTTTGTGGTCTGCGTAGTTACAGATTTTGCTCACGAGGTTGTATAGCTGTATCAAATCAAATCAAATCATTTATTTCAAGTAGACCAGTTACAGGCACTTTTGAAATTTGTCAAAAGACAAAGTAAAATAAAATATTTAAAAAATAGTTATGGTGCTACAGTCCCAGACACAAGACATAACTGTGAAAGTACTGTAGATGCTCATTCCAAAGCGTAGATCTATTTATAAAAAATACTAGAATACTGAATAAAGTAAATATACATATAAGGGGTCTTTCATACAACAAACGTAATTTTATTATTGGTCGATATTTATAAGGGCAACTGGTAGACGCTTGTGATATCCACAGAATAGTCAGTTATAATAAAATTATGTTCACTTTAACAATAAATACCTATATAATAAAATTATAATGTTTTTGTGTTTTTTTTTTTATGATAATGGTAAAACCCTTGGTCGATATTTAGTAGTCTGTTATTGCTCGTCTGATAATAATATTAATTCTATTGATATATCCATGTATTTTACATTTTTTACCGATGACACCCTCAATTGATTTGATTTTATTTATGTTATGTTATGTGTATACTATTTGATTGTTTAATTGTGAATTAATTATGATCCAAGTTGATTGAAATAAATGATATAAATAATAAAATAAAATAAACATAAATAACTTCTAATAGTATAATTATATGAAACTGTACCAGATCCGGCCTTACCATCACGGAAGTTCTCCCAGCAAAGCTGTGTTCTGTAACATAAAAATATTTCATTTCAACCGCTTAATCGGGTCTCATGTGAATTTCAAATGTGGCGGTTAAAAAAACGTGTTCCTTGTGGTGTCTCGATGTAAATTTAAATGCAGCCGTATGTCATACAGTCACGTTACCGTATATTTTGTATGGTATTTTTTGAAGCTGCATGTTGAATGTACGTAGTATAATTTTATACGTATACTGTGTTGAAATATGGACGCTCGTCATGAAGATGATTCCTCGTAGAAAATGCAGAACACTTAAAGACCTAATACTTACTGCACTAGTCGTTTTCAATCATACGCACATTTAGCATAACGACTGGTTGAATGGTTGAGCTGAATGGTGCTGATATATGTGTCATGTTCGTGAACGGGCGCTGTCAGTTGGGACTGGTCATCTCTTAGCTGCCATGGTCTATTTTAATAATTAATAACTTTATTAATTTTTGAATTGTCTTTTTTATATTTACTATGGACACTAATAACTTGCCACATCGTTCTCACATAATGTACCTACCATCTGATGATGAATGATGTAACCAAAGATCTGTAATAATTTTGGCGATTGAAAAAGAGTGTCCATGGAGTTTCTTGCTCATTCTTCTCCATAGAGATCTACGCTTTGGAATGAGCACCTACGGTACTTTCACAGTTTTTATGTCTTGTGACTGGGACTGTAGCACCATAACTATTTTTGTACTAATTTTAATTTGTCTTTGACAGTTCAAAGGTGCCGGTTACGGCCTAGTTGAAATAAACGTTTTGATTTGATTTTGATTTGATTTTGATTTGATTTGATTTGATTTGACTGGCACATTGGTTAAGTTAATTGACTACTGCGCTGCATGTTACGGGCTCGATTTCCAACCGGAACAAAAACAATAAAATTAGTACGGTCACACATCGGGAAAAAATAATTGGCTCTTTTAGCAGAAAAAAGATAATGCCTGCTGTGCATTTCTAAAAAAAAGAAACTATTTGAAATTGAAAGTTTTGCATGTGTTGTTTGTTTTGCACCTTAATATTATATCGCTATGTTAATTATAATAGCCCTGTGTAGAAGTTTCATTATTCATTTTGCTATAAGCTGTACCTATTGTTTTATTGATGTTCAAAATTGATGATTGTTGGCCTATTTTGAATATTTAACTTTTACATTGTTTATATGTATAGGAGTTTAGTCAGTTAACAGTTGATAAAGTTTTTTACTTTCATATGTTTACTTATTTATATTTTAAGGATATCGTACCCATGAGTCACGAATTTCAAAACTGTCTATGGTTAAAAGTTCAAATCATGCTTGTGGTTCGAATCTACCTTTCAATAATATTTATGTTTCTCTGCTGTAGCAAAATGCACGTCCTATTTCTTTGTATAAAAAAAAAACTGTAAAAGCAAATGAAAAGGCCTTTCAGGAAAACAGAGATTTTATATTTAACTTGATTATAGTATGAAAAGGCCTGTAATGGCCGAACAAAATGGGATCATTCAATCTAATTTTAAAGACACTGGCAACAACACAGGTAATGAAGTAACTTGGGTAGTTTGGGTCAAAATGGTTGCTTAGCTACCGAAATTGGTGTAGCAAGGCTACCTGTAGTTTCACGATATATTTTTTATTAATTCTGAGATGTAATGATAGTGTAGAGAAAGTTTATAATATAGAATAGAATAGAAAAGAGTAAACTTTATTGTACACCAAACATTTTAAAACGACTACTTTACAATATTGCTATAACTATGGTTACAATGGCGGTCTTATCGCTTAAAGCGATATCTTCCAGACAACCTTTGGATGGACTGTATGAATTTAGATTAGAAAGGTAGGGGGTAATAATAAGATAAATAAAATCTTCTACTAGTACTTCTCACTAGCGATGGGTCGTTGACGGTTTTTCCGTCAACGAAACGTTAACGTTGATTCACGTTTGTCAACTAGTTAATCAACTAGTTGAATTCGTCAACGAGTTGAACGAGTCAACGTGTTCATGTCGTTGACGAATTTAACTGTCAACTTGCAACGTAAACGGTTGATTCATTAAACGGTTTTTATCTAACGATTGTGCGTTGAATTTAGAAACAATTTTATTCAATTTATGTATTGGAAATTGGAAAACGTTTGATTGACGGTTCGGCATCTCAAAAATAGTGCATTTCAAATAAAATAATACATTGGGATTAGGTCTACATCTGTGGTAAACGTAAGTAAACAAACTCCACCAATAAAAGTACTATTCTTAAAATAAATATTTCGAAAATCAACTCTTACAATCGCTCGCAATCCATGACGCGCATGACGTTAAAAACAACGAACCAAAAACTCAACGTTGAAAACAACGTTGCATTTGCGTTCTCGTTAATTCAACGAGACGAACGAGTTAAACTCATAAACGTCGTTGACAGATTCGACTAGTTGATTCGTATACAGTTAACGTTAATACGTTGACAAGAGATCAACGGTTGATTCAACTAGTTCGTTGATTCAACGCTCATCCCTACTTCTCACAAATCTATTACAAAAATGATATAAACAAACAGATCCAACAGTTGTAAATCACCAATAAAATGTGTGGATCATAAAGCTTTGTTTTACGACATGCTGACGCAAAAGGTTAGAAGGCAATTTTAGAAGAATTGCTTCTGCTTCGACTACAGACTACAAACAAGCAATGTAAATAACTAGTGATAGTATTTACTGTAAAGGTTGGATGAGGTATTAATCATAATACCTCACGGCACGGTTAGCAAAATGGCTGAGCGATTAGACTGCTGCGCTGCGTGTCGCGGGTTCGATTTCCGCACATAACAAATATTTGTATGATCTACAAGTAGTTGTATCGGGTCTGGGCGTTTCTGTATGTGAGTTTAAAGGTGTGTTTGTAAACGCACCCACGACACAGGAGAAATTCCTAGTGTGGGGCAACGTTTAAAAAAAAAATATGTAAATATTATAAAGGTCAATCTACACATATACAAGTATAGTGTTGTTCAGTTCGATCTACACTTCTCGAGATACTCTGTATAATATTATAATGAATGGAGAAATAATTCTTGCCATGTGAGAAATATTATATAACTGTAGCAAAATTGGGAATTGGAGCAAACTATCCTTAAAAGGTGAGCTGTTTGTAAAAAGAGTTGTAATTAACTTCATGTCTGTAGTTTATGTACTTAATTAGGACTACAACTTAATTTTCCAGTTATTACCGTTACACCACCCTGTATAGATTTGGTCACCTCTTCATGCAAGATTATCGCTGGGCAAAATTCTCCACACAATAGGTGCAGGGTGTTAGAATTCAGAAAAAATAACAAAACACTCTAGACGTATGTAGGTATTCAGGCTAAAGAAAAAAGTATAGATTGTAGTGGAATAGGCATCCCTTTGTCAGAACTTACTCACCATACCTTTTTTAATCACGACTCAAGAGCAACTAAAAATAAAGCTCAATTTCAATAAAACCTTTTTGCAAGTTGCTGAGTATCCTTCCGAGCTACTTAATTTGTAAATTCTTCCTAGTTGGAACATTTAATATTCTTATACTAACAAAGTTTGAAAATTAAAACTAATTTAGTTGGGGTTTAATGAGACTTTTACACTTTTATTATATTAAGAAAGTCTGTTTTTCTTTAATACTCCACAGACGCATTTTAAATAAATTTTACTTGGTAAGAGAGGGCTATTTTAAATTGAACTTCATGCTGGTATTAACAAAAATGATTTTTGAACAGCTACAGCATACAAAACAGCCTTTATTGTTCACGATCCTAGGACAACTCGCGGGCGCAGTGTGGGTTGGTAGATGTCACATGTCTTCGAATTTTTGGTTTTAAGACGTGCTGGTTGCCTTGTTTAGTAACGTGGTAAAATCATCAAATAAGTCCTCCCACCCAGGGCAGGGGAGGAGGGACTGTCAGACGTGTACTGACTAAAACCCAAGTGGCTTTTGTTCCGGGGTCACGGTAATTCGTTAGTCCCGTGACCACGCTAGTTTCATGATGTTGTAGAGCAGTGATGATGAAATAAATTACTCAAAATGACTGCGGTATTTTGTGCGGTTGAGGGGTGTAATTGCCTTTGTGGTACATGGTTTTTAACATGGATTAACATATTTTTTATCCCGGTGCTACGTTACCTTGGGATATTTTGTTGACGGATTTCACATTGGACACTTGATACCTCCGAAAAAATTTTACAGGAGCTGTATGTAAAATAGTTAAGGTGCCATTTCAGCAGCTTTGTCAAATCTGTACCGTCAGCACGAGTTTTCAGTATTTGAGACGTAAAGTAAACTGGAACTTTGACTACTTCAAATTGACAATTTTCAATGAGAAAATTGGTTCCTTCTTCGCACACCAGAGGCGCTGTTCCATATTCTCATACAAAAAACGCTGTAAATACTGGAAAGTTTCTGTAAAGTAAAAGATTGAAAACTCGTGCTAAGGGTACTGACCCCAATTTTTTGAGTGTTACATAAGCGAAGTCACTGTCAACTGCTACTTCTTGAATAAAAATAAAACTTCATAGAAAAAAGCGAACTGCCAAAAGAACATTCTAATTAACAGCCTGCATTCAAAACGTTTCCTTTTCACTATCCTTAAAATCTGAGCTACAAATTGTATGTACTTTTTTATTAAAGTTCTAGCGAGCGAGCTGCGTTGGTCAGGTCTCAGTGCACGTGCAATTTCAGGCTTTTAAGCTTTGGTTCAAAAGTTAAAAGGAGGAACAACGCTTGTTACTTATTTTTGTTCCATTTCTATTGCTGCTGCGGCTTTTGTTTCTATTCCCACAATTTCTGTTCTTTCACGCAAGGATAGAGCCTCTATCCTTGATGTGAGATGTGATGTCAAATTTTATTGTTTTTGGCCAAAATTTATAATCCTGTCGAAATCCGGCAAACAGTTTGTACGCAGTTGGAGCACGCAGCAGTTTCTATTATTTCTGGGTGATACTCCTCTTTTTGAATTACTCTACTCCTTTTGATAGGCCTGTTGGTCTAGTAGTTAGTGACTATGACTGCTATGCCGGAGGTCGTGAGTTCGATTCCCACCCAGGACAAAAATGTTTGTGAGATGAGCACGACTTGTTCTGTGTTTGGGTGCAATTAATCTATAATATGTATGTATTTAGAAATATATAAGTATGTTTATCAGTTGTCTAGTACCCATAACACAAGCTCTGCTTAGCTTGGGACTTGATGGCGTTGTGTGATAGTTGTGATTTTTTTTATTTATTTTTTTATTGAAAACGACAACAGTGTTGACGATGATATCAAAATTAAAATCAAATAATTTATTTCAAGTAGGCCTGCTAGAGGCACTTTTGAATTGTCAAAAGACAAAAATTAATTAGGTAACATAAAATAGTTATGGTGCTACAGTCCCAGTCACAAAACAATCAAATCACCATCTTAAAAGTCTAAATCATAAAGTACAGTATCACAAAACAAAAAAAAAAACCTTAGCCTAAAAACACCCAGCTAAACAAGACATTATTCTCCAGAAAATTTCAAAAAACAGACTGTTTTCATCTTACTACCGCAAAAAATAATCCCCTACTTAATTACAATCTTGAAAGGTATTTCCTTGGCTGTCTTTCACCTCAACGTTTTCAAAAGCTATTTTTCAGAGTCCGTCTGTCCATTCTGTTCACTCATTAATCTGCTCGATGGACAGTCTGTGACGAACAACTGGATAGATGGGTTAAGCGATGTTGAAACTTACTGGAAACTCCTTTAGATTCTATTTTGTTTGAGATTGTCATGGTAATAGGCTAGTTTAGGTAGTCAAATAAATTGCAAATCTATAAAGTCCATCAGGAGCAATGGATACCATATCTTAAAGGTTTTGTATGTAAAGAATAATTCGAACCGCGAGCAGGATTTGAACCTGCGACCTCCGGATTCAGTATATCCGAAGCTCTTTCCTACCGAGCCACCAAGGCCCACTCCCTCAAATTCTTCAATCTTTTTTAACGTCTCACGGTAACGTTAAACGGATTTATTGGTTTCTAAGCTTTATTATAACATCTTTCTTAATTTACACACATATATTATACACACACACTTATATGTTTGTCTAGCTCAACACAGGACATTTCGATAAGTACAATATTTAACATAGAGAACTACAATGTCAATACGTTCTTTACTTTTTAAACATTTTTCTATAAATGTCAAGAAACCACTACTCACTACAATTGACCGTATCATTTTCCTTATTTATTTCCACCACATCCCCTCAGAACAGACATACAACTTATAACCTTTCCGGTTCCCTTTCAACGTACAAAGAAAACACTTTTAAAACGAATAAGACAGTAAAATAAATGGCAAGTAACAAAGGGTAGGATACACAACACCCTTACAGCTGCATCAAGAGCCTTAAGTGCTTACTCGTGTCAGAAATGCTGTCAAGGGCAGAGAGAACTTTTCCTTAACGAAAAAAAAGTTGTTAGGTGCTAGTTATTTATAAGGTGGGCGTTTTTAGTGTTGTATTGTCTGTTCGTGGCTTTATTTGTTCTTCAACTGGCAGTTATGTTCTGCATTTAATTCTTTTGCAATTCAATTTCTTAGTTAGTTACAAACGTATTTATTTAATTGATGAGTGTTGGGCTCAATTCCACACACCTATATTTATTACCTTTCTTTTTTATTTAAGCTTTTCTTTCTTTGTTATTTTTTGTCGTGCTAAAATCATCAAATTAGTCCTCTCAGGCTGGACGGGAGTGACTGTCAGACTTGTACTGACTAAAATCCACAATGGCAATAGCCTTTTACGTTCCAGGGTCACGGTTAATTGATGAGACATTCTCGCGACCCCGAGTTTGATTTGATGTAGTCGACGGTGAAGCACTCTTGCCTGGAAATAATCTATTCACTCTTGACTTCAAGGTGAATAGGTTATTTCCTATCAGGAAACGAAAAAATGCTATCAGGAAACCTAGACTCAATCAGGGAATTCAGATAGGTGCTTTTGGTGTGAGTTACTATGTTTGTAAACGGACCCACGATACAGGAGATTCCTATCCTCGAAAGGAAAAAACTGATCCTTTATGGAATCACTTTGCTGTCCGTCCGTAAATACTCTCTCATATCAGTCTCTCTCTCTCAGTCACTACTGTCCCTTAGAGCCATCAAAAATTATACTAAATATTAAATCATTCTTAGTATTAATAGTTCTCAACCAACGCAATCAAAAGATACAGCCGTTTATGCCACAAATTTCCGCAAATTTTCGAATCTCGCAAGGGAATCAAAACCTTCCTGTGAATTCAGAATCTTGAAATTTCGTGTTTCTTAGAATCTTGAGATAAAGGAAAAAGTTAGAAAGCCGTTAAATTGGTAACATCGCATAATATATTATTATTTATTTTTATATATGTACGGAAGCTTTCGTGCGCGATTCTGACTCGCATGTGGGATGTTTTTTTTTTGTCAAAAATAGAATTTAAAAAAAGGAAAGAAAATAAGAAAAGCGTTTACTTTAAACGTATGGTATATGGAACCATGCCCGGGTCGACGGCGCGTCTTGTTCCACGCGCGCTTCAAAGACCGTCAGCATAATGACGGGCCAAAGCCTGCCGGGGTCGCGGCATTTATTCCATCACCGTGACCCCGGAACATAAAGGGCTATTGAATGACACCGTGGATTTTAGTCAGTACAAGTCTGACAGTCCCTCCCGCCCTGCCCGGGGTGAGAGGACACATTTGATGTTTTACCACGTAAACATAAAAATATGGGTGGGATATTCATCATGTTCTTTTAGGTTTACTTATTGAGCTATCTACATTCGTCTCATTTTTTACACTTAGCCATTCAAAATACCTTCACTATTTGCCACTTCTAGTTTCTCCATACCATGGTTTAAAGTTCAGCCTTGTTTTTGAAGTGCACTAAGATTGATTAACACCAACCAGGTGGTCTGTTCTCGGCATACTTTAAATTTTCCATTGTTATTTTTATTTTTGTTCCATTCATTCACTCATTCATTCATTTGCGCTTTTCTATTGATTTATTGAGATCGAGCTTTATTCTTTCGTTGCTCCCGTGAATATGGTCTAGGATTGAAGCGAATGGAGTGATAATAAAACACAAGCTCTCACGGAAAAGAAGTGTATTGTATAGAATTTGTCATTGGTTTAACTTTAAAATAACAGTCGCGCGCAATCGATGTAAGGAAGGTAAGCCCTAGACGGGTAGCCCGCCTAAAAGGGGTATGCATGTTAAATTACGCGTCTTGACGACGACAGTGCGTGCAAGACGCGGCTCCTCATAAGGAGAGACGACGCGTCCTGCACGCACACATTGTCATGAGCAAGAACGACGCATTTTTTACCATGCATACCCGTTTTAGGCGGGCTACCCATCTGGGGCTTATCTCCCATATGCAACTGTCGAATTGTCATTCGGTGTGGAAGTCTGAAGGAGGAGGCCTTTTTTCACCCGTGAACGTCTTCCTGCTTATGACGATGAAGCATTCAGCGGATTCATCACCATTTGCGGATAACATCATCAAAAAGAAAGCGTTGAACTCCAAACATAGCGGTCGCTAACCTGGTTTCTAATTTCAATTTGCACAGGATTAACAACATTATCTGTTCTGTGGAAACTGATCTAATGAGGTTTGTAATTACAACGTCTATGTTAACCAATTTACTGCTAAACAAGTTTGTATAGAGCTCAATTTACCATAACAATGCACAAAACATTTTGTATTCAAACATAGTTACAAGTATTAACCAGTGAATTTTGGTTTGAAATTGCAATAGCTAATATATTTATTTACAGCAATATTCCCAGTTTGTTGCGAAGCTAATACTAGATTGCTATTCGAAACTAATTTCTGATTGGACAGCGCCTATTGATTGAACTGGAACGTCGGGCTGTTCTTGCCAACTGCCCCAGTAATGTCTAAATTCGATGGTATAAATAACTAAAATAATAATTAATAATCTAACTAAAATCCGTGTCTATGTGTCCATATTATTAAAAAAACAACTGAAAGAAAAGGGCCGTCAGTCAAAGCGAAGCGTCCGTCTATTTCTTTAAGAAATTGTTATAGGATTTTAGAACGTCACTAAACGCTGTATATAAAAAAAATACAAACTAAAATACAATAAATTGAAATAATAAAACTAATATTCAAAACGGATGCAGTTGAATATTACATTGAACGATTGTATATCAGACCGTCGATCGTTTTTTTTTAACTTCAAAATGTTGTTAACAAATAATAAAGCCGTATAATTTTCCTACATTAATATCTACAGTTCCTATGTTACCAAACTAATACTGAAAGTGCTATTCAAAACTAATTTCTGATTGGAAACTTGTAGGTTCGTCTTGCATCCATTGAATATTGAAATGCAATAATCAGTCGCCGGGGAAGCCTGTCCTGGCTCGAGACTTCCGCTGTCAATTTGTCCCGGGAATGGTACATTTTGTTGGCGACTGTAGTAAACGTGGAGTTGAGAAGGGATTTGGACGGTGGCTTATGTTTTTTGATCCTATGATATACATGTAACAATTACTTACTGCTTTATATTTTTTGTATATGTTTTGAATCTTATTTTCAGCAGAATTGGTCACAATTAAAAATTCAGTAGGAAAATTATCAACCATTTTCTTGTTTTTTATCTCTATTGGTGCGGATTTTTATCTATCTTTCTTATAAAACAAAAAGATCTTTGTTTGAACACTTATAAAAATATATTTTATGCATGGCCGAAGATCAAAAAACGTCAAACTGAGAATCTATTTTATTTTGCAGAATTTTCATCATATATTATTAAAGATATTATTAATAAAATTAAAGTAAAGTTTGTGAAACTAATAAGCTAGTTATTGATAGAAGTTTTACTATGCGCTAACTTGAGTTTAGTCCAGAAAATTTACAATTAAATAAATTACTGATTTTACACTTGACCGTTTCTATAATTGACTGATTATATAATTGACCGATTTTTTAATCGAATGATTCTATGAAAGACAGATTATAATAATAATAAATGACTGCTTCTTCAAATTACTTACTTTTAACAAGCCTTCTCTTAAAATGCCTTGTTCCTTTAGGGTGGGTTTATAATAACTTATCTTGAAATTTGAATTAAAACCACATCCTGACGTTTGAATGTAATTTACGGAACAAAATATTTTAAATGAAGGAGTTCTCCTCTCCATTAATAGGTCCACGTTCCATTTATTACGGATAGTTGTGCCTGTCAGTTCAGCAATGGTAATAATAGGTCGAAATTATGTCGTTATGAATGAATCTACGAATTTTGTCACGATGTTAAACGTCATTAAATTGATAATCATCATCATCAGCCGGAAGACGTCCACTGCTGAACATAGACCTCCCCCTTAGACCGCCACGCCGAAAGACAATTCACCACTTGCATCCGTCGGTTGGCCGCGATCCTTACGGTGAATAAAATTACATTCATAATTTGGGTTTATCCCCGTCCAGTAAGTAACACCCCTTACTACCAAACTGTTACTGTTTGTAACAGTACTGTGAGTAACGGAGTTACTGGTTGGTAGATATAAAAGTGTTACTCGATAAAACATTTTTCATCCCCCCATCTCGGAAAGGGTACTTTTGCTCTTCGATATCTGACAGTAAAAGCCGTTTTTATCCTCAAGTGAGTAAAAGCCGTTTTTATCCTCTAGTGAATAAAGTAAATTTGAATTTAGAACATCGTATGAACAAAAGAGTAGCAGCAGTAATGGCGGCCGGTGACCGCAACAGCTGATCGCTTGCTGTGGTGCCCACTTGACGTTCGAAGGTTGTCGAGGAAACAAATTCTATTTTTAAAATTTGATGTGGTACACAGGTGGGAAAGCAGAGTACGCTCCTCGGGTGTAAGGCTGCGTTGCCTTGGGCTAACTTGAATCCCTCGCTTCACTAAGGATTTTTAACTTTATTCCCTCGTTTCTTTCGGGTGTTAACACTTGAACCTTCTCGCTGCGCTACGGACTGAGGTTCACCCCCAGAATCCTTAGTATCGCTTCGGAATTCAATACGCCTCCCTTGGAGCGTAATCTACAATTATTTTGTTAAAATCTCAGACCCGAAACATTCTTGGCTCAGTACTTTGTTTTACCTTTTTTATTTGCTTTGTGCGGTTTTCCTTTCACGTCTTATTGTTATGTTATGACAAACCAAGATAAAAATAAGTAACTTAATAATACTTACTACCTAAGTATTATTTATTTATTTAGAACTCAACATTTTTTGTTCAATACCCATTGAACAAAAACTATTATGGAGTGATTGCGTGTCTTTCGTGGTCCGCCTACGCATTTGTTGTAATCAGTCTTCAGCCTCGTCTGTAATTAAGATATTGGTGTTCAGTATATCTGTATATCGAATTAGTTATGTGGCCGCTCGAAAAAATGCATTATATGTAAGTGTACTTATTTATTTGTATAATTTGGTAAGTATTTTAGATCCTGAGCAATGAATGTGTAAATTTTGCAAAATTCATTATCAATTGTTGTCTGTATTTATAAAAGATCTATGTTCATTTTCATTCTAAAGATCTTTACAACGATTTTTTATATCTAATAAATCGTTGTAAGGATCTTTATTACTTGAAAAGTTTGAATCTCAGGCTTTGCATAATACCATATTTTACAGTAACTTTTCAGAAACTTGTTTTTTAATTTGTTAACAGGTTGTCGTAAACGAAATAATGTATATAGACCCTACTACTAACCGAAGTATAACCCCTTCGGACCTGAATTAATATGAAGCATCAAAAA
This sequence comes from Agrotis ipsilon, assembly GCA_028554685.1. Lineage (NCBI taxonomy): Eukaryota > Metazoa > Arthropoda > Insecta > Lepidoptera > Noctuidae > Agrotis > Agrotis ipsilon. The sequence continues at coordinate 2,435,196 of CM052956.1, forward strand.
AAATATTTTTAAGGTTTTTCTCTGAGTTAGAAGTGCAATTAAGGGATTTTTGTAAAAAAATAAGTTTTATAGTTTTTAGATTTTTGGAATTTTTTATGTCCTCTCAAGTGGACATCAGGTTTAGAGTGTTGTATTAATACATGTTTTAATGAATAATTGTTTTGTAGTTATATTTTGAAGTTAGTAAGTAAATCTATAAAATATTATTATAATAGTTTATTTTTTATTTAACATTTTACACTGTTATGATTATTCTTTTTTTGATGAAATATATTATGGCAAATCATCGACAATCATACTGGATTTCGCTTGCTTGTCTTAGTTCTGAAACGGTGTTGTTTTGGTGTAAATTACTGGACTGCTACCACCAGATGCGGGCCGTCCTCTTTTTTTGCTAGGATTTTTTATGCCCCATGTTCGTTAGAGCTTAAGTGCAACAAATCCAAAACGTCTGTGCTTGGCAGATTACAGGTTTTGTAATATTCTTGGTATTCCAGCCAGCTATTGGTTAGTGCTAGGTCATACAACTTCATCTTGATATCCTATTCCAACAAAATAAGCAATTACTACACTTTCTGCGAAGCATTCAGGCTCGTGAAGGAGGACCACGTAAGGGAGAGGACAGCGTCCTCCTTTCACCCTAGCCGCAGTGGTAGTCAACCCCGGCGACGGATATCGCTAGACGATCTCCTGCCAACACAAGCGCGGGTGTGCAGGTGGCGAGTAATAGGCGACTCGCTGTCTGATCATGGATCATGCCCAGGTTGACGGCGCGTTGTGATCCACGCGTGCCCCAAAGAGTGTCAAATTATTTCATTTGTAGGCTCACTATTTGATCCGGGTCTAAAAGAAATAACTACACCTTCCTTCTCCAAAGCAGTCAGGCTCGTGAAGGAGGAGGCGGGCCACGTGAGGGAGAGGACAGCGTCCTACATTCACCCCAACCGCAGTAGTGGACGCCCACTGCGTCGGACAGGACGATCTTCTCCGGCCACTACTTCTTCGGCCGCCGTAGGTGCGGACATGCGGCGGCGAGTAAAGGGCAACTCGCTGTCCGACCATGGGCCATGCCCGAGTCGACGGCGCGTTGTGTTCCACGCGCGCCTCAAAGAGCGTCAGCATGATGATGGGGGGGGGGGGCATCCCCCCATCCCCCTCTAGAGGGCCAAAGCCTGCCGGGGTCGCGGGACTTCATTACCGTGATGACTACGGAACATAAAGGGCTATTGAAGGACACCGTGGATTTTAGTCAGTACAAATCTGACAGTCCCTTCCGCCCTGCCCGGGCTGGGAGGACTCATTTGAAGATATAACGAAGTAAAAAAAAAAGAAAGAGTTACTGAAAATACGTTTGGTGTACAACGATTGTGACCCCATGTCCACTGAAATGGACATCCACTTTATCTTCAAAATTATGAAAACAACCGCATATTTAGTATTTTTTGTAAATGTATATCATAGCAAATATGATCACTATGCAAAATAAAAAATATCTAAACAATCGATCAAGTCGTTTTGGAGTAAATAAAATAAAACTAAAGGCGTACTCGCATTGCGCGTATCCATGGCGAACGTCAACACTTGACTAATTATTTCATCGTAACTACAATAAATCCTTTGGTGTTTTGTTTATCGTAACGTTTCTAGGTAAGTGGTCGGTACAATCAAATGTTTACACTAACGATTTTATTACCACACCTCATATTTCACGCAATAATAAATCGTGTCCATTGAAATGGACGCTGGGTCTGAAGGGGATAAGATGAGACGATAAAAAAAATGTAATGTTATGTTATTACAGTCTTAGTTTTCTTTACCAGAAATGAGAGATTAAATAGAATCAGGAACAACTTATGATGGCGAAATGTCAGATCACAAGAAGGAAACAGCTGTTCGCGGCATTTCGAGGCTCTTTCATTCATTCATAGTTCATTCAGACTAGTACTTAGTTCAGTTTCAGCTTTTTTTACTCTGCTACATGCAGTATTTATGTACTTGACCGCAAACACAGACCGAATATCCAACGTGATCTGTTCATTCAATAGAATTACTAGAGGGACAATTATGACATGCTGCTATCTGCTAGACATGGTACCATCTCCTTAATCGTGTTTCGGCTGTCCAGTCCGCGTCTGTGTCTTCATCAATTAATCTGTGTGCAGATTGGCCAAATGGATTGGCCAGTTGGACCGTCGCCATGTTGGATTGGACTTAAAAACCGATTTGGAAGGAAGATTGAAAGGTCGGGTATGAACTGGGAAAAGTATGTTGAAAAGAGATTATTCACAGGTGATTTCTATATTTCACATCTAAGAGTAGTCAAGGCTCAGTGGTAAACGCTCCCTATGAGTAGGTCGGATGCGATTGCGGTGCCTCATCGTAAACGATGAAAATTTCACCTTCTCACCTGTACTCTTTGTAACCACCTGCACTCTAAGCGATCTATCCGAGGCCACCACCAACGCCGTCAACGTGGCAGAGTTATTGTCGAAACCTGCATTTTAAAGGAATCATCTACACGACGAAGAAGAAGTAAGTCGGCCAGGCGCATCAGTTAGTGCAATTTATTTCATCACCATTCCTCCCAAAACGGCGAAGAAAAAAGCTTTTTAAAAAAAAATGTAACCGCCTTCAAAACCAACCACTAAAAAAGAGTAAAATAACCTACAAAATAACTTTTCTTTCGGAAGTCGGTGGGCTTTTTTTTTCATTGTCTTTTTTGCCACCGACTTCCGAAAGAAAAGTTATTTTGTAGGTTATTTTACTCTTTTTTAGTGGTTGGTTTTTAAGGCGGTTACATTTTTTAAAAAAAAGCTTTTATTTTACTCTTTTTAGTTTAAATATTCAACCCAAATTCTTGTTAAATAGGTACATAATTTTCTTACATGTCCACTAGAATTTTGTAATCCGTAGCACCGGTAATAACATCGCTCATGTACAAAATTAGCTAATAAAATTCCCTATCTTAAAAACTACTGAACCGATTTTGATGGAACTTGCAGTGTTCCCTCAGTTGAACGATACCTAGTATAATAAAAAAAGGATGATTTAAATCGGACTCGTAGTTCTGGAGATAAGCGAACACAAACTAAATCAGTCGATGCCTACTCCTTACAGTTAAGGAGTTGTACATTCCATCATCAGCTCAGCTACATGAAATTATGATTACCATGCGCAAATACTTAAATTACTTCATAATATGTATTTGCGAAAAACTATATGTGGGCCTATAAAATTTGAGGGTTGCCCTCGATTTCTCCAGGATTTAATCATCAGATCTTGACTTGGTGAATATGGGACCACTCCGCAAGCATCTCCTTTCGAATAAAAAAAGAATTTTGAAAATCGGTCCACAATCGCCGGAGTAATCGCGTAACAAACACAAAAAAAAAAAAAAAAAAACATACCGTCGAATTGATAACCTCCTTCTTTTTGAAGTCGGTTAAAAATACGGTGAGGGAACTGACATGTTCAGAGTCAATTTGAAGACATGTCACATCTAACAACCCGCTCTGGGCCGCAAGGTAGATTATCAGACTCCTGTCTGTTAAAAGGAGTGCGCTATAATCCACCTGTGTCCCATCTGTGGGAACATTAAAGGCTGATGCTTCATCTTTAAACAAAATTTGTATCCACATTAATCTTCCATTTATCTTAGTTACAATCATTACAGCAAATAGAATACTTTCTAAAGAAAGTGTTACGTCTCCTGTAAACTGAAGTTTCAAAGTAAATAAAATACGAAACGAAGTTTAAGTAATAAATCCGAAGGATCCTTGAATAGGTATAATTTAAGCTAATTTTATTGAAGAGAATTTCATTGGAACCGAATCAGGTTTGATTCATTGTGCTGCTATTTATTTACCTACTAGGTACTTTTGTATATGTCTTCGTTTTTTCTTAAACAAATTTTTCAGTGATGTTTACAAATATGGATGGTACAAGAAGCGTTTCTTTAGCCGCGTTAACAAAGTGTTAATTAAACTTTAATCAGGCTGAAATAAGGCATTTAATAGTTGGGTCATGTCGGTTTTGATGTATTTTTTCGGCATAGTCAAATGGACATTTTTTTTATCGTGGTCATCAAATGAGTCCTCCCACCCCGGGCAAGGCAAGAGGGACTGTCAGACTTGTACTGACTAAACTCCACGGTGTCCTTCAATAGCCCTTTATGTTCCGGGGTCACGGTGGTGGTATAAGTCCCGCGACCTAGTCAAATAGACTTAGACGGAACTTGACGCCCTAGATAGTCTGTCCGTACACTTATCACCTCAAATCGGATGCCTCCCCTACGGTCTTCTGTGATGAGACTGTATATCCCGCAGAAGTGTGGCGGTCGTGACTTTCTTAATGTTAAAACCTGGCACAACCGCGAGATAAGAAGTCTCAGGGAATACTTCCTTGAAAGCGACGTGGGGATGCATCGAGATGTATAGTCTCACTGGACAAATGCTTGACCCAGCTCTCTATGGCTAACGAGAACTGGCGGTTGTGTGGTATGGTAATTGATAGTAATGATCGCAAGGAGGTATGGCAGAGCAATGAGCTACACAGCTATTGTATAATAGACCTTCTGGCGTCTGTAGCCAGGCTGTTTCGGTGACCTCTTCGGGGAAACCGGTAGAGGTAGATTTCAGGAAAGATGGAAACACTTTGTAGAGGTTTTAATGCCTCAAGCGGTCCTTATATCGTACTTAAACGCGTGTATTCACACACACCGCTGTCAGATATAAATAGCTGAGTTTGTATTTATTTACTTTTACTTACATAATTTAAGCCAATATCTGTCCCATACTAAAAGAATTTTCAGGTTTTGTAATAAGTTATTTCGTAATTAAAGCTGACTTTTATCTCTAAAGTTAAACGAAATAAAATCATCACATTTCTGTTTCAATTTTAAACGTACGAAACTTTCCAACAATCACAGTGAAAATTTCACGACAATCGCAGTTGTAACATGTTGTGATACGCGGTCGTATGTCGACAATTATGTACGTGTCGTCATACTGGTTTTAACTTTTCGTCGTACGGTTACGACGTGACGAGCATCGTGTCCATATGCAATGCTGCAAGCGTTCACACTTCGCTTTAAATTTGTTTGGTTTTACTAAAAGGAAAGAATAAAACGGCTAGTGGTAAATCGTTGGCAGTATTTATTTTTTAAATAACGTGTTCAGTGGTAAGTTGTTTGGTAATGATTTTGAGCTTGAAAATGATGGTAATGTGATACGGAGGAATTAAAAAGTAAAGTGATGTAGTCATGAGTCTCTCTTTAAGACCAAAGAAACAATGTTATAGTTTGACAGTTCTTTATGATGTGTAATATTTATCTGGGATACGACTCTAAGCACGAACCCTGTAGTTCCGGTCGAAGTCACGCCGGGCCCCCAGGCCTGACTATATGATCACTAAAGGAATAGGGTGGACTCTTAGTAAGTATGAGTCCGATAGTCCCTTCCACTCCAACTACACTCATTTGATTGAACGTTGTAAAATCTCTAGGTACAAATAAAAAATTGTAAGTGAAGGTTAAATATGGCGCCAATTTTGATTACGAACCAAAGGAGACTTTTTAAACAGCTTTTAGTGCAAAATTACTACTTAAAGCAAATGGAAAACTTTCAAATTACATAAGCAAAGTCAAGATATCGTAAATGTTTTACTAGCATTACTTCGAGAGGAATAGTAATCTACAAGGGTCGGCTTCTTAAACGTAAAGTAGTAGATTTATAAGCTACGAGACTTATAAGCTTTCAGAAATAAGATCTTGACCCTGTACACAAAATATACCTAAATCTTAAAACCAAAGGTATTTTTCGCGTTTTTTACAGTGTGTGCATGAACAAGAATGTGGTTTTTCAATCATCTATTTACCTATTTGTTCATATTTCTGATATGGTAACTTCTTAAATTCATTCTACACGTCTTAATAATATGCAAAATCCCTACTATTATTTGTATTTTTTCAGAATTGTAGACTGAATAGTTTAAAAAATAAGAGGAGGAAGAGGAATGGTCATTTGTCGTGTATATTCCTGAGTAACAATATTCCTTAAACCAGTTATTTAAAAAATATAAAAACTGAATGGTAATGATTCAAGAATTGATAATATTTACCTTTCAACTTAATTGGTTTAGTAGGCTCAGAACAAATTGACTGCTGAGAAGGTCGTAGAAACGGTCACACGAGTGATAGATATAAGGGTTCCGTTTTTTCATTTAAACGAACGGAACCTTAAAAAAATCTCCGGGTAAAGGTATTGGACCAAGTTGGACATAATTAACTATGGAAATTTTTATTTCTGCACCAGTGAGACAAAGAAAAAAAGAAAGCGCGAGTGAGTAATAAACTGCATGTTGAACCTAATTGTGGTGATATTTATGTCAAATATCGAGGAATAAAAGAATACTATTTCTTAACTAAAATCCAGTAATTGATATCCAAAACTCAGACCTGTATCTAAAAATATTTCACCTAAAACTCTAAATCGGTTGCGTTCAAAGTCCCAGCAAAGTCGGGATATTACCCGACAATTCATACAATCGTACATCGCAATATGAACGGACTTAGACAGGATACATCTGATCCAGTTTGAGCCGTTTGCTTATGAGTTATTGCAATAGCTGGAAGACCTGGATTTTAGAAGTGGATTTTGTAGAGATGAGGAGTAGTGTTGTTTTGTTAGCTACTTTGTTTATTGTTAAGGTGGAAAACAACTAAAGAATGGATATTCGTCTGTTATACCATTTGGGATTAAGTTTTTACAGCTGGGATGATGAAAAAGATACACACAACTCGCTTGGGAGGAAATTAAATTGACGTGCTTTCAGAGATAAAGCCAGCTGAGGTTTAGTTTTATCCTAAACTACATGAACACTATCATCAGGTATGTGAGACTGTGAGAGGAAATCACTGAAAATAAAATAACAAATTACATGTTCGAGAGACCAACTAAAGTGTCTTCGTGTCATAGTACGGTCAGCTGATTATTTTTATTCTTCGGGATAATAAATTTTAATTAAACAAGCACCGAAACGTGCGTCTCGGTGCTAGATAAAGATGATTTCGATTAATGTGACCGAATTTAATTAAACAAGTTTTCAGTATCGAAGAAATGACTGTTTTTTCTCTTCGATTTTTAATAGCTATAGCCGCTTTTCCCATCAACGGAGTCACAGTTTTCGTGAACGAATCTATATGGTACGACTCAAGTAGTCTACTATTTTCCGCTTGAGAGGAAATTGGTCAGGTAAATCTGACATTGTATGCACTGTTGCTAACTTAAAGAAAGTACGCTCCGAAAGTTGGAAGCATAAACGGTACCGACCCACTTAGCATACACTTGAAGCTTCCCAAGATAAGTCGAGGTAGAACACAAAGTACCTTACTGCGTTATTGCATGTGCTTACAGCAAGACAGCCAGAAATGGCGTAGTTTACTCCGGTTAACCGTTTCTTCCACGAAAACCGGGTATTGTTGGAATACTTCATAAGTTGGTTATGCTTTTAGCAGCAACTTAAACAACATTTTCGGTTTATGAAATGTTTAAATGTTTGCAAAATTAATTTGTAAGTAGCTTACATCACACATAGCACAATCTATGTAAGCTAACAATCTTGTGAAAATATATTAAGACACTCGTGGAGAACTTGGTGGCTAAATAATAATAATTATCACAGCACAGACGTATCTTTCAGGTTTATTTTATTTTAATTTATTTATCAAGGCAGCAATAATTTGTTATCGATTTTGTAAATATGTCGTTGGTATAACGACATATTTACAAAATCGATAACAAATTATTAAATTACGGGTATTCAGTCCTGTGTAAATATATCACTTACAGGCATACACAACATTATAAAAAGTTAAGTTAGAGTTGGAAAACCAGTTGTACCAAGGGGTTTTGTATTACCCAGTTACTGGGTTGTTTGATGATATCCGACAGGCAGTGACTTCATGTAAAATACTAATACTTAGCTGCATCCGCAAAAACTGGAACCCGATCTCTAGTTATTTCCGAAGAAGCTTAGAAGTCGATGATTCCATAGAATAATAATATTCCACAAGTATCACACAACGCCATCTAGTCCCAAGCTAAGCAGAGCTTGTGTTATGGGTACTAGACAACTGATAAACATACTTATATTTCTAAATACATACATATTATAGTTATGAGCTGTTTAAGTACTACAGCGAAGAAAAAGCAAGGCGAGAAGAATTACAATGCCAAGTAATGGAGCTTAAAACCGAAATGAAAAAGCTGCAGGAAATTTTAGAAAATCAAGCTGAGCAAGAGAAAAATAAGGCTTCTCAAAAGGCCAACAAAGAAAGTTCATCCAAACCTGTCGAATATGAGACGGACGAGGATGAACTAATCAGGGAAACGGAGTGGATAAGGATAGAAAATAAAAGAAAAAAACGGAAACTGAACCGTACGCTCACTCCTCCTTCCGATCAAACCAGTAACGGTAATGATGAACAAGGGAACACAAAACCCAAAAGAATACCGAAACCACCCCCAATAATAGTGGAGGGTGTCAAAAATTACCAGTCCTTCTACGACTTAATAGCTAGTACTCAAGGTGACGCATTCACTATAAAAATGATGAGCGGGGATAGCGTCAAAATAAACGCAACCAATGGAGATGCCTACAGAGAGATTACGAAGCTAATAACTTCTAATAATTTACTGTGGCACTCGTACGAAAACAAACAAGCCAGACCAATACGAGTAATGGCCAAAAAGTTGCATCATACATGCCAGCCAGAAAGAATCGTAGAGTATCTGCAAAGCAAGGGCTACAAAATTGAAAACGCTGTTAGCAAATTAAGTTGGAGGAAAAAAGAACCACTCAACATGTTTATGTTGTCATTCGAAAATGACGAAGACATAAACAAAGTTTATGGAATCACCAATATTCTAGGGTGTAAAGTGGAAATTCAACCACTTAGAGCATCTAAGCTAGTTCCTCAGTGTAAAAGATGCCAAGCCTATGGACATACCCAGAAGTACTGTTCGAAAGAACCAAGGTGCGTCAAGTGCACGGGCAGGCATCTCACAAGAGACTGCGTGAAACCAGCGCAAGATAAACCGAAATGTGTCCACTGTGGCGAGGCACATCCAGCTAACTATAGAGGGTGTATAGTAGCGAAGGAGATGCAAGTATTAAAAAGTAAATATACTAAAAAGCAAACTGCATCCCGACCATTGAAGCATACTGAACCATCAGCTACCAAGGAAGCTACCGAAAAGAAAGAAATGAACCACCAACCAACCAAACAGCTATTGTACTCTCAAGTAGTCACAAACAATGTCGAATCAAGTTCAGAAACAAAACTTGATAAAATCTTAAGCCTAATGTCAACATTTGATCAACGGCTTAAAAAACTAGAAATGAGTTGCAAAAAAGGCCCTATTCATCTGCAAAAATGAGTAACAACATCAAGATTATGACTTGGAATGCTAATGGACTGCTACATAACCAACAAGAGTTACAAGTCGTCCTAGATACAGAAAATATAGATATATGCTTAATATCTGAATCACACTTTACACGACAGTCATTTGTAAAATTTCAAGGTTACAAGATATATCACGCCCTGCACCCAGATAACACCGCGAGAGGAGGCAGCGCTGTCATAATTAGAGAAAACATACATCATTATGAACAGACAAAATGTGAAGATCAGGAAATGCAAGTGATCGGTATAACTATTAAAACGAAGAGATACGACTCGGTTACTGTAGCAGCTATATACATTCCTCCAAGACACGCACTAAAAAAAGAGCAATACAGGACACTCCTTATGCGACTAGGAAATAGATTCATATTAGGTGGAGACTTTAATGCCAAGAATACCTATTGGGGCTCTAGGCTTACTACAACAAAAGGCAAAGAGCTTCTAAATGCCATACGAGAAACCAAATCAGAGGTTCTATCAACTGGGAAACCGACATATTGGCCAACAGACTCAAGGAAAATTCCAGATTTAATTGACTTTTTTATATACAAAGACATATGCTCGGAGTTTATAAGTGCTGAAGAAGGTTTCAATATGAATTCTGATCACTCACCAGTAATTTTACATATGAGTGAACATGTCCAACATAGAGAAGGCAATCCGATTCTCGTGAACAAGTTCACTGACTGGGAATCCTTTAAAATAGATTTAGACAGTAAAATAGACCTAAATATACTAATTAATGATAAGGAGCAACTGAATCTTGAATTAAGCAAGTTTATTATAGATATTCAACAAACTGCATGGGCTAATACACCCGAAAAAAAAAGAACTTTAAAAGTTAATAGTTACCCGAAAGAAATAATAGATCTGATCAAAGAAAAAAGATCCTTGAGAAAAAAGTGGCAGCAAAATAGGTTTCCGCAGGATAAGACACTGTTAAATAACATCACTAAAAAAATTAGAAACGAAATTAAGAAAATTCGTGACGAAAACTTAACTAGGCATCTCCTTCAACTGACTAGTAATCGATCGACTGATTATTCATTATGGAAAGCCACAAGAAACCAAAAACAACCTATTGCTCACATACCACCAATAAAAGAACTGAATGGACAGTGGGCAATAAGTAACGAGCAAAAAGCATCAAGATTTGCCCAACACTTAGAGGAAACCTTTACACAAATCGAGAACGTAGACCAGAATCTCCACTGGGAACAACTACAGCAAGCAGATCAAGATATAAAACTTGTAACACCAAAAGAAGTATGTAAAGAAATCAGAGATCACATCAGCCCAAAAAAATCCCCTGGTTATGACCTTATCACAGGGGAAATTCTAAAGAACCTACCAAGGAAAGCATTGGTAAAACTTACCAAAATTATCAATACTTCTTTTAGACTAAGGCACGTTCCAGACCTATGGAAGGTTGCAGAAGTAATCATGATCCCCAAACCAGGGAAACCACCTCAAGATGCAACGTCATACAGGCCTATCTCATTGCTGCCAGTGATGTCAAAGCTTTTCGAAAAATTACTACTTAAACGACTGAAACCTATTATAGAAAATAGTAACATTATACCGGACTATCAATTTGGATTTAGAGAAAAGCATTCAACGATAGATCAGGTACATAGGATTACAACAGTAATTGAAAAAGCTCTTGAAGATAAAAAAGTATGTGCCACCGTATTTCTAGATGTAGCCCAGGCTTTTGACAAAGTTTGGCACGAAGGATTAATTTATAAGCTTAGAACTGTGTTACCAAAACAGTATGCAGATAAACTAGAATCGTATATAACTGGAAGAGTCTTTAGAGTAAGACAGGAAAATGCCTGCTCTGAACTAAAGGAAATAAAAGCTGGTGTTCCACAAGGAAGTGTTCTAGGCCCTGTCCTGTACCTATTGTACACATGTGATATACCAGAACTAGAAAATGCAACTGTTGCTACTTTTGCTGATGATACCGCAATAATGTCCACAGGATCGAGTCACAAAGAAGCTGTGGAAAAAGTACAAAAAGCAATAAGTCAATTCTATGACTGGACCAAAACGTGGAGGATTAAGCTGAATGAAACAAAATCCATCCACATTGACTTCACAAATAAAAAACCAGAACACAACCCTGTGTACATAAACAACAAAACTGTTCCGTATGAAAACACAGCCAAATATCTTGGTATGACCTTAGACGCAAAGCTTCGCTGGAAAGCCCACGTCAAAAAGAAAAGAGAAGAATTAGAAATTCGTTACAGAAGCATGAACTGGTTACTAGGAAGGCATTCCGCGTTGTCAGTTTATAATAAAATTCTGCTCTACAAATCAGTCCTTATGCCAATATGGACCTATGGCATATAACTATGGGGTTGCGCCAAAGACAGCAATATAGATATTATCCAAAAATTCCAGAACAAAGTACTCAAGAACATCGTGAACGCGCCTTGGTACATAAGAATTGACGACATCCATCGGTACCTTAATATAGAATTCGTAAACAGCATAATCCAAAAATATGCAGAAGCTCATGAACATCGGCTTCATCATCACGTAAATGTCGAGGCCATCCAGCTCCTTGATAATACGAACTTAGTGAGAAGGCTAAAAAGGATTAAGTCTTTTGAGTTAGTGTAGTGTAATTTATTTGTGACTTTACAGTGAGTGAAAATTAGTGCCTAGCTATTTATATGGACACAACAACAAAGTGACTTCCCCTTAACAGACGCTAAGTAAACGCAATGGACGTGCTCGTAGATATAATTTTACTGTTAGCAAATTAAGTTAGATGTAAATTGCTTATTAGCCTTTTTAGGCTAGATTGTAATATAATAAACAAATTGAAAAAAAAAAATATTATAGTTAAATTACACCCAGACACAGAACAAATGATCATGCTCATCACACAAACATTTGTCCTGGGTGAGAATCGAACCCACGACCCCCGGCATAGCAGTCAGCGTCACTAACCACTAGACCAACAGGCCAGTCAATCTGGCTAACTTACAGTACACCCTGTCCTATTAAACATATTTTTCCTACTCCTTCACTATTATTTTCTGATTAATTTCGTTGCAAGATTCAAGACAGGTAAATTCATTGATAAGGGAGTCATTGAAGATTGTAACCTAGAACCTTAGCGACAAAGCAGGAGAGAGGGGCATTGGAGCAAAGTCACCTCCTTCGGTCAATCAGTAATGTGGGTGATTGAAATGACAGAATGCGTGAAGGAGAGGCAATCCTCCTCCTTCTTGGTTTGTATGTAATTGTTCTAGATGTTTGTGTATGTGAGTTTGAATGTATTTATATGCACTTGTTTAATATATTATCGTGCCCAGAATACAATAACGCAAAAAAAGCAAAATAATTTGGCAACCCTGAAATATTAACTGTAACTAAAAAAACTTGTTCAAATCAACCCGCGCTCATCATAGTTTATTTAAATACTATTTTCTTGATTCATTCTCTCATTATCATGATAGAGTTCCAAATCAATATATCGATTGGGCAGCCTTAACCCTGAGGTTTTGATCGCTTTTTAACCTGTACCTCAACCCTTCGCTTGTCTGAGCTTTTACTAATAAGAAATATTGACCTTTCTTGGAGAGACCCGTTTCAAATATAGTTACGTACTACGTTTCTGTTTTTTTACTACTTGACCCCTGTTACCTTGCTGAATAGCTGACTAGCTTATTTTTTCTTTACGACGGGCTTTGACCTTGTGCAGGTTATACCAATTGTAGAATGGCCGAGTGAACATTTTTCTTAAAGAAATGAACTTTTATGAAGAAAAATTTAAGGTGGACATTTTAGAGATTGATTTAGATATTTAAAACAACTTTAAATTTTTCAAAATCTTAGAAAATCAAATTTTAAAGGAATGGATTACAAGAGTCCTATATCTGCTATAACTTTTGCATGGCAATGTCACATAGTCAAGCGTTCATGTCATGATATCGTTAAAGTATTAATTACCTAAATAAAGTGGACGAAATAAATGGATAATACTCTTGTTCAGTAATTATTTTTTTCATATTTCTTATGGTATGTTATGTACGTTCGTATGCAATCCGAATCCTTTGGGCGGGCAGGATTTGACTGGCCTGTTGGTCTAGTGATTAGTGACCCTGACTGCTATGCCGGTCGTGGGTTCGATTCAAACCCAGGACAAATGTTTGTATAATGAGCATGATCATTTGTTCTGTGTCTGGGTGTAATTTGTCAATAATATGTATTGTATTTAGAAAAATACCTATAAGTATGTTTATCATTTGTCTAGTACCCATAACACAAGCTCTGCTTAGCTTGGAACTAGGCGTTGTGTGATAGTTGCGAAATGTTATTATTATTTCAGGACGCATTTGTTGATTTTAGCACCATGAAATAAAAAAAACAGACTACTAAAGTCTTTAAAAAGAAATTGACAGATTTGTTGACATATAAATGTTATTACTCGATTTGTGAATTCATCAATGATAAAAACTTATAATAATTCTGACAATACTGTGCCTGACATAAATAATTAAATCATGACATACTTATTAATACGGCTATAATTTTAATAATTGACTAACATTTTATTTTGACATATTGTGTGTCTGTGTTAAGTATGTCTGCTTTTTAGTGTTAATCTGTTTTGCATGCCTTAGTTGAGGCAGAAAGTATAAGGATCATTAAATTGTTACTCAACACCTCAATATTGTACCTACTTTCTGTGCAAATAAACAATTATTCTATTCTATTCTATTCTATTCTATTCACCCCAAAAAAGGTTCCACTATGCAGCAGACCCCAAGAAAACAGCGAAACTTCTGAACCATAAGTACAAGACGAACACTTTAAGGCAACATATAACGAAGACACTGATGAGCCGCATGTTATGTTAGCTGGAGAAACTTCGCACTGCACTAACACTTCTTTGTGCTGCATGTTCATAACATGCTCGTGAATTTTGTTGCCTTCGTACTTTCAAAGTTTGTCTGACAATTCTGCTCTTACAAGAAGGAAGTTATGGAGACTTTTAGTTGTTGATGTTGTGTGCTGAGGATATTTACATGTTGTAGGTTGTTGGAGGAGTAAGTATTTTTTAACTGTACGTGTTCTACACGCCTGCCAGGGTCATAAAAATACCTTGAGAGGTTATTGAAGCCCTGAACGCAAGGGGCAAGTTAGTGATGACATGATAAGTGACCTAAGTCAGTTGAGTCTGACAGTCGCTTTCACTACAGCCCTATCAGAATACCTATTTCGTTTAAGCCCATGTGAAACAGACAGGCGAAGCGAAGGCGATACGAAGCGTTTTTGTTTGTAATGTATGGAATTGTTTGAAGCCACATTGGAGAATTGTTTGAAGAACATAGACTATCGGACCGCTTTTTTTTTCAATGTGACTGGATTCAAACAATTCCATACATTACAGATCAAAACGCTTCGGATCGCATTCGCCTCGCCTGTCTGTTTGACAAAGCCTTAAAGTTATGCTTTTACAACCAACACCAATAAATTATAAAGATTGCGATAGCTGTAATATCTATAAATATGAATTTATTACCTCTGGAATTCGGCTTGAAGAAAAATGAAAGAATAAATTATTTTATTTTTAGTACAGGAAACTAACTAAATAATAAGTGCGATAGTTTGGGTCTCCGGATGGATGGATGAATGTTTCTTACTCAATACTTAACGGATTTTGATAAAATTGGGCTCAGACATAGATGATAGTCTGAATAATACATACAGAACCGACATTATACACGGTGTGTTCAGATTCCGATTAACAATACTCTATTATTTAAGAAGACGTCTTAAGTATTCATTGTCATCGGTTTTATGGTTTCTTAAAATTAATACCAAAAATGAACCATTTCAATTTACGGGTAAGTTTTTTATATTATTTACAGTAATAATATTTAGTACTCCAGGCTTATTGTAGTATGTTTCAAAAGCCGCAAGCCACTTAGACGTGCCTACCGAATCAAGAAAAAATCAAAATGAAATTAAGTAAGTAATCTAGGCAGGTTTCAAGACAAAACCTGAATGTTAAATTAAAGGACTATTGAAAGCACCGTAGGGACAGGCACGTGGATGGAGAGTAATGGTAAGACTCACCGTCTGAGGCCTTACCATGAGGTCTTAACGCGATTCTGTTAAAGCTGTGGGTAAGAGACAGAGCTATAAAAGTCGTCTAGCGCCATCTCTTTTCCACAGCCTAAAGACTCACGCTTTAAGATTTCATGCTAGGTACCTGATTATGGACCATCCTCGGGCCGATAGCTCGTAGTGTTCCACGCGTGCCTCAAACAGCTGTCAGCAATCTGACGCGACCCACTTCGAGGAATCCTGCCGGGACTGTCTTAGCAGGTAACCGTGACCCTGGAACGTAAAGTGTTATTAAGGATCACCGTGGATTTTAGTCGGTGCTAGTCTGATAGTCCGATCCCGCCCTGGGTGAGAAACATTTTATGATTTTACCGTGATAAAAAAGTGGTATTCACTGTCATTATGGGTAACTATACCATGATAATCTAAAGGGGAGGCCTATGTTCAGCAGTGGACGTCCTATGGCTGAGATGATGATGATGATGATGATGATACCATGCCGGTTTCGCTCATGTATTTAGTTTCAAGTTCGGCGGCGATAGGCGGAGACCTCTCGCGCCCGGCATTGGTTGCGGCCATGCTGCGGAGCGAGACGGAGTGGGAAGCGGTCGCCTCCTTCTGCGAAGCAGTCATGCTCGCGAAGGAGGAGGCGGGCCACGTGAGAGAGAGGACAAGGACCTCCCTCCGCCCCACCCGCGGTGGTGGACGCCCACGGCGTCGGACGTCACAAGACGATCTCCGGCCACCGTAGGCGCGGGCATGCGGGCGGCGAGTAAAGGGCAACTCGCCGCCAGACCATGGACCATGCCCAGGTCGACGGCGCGTCGTGTTCCACGCGCGCCTCTAAGAGCGTCAGAGGGCTAAAGCCTGCCGGGTTCGCGGGTCTTGTACCATCACCGTGACCCCGGAACATAAAGGGCTATTGAAGGTCACCGTGGATTTTAGTCAGTACAAGTCTGACAGTACCTCTCGCCCTGCCCGGGGTTCCGAGGTCTCATTTGATGATTTTACCACGTAAAAAAAAAAAAAAAGCCTAGAGCGACTTGAACGGTGATCGCTTTCGCTGTGGGTAGAAGTGCATACCGCGTGGGTTTAAGGAAAAATAAATCGGCTTTAATGTGGACAGTAATTCGGAATTGAGCAATTTGTCAGACCATGCTTGTTACACTTCTTGGTGTAAGTCTGTGTAATATCATAAATATACTTACATACACACGCTGACAAGCAATAAGTACATTGTAAGCCGATTATGCGAACGCATAACAAACCAATACGTCGATTTACGAGCTATTGATGATCTTGTCAAGCTTGTCAAAATGATCCTGAAAATAATGGTATCACGTTTTTTTGCCATCTAAATTTTTTGAATTGCCGTTTAATAATTTGAAATGTAAACCATAATTATCTCAGAGACACCACCAACCATATCTTGACTGGCCTGTTGGTCTAGTCATCTAGTGGTTAGTGACCCTGACTGCTATGCCGGGAGTCGTGGGTTCGATTGCCACCCAGAACAAAATGTTTTAGTGATGAGTATGATCATTTTTGTTCTGTGTCTGGGTGTAATTTATCTATAATATGTATGTATTTAGAAATAAATAAGTATGTTTATCAGTTGTCTAGTGCCTATAACACAAGCACTGCTTAGCTTGGGACTAGATGGCGTTGTGTGATAGTTGTGGAATATTATAATAGACAAGTTTCCTTGATGAAAAGTAAACGGGAACTTTTATGTAAAATACGGAAATCTTTATTTTAATACCTGAGCTACACAATAATTCTCAAAAATCCGATTACTACATTCCGTGTCCATGAAATCCCCTTGAGATCTCATAACTTGCTCGTATTTCTAACACTGTAGTAAACTACTGCTTTAAAGTTAAAGTGCCTGTATTAGAAGTTAATTTACCGTAGTTCAACTGTACTGGATTCAAAACTTTTTAACTACATTTCGATCAAAATCCTTACTTCAACTTTAGCTATTAGGCGTAACTTTTGAATCAAATTAACGGAGGAACTTGGGAGGTATATTGTGATTTGTATACTGCAGGGCACTATGTTTTTGTATCTTCAAAACCTCTGAACCCCTTCGCCCGACAATAGGATATTTTACTAAAAAAAAAAATAGTCCGAAATATAGATTATTTAAAAATATTAGACCCGTATTTTTTCTTTTGTCACGTAAACCAAAATTGACGAAAATACAACGCTTCTAAAAATCACAAAACGTCACTCGGTCGTTACATTTTTACAAACGTAATGACGTCACAAGCTCCCGTCCAAAGTTCCGAATTTGGAACCGTTTTATCTTTGAAAATATTCATTGATATAAAAAAAAACAAAAAGATACGTTCCCGTTATTTTTCAATATTATTACTGACGGACTAAATAGATTTTCAATTTATTTATGCAGTAAAATACCGTATTGCTGCAACCATTTTTAAAAATATGTCTTATTTCCATTACAAAGATAAAATAAAAATACGTCTAACGAAATAGTGAGACCATCGTGAGTGTCGCGGGCAACTGATGGATGCAAGTGGATCGAATTGTGGTTCGGCGTGGCGGTCTAAGTGGGAGACCTACGTTCAGCAGTGGACGTCTTCCGGCTGATGATGATGAAATAGTGAAACCTGCCGATGGAAGTGTACAGGGTTATTTCTGGAACATTATCAACCTTTCACAGGCTGAAAAAAAGGGTGATCAATAATGCGGTTGGTGATGGTCTGTACAAACTAAAAGGGAAGGTAGCTCTCAAATGTATTTTTGTAAACACGTCCGGTCGTTTACATAGATATCATATACATAAACCAATCATACCTCGAATAACTACTAGCAGATCATACAAATCACCTGTTTTTTCAGCCCATGAAAGGATTGTTAATGATTTACCAACAACCCTGTACACTTGTTTACAGGTCTCACCATTTTAATAAATTTCAAAGCATTACGAGCAAGGCTGGCTTAAGCTAAAGTCCTAAAAATATTATATTAAGCCATCCCTGTTACGTATTACCGGCGTAATGGTCCTGAACGTTCATATCCCTTATTCGGGACACCGAAGAATCCGAATATGCGCCCTAATACATTTCTATCTTATAAATTCTTATTCGAGAAAATGGCGGAAGAAATCTATTGTATTTCTCTTGTTATATATAAGGTTCAGGGTTATTTTCGCAATATACTTTTCCCTAAACATAGTAGTTTTAGCGAAATGAGTTACAAGATAACTTTTGTTAAGGTATAAAAGAAATAGGGGAAGATTTTCTCCATCTTTATCGCTG
This sequence comes from Agrotis ipsilon, assembly GCA_028554685.1. Classification (NCBI taxonomy): domain Eukaryota; kingdom Metazoa; phylum Arthropoda; class Insecta; order Lepidoptera; family Noctuidae; genus Agrotis; species Agrotis ipsilon. The sequence continues at coordinate 2,454,039 of CM052956.1, forward strand.
AGGTTGACTTTTTTAAGCTGTCTCCCAAAAGCGAATTGTTCGTGAACGAAAGCTAAGAAATTAATATTGGAAATATAAATAAAGAATATTTTTAATGTTCGTGTATATCATATAATATCGACGGATGACACTCATAGTGAGTCCTTTTTACTGTGGCGTCGTTGGTGGCTAGTGTTGCATAAAGAAAGCAGTCTTTTACACTTTATAATCAACTTAGTTTATTCTTCCTATTTAGTACTAATGAACACTGCACATAACTAGGTAGGTTTTTATGTATCTTAGATCGCGGGATGGTACTTAGTGATCTGATCGCACCGGCTGCTAACTGTGAAGTGAGTCGACAGTCACTATATAGCACGCACCAACACTAACTCCATCAAGCGCCACCGGATGGCGCTGGCGTTCCGGATACAACTCGATTCCGACATATAGAATAAAATTCTTTGAAAAAGTAATTTAATAAGTCTTTAGTAATCTGAGGTGGTATAGTTAACTAGTTGTTGCCAGCGGGTCCGCCCCGCTACAACTCGAAAAATATCTATGATGTTCCAAAATTCATAGACCGCATAATATGAGCAAACGTTGTTTGAGATACCCTGCAGCAGGTTGGATCGAAGATTTAAAGAAGGTAGCTGACAGCGGATATATCAGGACTGCTCAAAACCGGGATGATGGGTGCTCTTTTTACGAGGCTTCCGTTCAGTACTGGACAGCAATTGGCTTATATCTAAGGCACTCAGCGTGCGCAGCTCTTAACAAAAAATAAATGAATCAAATTGATGAATTTGAATAATAAAATATTTAGAAACTATTATTAAGCAATTTAATCATCTAATTAAGTGCTGTACAATGGACTATTGTACCTGTGGACACCATTAATTTATGGGAAAATGGAATCGTAAAATTCTAATTTGAACGCAGCCGTAAGCATTAGTCTATGGTTGAAATATTTGACGTATCGCCATCCGTTTTTTTTTCGTGTTGTTTTGCCCCAGAATTAACGGCGTCCACAAGTAAAAGAAAAAAGTAAAGGCATATAGGTACAACACTTCCCTATAATGTAAATATTTTTAATATGAAGACTCATGTGCCGAGATTTCAATTCAGGAATCACCTTTTTTTGTTGCAGAATAAAGTCCTACACAAATATTTGCAATACGCCACCATAGTCATACTAATTTATTGAGTCCACTTCGCCGCACCGAAAAAGAAATAAAAATTCTCAAAGCTGCTAAATAAATGGTAAATGCCTGAAAGCGCTGTAAGCAATTATTAAGAGTTAACGATATTCATATAAAGCAACTGGATGGTACTTGTATTTTTTTACTACAAGCATGGTGCACTTTTTCCGTAGTTAGGTACGTCGGTAGATAATTCTTAATATTCTTCCCAAATATCCTAAATTCCAAAGATTGAATATTTGGTCAGATAGATGGATTTTTGTTTTTGTTACAAAATCAAAGACGAGACACTAGAATGAATCTTGTTTGGTTGAGAGATAGACCTGAAATAATATTAGATATGAAATAAAAAATCGGTACCATTTATCACAACGGTAAAATTTTCGAGTAACTCACGAGCGCAGCCCTTGGTAGCAGTTAGTAAAAACTAAGAATCATTGTAAAATCTTCAACTATTTTTCTTTTAACTTTTCTCCACTCTCGGATTTTTTTCCTGTATCATGAGTGCGTTGACGGTAATAGAAACTTACATACACAGACTCCCAGTCCCAAAACAACTACTTGTAGATCCTACAAAGTTATGTGCGGGGATCGAACTCGCAACACAGTGCGCAGCAGTCGATAGCTCAGCCTCTACGAAAACCGTGCCGTCATTAATTATGACCTATACAATGTCTACATTATGGTGCTTTTATAAAGAAAGTTTTTGATACAGACAGGTTTTGGGAACACGACCGCTCATTCCCCTTTTGTCAGAAGTCTATCAAGCAAAGGGCAATGAAACTCGCGTAGAGGTTGGCAGGTCATTTTTATTAAATTAACTTTCCTATGACACTGAACTTAGTTTATCGTACTGTATTATACATTCATTGCGGGCATGTACTAAAAGTTACTACATAATATATTAAATAAAAATTATAAGCTATAATATATTCTACCAACTGTTCTAAAGTTGTCAGTTAGAAAAATATCACAAGAAACTCTCAACCATTAATTCTAAGGTTGCCAGTTGCGTTCGCGAACGTCACAGGGTCAGTAGGTACGGGTCCGTGATAATAGCGCCATAAGGTCAGTATGTGTGAAAGTGTAACTTGTAAGTAGGAAGAAACGGCCAAAAATGTGGCACATCTTTAACCTGTGTCTATTGTATGCCCATAAGACAATATAAGTAATTTTTCCTACACCGGTACCGGACCAGTATCGATCCCTGATCTGTCTGTACCGACAACCTGCTTCTTTATTAAAATACTCCACCCGTACTTAGTCATGAAAAGTTCTTATGCAGAAAACATTGTTGAAGGCAAGCATTTTAAAATAAAATGTAATGAAAAGTATAAAATCTATCAAATCTATAAGACACTTAAAACCACGATTTTTACATATTACTTAGATATTATTTGCATAACAGGAAGATATGTGAATATTGCAGAAATATAAGCCAACGTGGTCAGTTTGAAATAAAAAAAGACAACTCTTTGGGGCCTATTTGGCTTTGACAGCGTAAAATTCATTCAAAGGAAGGCTTATACGCTGTTGGTCTGGCGACTGTAATACCCGGCATGGTGGTAGAAGAACTCCTTGTAAAAGTGTTCGTCATATGAATCAATACGACGATTCCATTATTTTTTTCCAGTTATAGCTAGTTTTAGCCAGGCTCGCAAAGTTTATAATTTTTTTTCTGGTCGCGGCTAAAATTCCGTGAATAACGTCAAAATATTTTTGCAATAGGTATGTTTTCGGTCAAAAGAATCTTTTCATATTTTTGAATTTTGAGCAAAAGTTTTGTTCATAAAAGTTAATGTTTGTTTATCTAATGTTATTCTATTTAGTATCACAATTTAAATATTAAAAAATATTTACGTAGTAAATATAACGACCTGATAGCCAAATTTAAAAAAAATCAAGCAGCAAAATTTGTTTTCTTCAGAATTGAAGTGCGAAAAGGTGCCAGTTTTCGATAAAGTTCATTGATAACATTTTGACGACTTAGGCCTAGAGTATTCGCTAGAAAACCTAGTTTGTTACTCAGGTCAGTTCAGTCGGTAAAATTAAAAACGGCAAACACCTATACAATTTACGTCTTGAAATACGAAGTGTGGTTAAATGTATGTAGAATTCGTGCGGCCACTGGACATTTCAATTTATGTGTCCATTCCTGCAAGGTTTTCGCTCTTTGATCTTCTTTCCGACGTCACGTAATTAGGCTGGGTTAATTTTACGCAATATTTACCTAGCTCGGGGTCTTGGGGATCAATTATGATTAACCCAATTTCTATGCAATGTACACACTGGTGCTTTTTTAATTAATGTGAAGTTTCCTTACTTCGTTTTTTTAAGTTAAGTTTTAAGTCAAAAGCTTTTTATTTCACATAGGCCTTAATGGGCACTTAAAACGTCGTGAAATTGGCACAGATCGAAATGAAATGAAATAATGATGTTAAAATAATGATTTTTATTGATGCAAGTTGGTTATATCAACACTTTTACACGTCTTTTCATAAAAATAGAAAAGGCCGCTATTTCGTACCTGACTACTACAGTCTCTTTTAAAGTCCAGACAGTAAAAATGTAGAAAAGATTATACGAGGACCATGCAGTTTTATGTCTGAAATGGTCTTTTGATGAAAGAACCACACAGAGTGGACCTGTCCAATCAGTGCAAGCATTTGTCAGTTACCGTGGAGCTCGACTCATAACTCAAGGTTGGTACTTTTCATGGAGAAGAACCGACACGAAATAATTGCCGTTAAATTACATCATTCCCTGTCCTATCTTTTATATTTACTGTTTTCATTATTTCGGTGTTGGCACAAGGATAAAGTTGTTCAGTCTGATTGTCTGTACCAAGCCCTTAGACCATACCTGTCTGACATGGGTTTTACAGGTAATGAGGAATTATTACAAAGGAAGAGTATTGTGCCTGGTAAGCAACAACCACCTCTGAGCTAAAATTAATGTTCTGTAGGTTTTTTTTTGTTTTTTTTTTTTCTAGTTTTTGCCCGCGTAAGTTTATGCTTAAGCATTAACAGCATTAAATATTTATGAACTACTCTAAAATACTATTGCACATATAAATGCACTAAAAACAGCTTTCAGCTGTTATATAGCATTGGTGTTTGATAATATATTTCGTCAAGATGCTTTGTAAACCATTATAATAATGTATACCATGACTCTTGATCTTGACTAACCTGTTGGTGTAGTGGTTAGTGATCCTGACTGCTATGCCGGGGGGCGTGGGTTTGATTCCCACACAGGACAAATGTTTGTGTGATCAGCATGGTCATTTGTTCTGTGTCTGGGTGTAATTTATCTAAATTATGTATGTATTTAGAAATATATAAGTAGGTATGTTTATCAATTGTCTAGTACCCATAACACAAGCTCTGCTTAGCTTGGGACTAGATGGCGTTGTGTGATAGTTGTGGAATATTGTGACCTCAAGTACATAAGTTCACTATCACTATTCGTATCTTAAAGTGATTACTGTAATATTTGGGCTTTGGCTTGGGCTATGTAGGCGCGGGCATGCAAACGGCGAGGAATGGGTAACTTGCCGTCCGATCATGGACCGTGCCGCATTGTGTTTCACGCGTACCTTAACTGTCAGCAATCTGTCAGAACCTCCCTTAGACAGTTAAAGCCTGTCCGGGGTAAACTACGAGTATTGTATAGATTCACAATGCATCTTGACATAGCAATATTAGCAAATCCTAATGCTACTGTACAGTTGAAAGCTGTTTCTGATGCATTTGGATGTACATTTTAGAGTAGTAATTAATGCTTAATGTTGTTTAATAGCATAAACGTAAACCATTGTAATATCATGTTAAACGGTTATTGCCTTAAGGTGTATATTTCTACATTAAGTTAATGCCTAATCCTGCTTGATTGCATGAATATGAATTTATTTACGCTTGCATTATTAAAACAACTTAGTGCTGTTATAAAACCAATGGCCTTCAATGGTTCATCAAAAGTCTTCACTCTGACCTCTGCATTAATAGTGATTACGAGTGAGTATTTATAATGCTGACGGCCTATTGTTAAACGAAATAAAATAATGAAAAAATTACTTATCACAAACAAAATTACAATTTGAAACAATAAAGAGTCAATGTAACGGCTTTTAATATAAAACAATTACAAGGTTATTAAACAATTGAAAAATTTGTAAAGTTAAATGTCATAGTTATTGTAAGTTTATTAACAGCTGACTCATAAGTCATATGAAAGATAATATACACTTATAGTGAATGCAAATTTAATTTGGACGACCAACCAGTTACATGCAACTAACAGTAATTGCCAGCGGGTTCACTCGATGATTGTCCCATTTTTTTTTGAGTTCGTTAAAATACAATAGTATATTAATTGATAATTGCATTAATGCACTTTGGATATATATGTTACGGTAAATGTGATTAATTGAAAATTATTAATATTTTTACAAAATTATTAATAATAACCACATGTTTTGGTAAATGTGAATAAACGATCGAAATTTATTACTTTTAGTAGTAATTATTAATAATTCACGACAAATATTGGTAAAAGTTATAAAATTAATAAACTAAACGGCTAAACCAAGATAAGTATGATACACGTAGGTTTAACCGCATGTGGTCGGTTACACCTAGATTTAGCCGGTTAGAACTAGGTCTAACCTCGGGACTTGCTGGCACCCCGACTCGGACAATTTAGGTTAGAATTGAATAAATGATTTGACTTGTCAAAGTCAAATCATTTATTCAATTAGGCCATCAAAGAGGCACTTTAAAACGTCGCATAAATTAAAATTAAGGAAATGGGATGGGATGGGAATGATTCTACACCCATTCGCAAAGGTAGGTTGTATGAAGAAGAATGGGCAAGAAACTCCATACTTACTCTTTTTAAAAATGTTTTACAATATTTTTTTACATCCTTTGAAATAATAATGTAAAAGCAATGTACCTTGAAAAACTAGACTAAATATGATTAAAAAATAAAATAATAAGAAATAAAAAAAATGCAAAAAGGTACATGGAGTTCACATTTTAACAAAACATTGCAATTAAAGCTATTTTACAAATACAATAAAGGAGTGTGTGAGCATTAAAATTTCAACCAGCTTGATTCTGTTTAAGCCCTACATTGTACTATGGAGCAGGACCAGCATGTTTCCAAACATTTTTATCTTGGATATAGTCTTCTAATCTATAATATGCTTGCTCCTGTTAAGGAAGTTTACTTATTACATTTATCACTACTACGGTCAAATTATTAGTAATAACCGACAAATGTGATTAATTAATCACTTTAACCTCGAGTTTCGGTAATTATTAATAATAATAGATAATTATTAATAATCTTCAATTATTCACTCTTACCGTAACATATACATATTATACTACATATAAAAACTAAACTTAAAGGTAAAATATTTACAAAAATGTTTGAAATAAAACTAAAAAATTACAGGGCATCGAAAAATTCATCTACATCGCTGTGAATGGGGAAAGTGCCCAGAAAATACAATAAATAAAAAAGTACTGCAACCCTAGGTGGTGTGGAAGGTACTGCCTGACTCATAGTGACTTAAGTCTGACAGTAAGCGCGGGGCGGATGGGACTGATGATTTTATCACGATAAAATCATCAGTCTCGCAGTGTGTTTGAGCACTAAATCATTTTTTTTTTAAACTTTCAAGTCAATTTTCAAATTGCCTGGATCAACTGGATCAAACTGTCGTGTAAGCAGGACACATAGGCCTAAAAGACAGAGAACATTTTTTTTTTCAATTATTGAAACTTAATCAGGCCCAATTTAGCTGTAACACCATTTCATTTTCATTATGAAAATGTCCTCAGAGTAATCTTTTTATTCACATTTTAGGCATTCGGAAAAGTTGTAAAATCTTACATTTTCTACGATACATATAAACCGCGACCGAAACGAGAAGACTTTGAGAATTGAGGAACTTGATAGAACAACATCGGTACTCTATATTATAATGTAAAAATGTACATACTGAAGATTGAAAATAAATAAAAGCGAACCCTGAATATGTTAATACACTACTATAAAATTCACTGACCGAATAAATTAATTTAATAGTTCCAACAGTGTTAGTGCAGACAATACGTGTACTAGTTCCAGTTGATATCGTGTCATACCTGTGCTAAATACAATTATTGTAGTGTCATACAAAATTTCAAAATGAATACATCTGGAAATAATGATGGGTTTAATCGTAAATATGATCCAAATTTATTATCAGGTTCAGAAGTGGTTATCAGTGGTATTTCAGGAGTGTTTCCAAAGTCAGACAGTGTGTTAGAGTTAATGAATAATCTTTACGACAAGGTCGGTATTAGTATTCTATTGAATTGATTTTGTAAGAGAGGTAGCGTGATTTTTAAACTAACTAAACATATTATACACCTCACTTACCTAGGTACATATTATACACCCACTCTAGGAATTTCTCCTGTGTCGTGGGTGCGTTTTCAAATATTTCAACCCACACACCCAAACGCCCAGGTTCGGAACAACTACTTGTAGATCATACAAATATTTGCTCCGTGCGGGAATCGAACCCACGCTACGCAGCGCAGCAGTCCAATCGCTCAACCACTGCGCCAACCGTGCCGTCAAACTTATCAAAAAGAAACTACTTGTGTTTTGTGGAACCATTTTTGTTGGATATAAGATGTGTCAAAGACAAATTTCTTTCTCTTTTGTGTCAGTTAGTTTTCGTCTGATAAAGTAACTCATCAACAATCTACATTCTTTCATCTACCATTGAAAAGAAAGTAATAGTAATTTTGTAATAATTTGCCAGGTTGACATGATTACTAGTGATGAACGAAAATGGCTCCTCGACGACCCTGATCTGCCCAAACACATGGGCAACATTAGGGGCATGGAGAAGTTCGATGCCCAATTTTTGGGGTACACTCCCAATTGGTTAAAGCTTTAGAGCCCATGGGAAGAAAGCTGATGGAACATGCGTATGGAGCTATTTTTGATTCAGGTATGACTATTTTATTACAAGCTTTTTTTATTGATTACTAAACTGACCCGGCAAACTTGATACAGCCGTCTGGTGGGCTTTCTGCCCTACATTCTTAGTCGGAATATTTTATGTGTTCTAATGTCGCTGTTAACTTTGATTGCGCGATGTGGACATTTTTGCATCTTAGTTGCTCCGTCAATTCATAGATGGCGCTACACCGCCTCAGAATGGACATGGCCGGAACTTGTATGGAGCATTGCCCTGACAAAAAAATATGTACATTGACGTGCAGTACCTCATAATAAAGCTCACAGGTAGCTATTTAACATAGTTTAAGTTTAATAATCAGAGAAGAAGCGAAAGATATCACAATTATGATTTTAAAAAATGTGCCTGAATATTTTGAATAGCAATGAGTCGGAGGTGAAAAATACATGAAATGGTAGTATCAATGTTGTGCGTCGGCAAAACAGACCACGATAGTGAAGAAAACTTCGTTTCCTACAGATATTTCTGAATGTTATGATTTTTAGCCTTTGCAAAAAAAAAATACAGAATTAGATTACTACTTGTTTTATACGTCTTTTAAGAAAAACATTACAATTACTCAGACCAGACAAGCACATTCAATGTTTTCATCCACTTTTAAGGTCATCATCATCTTCCTCTTCTTCTTCAAAGGTCATCAAAATATTATTAAGAGAAGAGGCTGGTGTCGTTATATTTGTTTGGGTGCTTCGCCCAGCCCTTCTTCTTCTCAGTCGCTACACTCTTGGTAAAGTTGTCGTGGTCGCCACATCAGGGGTGGTGGCTCGCTTCACAATTCGCAGCCATTCCTCTCGCACCGCTGCCTTCGTGGTACATTCATAGGGACCATCCATGGGGCCTTGATCTGATTTGTCCAGCGCATTGGATCTGCCTCGAGCTCTGTTGCCTTTCGCTTTGCCCTGCACCACAAGGCGTTCCACAGACGAGTCCCCTCGGCGAGAAATATGTCCGAAGTAAGTGAGGATACGACTCCGAACGATGGAAGATAGTCGCTGTTTGAAGCCGAGTTCCCTTAATATGGAAACATTTGTTCGGAGTTCGTTCCATGATATGCCAAGCATTCTCCTACAGCACCACATTTCCAAAGCGTCTACTTCTTTTTCTCACTTTCCCTCAGTGTCCATGACTCCACTCCGTGGCGAAATATGGGAAACACTAGTGCCCTGACGAGTCGTACTTTTGTGGCTCTTGTGATGTTTCTGTTTCTCCATATTTTTCCGAGCCTGTCGCAGCCCAAATACCATAAACGAGTCCTCCCACCTCGGGCAGATCGGGAGGGACTGTCAGACTTGTACTGACTAGAATCCACGGTGTCCTTCAACAAACAAGTCCAATAGACACAGCAGAATACTATAAACATGAAACGCGTAAACGAAAGTCCGATGAACGATAGCGTGAGCTCGAGTTTAAATATCCAAAATAACGAACACAGTAATACGTGTTATGATCAACGCAAGACTGCACAGTTTTGACTTTTGTGACTGATAAGTTTAATTGTCGCAGAAACGTCATAATGACTAGGACATTTGGATACGCACTTTTAAATATATAACCGATTTATAAAGTAACACGTGAGTAGCGTCAAGATGTGCGCATTTCGAAAAGCGGTAAATTATCCTAATGATAAGATAATAATTAACATACAATTCTGGCAGTCACGGTCGTTTTATAGGTATTTTAATATGACCATCAAGCATAGTTTGCACAGGTACACTGATTGTCTTGTGCGTGTATCCAAACATCGATGCAATTGTCTTTTCCTAAAGTACGATTATTAATTGTAGTCAGTAAAATGACATTTGTTCACTATATAAATGTACTAAATTTCCTTGTATCAGTGACAGTTGCACTTGTCATTTTACTGACTACAATTAAAAATCGTGCTTTAGCAATGAATCAAATGGGAAATCATACAAAAAACACTTATTATTTTAGGAATTTTCCTTGATTATTTTTTATTTATTTTAGAAGATTATTTCATAATAGTTATTAATGTACAGTATGAAATTACGAATGAGTTTTGAGGGCAGAATCCGGCCATGTCATTTACTTTTTAAACCTTTCCTAGACTTCCACAAATAAATCAAAACCAAAATTAGCCAAATCGGTCCAGCCGTTCTCGAGTTTTAGCGAGACTAACGAACAGCAATTAATTTTTATAATTTACTAGCGGCCCGTCCCGGCTTTGCACGGGTGGAGGACCCGGTCTAAAATTTGAGATTTAAACTATCCTATCTCTCAAGTTGGATCGAACTGCACATGGTGTGCGAATTTTATTATAATCGGTTAAGTGGTTTAGGAGTCCATTGAGGACAAACATTGTGACACGAGATTTATATATATTAAGATAGAAGAAGATGGATTTAAGATCACTTAACGATAAATCTCAATCTATATCATAAATAACTACACAAAGAATTTCTTATTCGTGCTGTATGTCTTATTTCTAAAGTTTTTTTTTCTAGGAACAAGTTTGCAGTCAATAAAAGGGAAAAGAGTAGGTGTCTTTGTTGGTTCATCTTACACAGACAATAGTACATTGTTATTGTTTGATGTAACTAAGCGCAGCGAATTCTATGTTAATGGGTGAGTGATTTATTAAGAAATATCAGTAAAATATTATAATTAACATATGAGGCGTTATGGACATTATAAAGTTGTTAATGATGATGATGCTGATTAACTTACTAAAATAATATTAAGTTTTTTTTTTCTTCTATAAAGATTTAACAGAGGTATTTCTATGTCATCTATAGACGATGATTCATATTTTACAAAAAAAAAAGTTAAATGAGTATTACAGTTATTTTTACTAAACTAACCTGATGTCAGACATCTTTGCAACCAGCCAACACTACGATTAACAGCATAATTCAAATCAATATAAAATAGCAATGAAACTTCAAGGTCATGCGGTCTACGTGGTTAAGTTAACTACGTTTCTTTCTTTATTTCAGATGCAGCAAAGCTATGTTAGCCAACCGTATTTCTTACTGGATAGATGGCAAAGGTCCATCCTACGGCTTAGACTACGCCTGTGCAAGTTCTACCGCATGTCTAGAGATGGCTTACAAGTCTATCAAGTCTCGAGAATGTGACGCAGCCATTGTTGGTGGTTGTAACCTTGTTGTTCATCCTAATTTGTCTTTAAATCTACGAAGGTAGGTTTCCATGTTTGAAACCAAAACATGTTAGGGCCGAAGATATTACCTTGTGGAAATCCAACAACTTTTTGTGAAAACTGATTACACTAATTAAATTAAACTCTATGAAGGCTGAAACTGTGTTACGGGATCGCCCGCGCGGTTTCATGCCAAACTATGTGATACCAAAACTGTCAATGCTAGTAATGTGATACCAAAACTGTCAATAGTAATACTGAAAACATAAGCTCAGAGGGCCTAGACAAATGGCATACGAAAACGCTTTGTAGTCATTAATAAATTTTCAACTTATTGCTGTAGGGCATAAAATTGGAAATCTACTGAAAGTCAATGTCAGTTTTCGCTCGTTCGTGTTCGCTTTAATACGTTTTTCTTTGTAGTGTTAATAAAGTTGAAAACCTATTAAATACATAATACAGAAGCTTTTGTTTTGTTGTTTGCCACTTGTCTAGTTATTTTACATTATCAATATTGTTTTTAGAGCTGGCCTTCTCTGTATGGATGGAAAAACAAAATGTTTTGACAAGGATGCCGATGGATACGTAAGGGCAGACGCTATCAATGTGATATTTTTGCAGAGAGCCGAAGATGCGCACAGGTAAAAAACGTTTTGATATAATTAGAGTGAACAGGCTTCTTCTGGGTAAGCTCTCTCCATCGTTGACCTTCTCTTAGTCATTCCTGACCTAGACTAAGGCCAAGAGCAAACCCATCTAACATAAGAAATTAAATAAAAAAAAACACTAGACACTCTTAGACTAACATTATCCTTTAGCAGTCCACTGCTGGATATAGGCCTCTCTAACCCACTCCATTTCACTCGATCACCGGTTACTCTCATCCAACTGTTACCAGCCACCTTGCGAAGGTCATCGCTCCACCTTGCCTGAGGGCGGCCCACCTTACGTTGCTGATTCGCGATCTTCTCTCGAGAATGTAGTCTACACCAACGGTCATCGTTTCTACGATTGTTATGGACGCCCCAATGCCACTTCAGTTTCCTTATTCTGTGGACTTGCGACCACTTTCGTTCTCTGTCGGATCACTTTATTGCGAATTCGGCTCCGCAGAGAAAGTCCTAATGATGCAGAGTTTGTATGCGTAATCCTATTTTTTAATCGTTCATTAATAAATAGATTGCACTAGGGTCGATTGGCCAAAGTTGTAAGGTACTGGGTGCCGGAACACGGGTGTCGATGCCGAAGGAGGCACTTTTTTTCGTGGTTATTTTACCCTATTAACACGCATTACAAAAAAATAAACATAAAAAAGTGGAAAACAATACGTAATTACCCACCAATCAAATTTTATTAACAAACGTAGCCTTCTCTTTCATAATTTATTAATTCGCTTCTGAATATTAATTAATGCTTTCATGATGATGGCAACACTTCATAAAGAATTAAAGCTTTTTGTGTTAAAAATTTACGTAGGTATCGTTACGTTTGATGGATACATTTTTAAATGCGACTGTGTGCATTGCGATTAAACTTAATTATTTTGTACCCTGTTTTAAATTAATGTCTGTGTTGTTTGTTCAAAATAATTGACGATTGATGCCTAAATTCAGATTATGATCGAATGTTAATACTTGACTTGAAAATTAGCTATTGTCCATTATGTTGTAAGCAAATGAATAATTACTAGGTATGTCACTTACCGGAGTGCATGGTCTAGCGGTTAGTCGTATGACGTTGTGAACCACGAGTTCCAGTTTCGATTTTTATCCGGTAAAGAACGTTTCTTTTTGGGGTCGCGGGACTTATTCCATTACCGTGACCTCGGGACATAAAAGGTTATTGATGGACACCGTGGATTTAAGTCAGTACAAGTCTCACAGTCTCTCTCGCCCTGCCCTGCCTGTGGGAGGACTCATTTGATGACTTTACCACGCAAAAAATAAGGTACGAGTATGTCACTTGTTTAAGAGTCATAGTTACGTATAACGGTATTTTCAAAGCCTATCGTGTTTTTAAGACACTCGAGTAGTTATCAGCGATATATTACCACCATTGTACTCATAAAATCATTAATAATATTTTTTGAAATTGCGTGTAATCATTTTGGTAGTAAGTTTATTGAGGCGATGAAATATTCTGAACACTAATTAGAATCTGATCCCAATGCGTCCCCGGACAGTTCTCAAAGAACAATTGCAATTCAATCGCAGCAGAAAACAAGATATCAATTTCTTAACTTTACTTTTTTTTCTCCTGCAGAATATACGCCGAAGTGTACCATGCAAAAGGCAATTACTGTATGAGGCCGGATGCTCAGTTCCTGCCTTACCGCGAGACCGAAGATATTGAGAAATTCCTTTATGAATTCTATAAAGAAACGGACGTGGACCCTAAACATATTGAATATGTAGAAGCCCATGGAGCAGGTAATATTAAAATTATGCAGTTCATTTTAAAGTTAAATACGGAGCCTTGCATTTCTGCATTTTAAAAGGAGCCCTGCTTTTTAATCATTCTTTACTGTGGAGAAGGTGAGTTCATTAAAATTTTGTGACGCTTCAGAATCACAGCTCTTCGATTTGGTCTATTCTGGTAAACTGAATTTCGAGTCTCGAATGATTGACTCATCGTGTTTTCCTAATGATTTTGTAACAATTAAAATGAAACTAATTGTAACACGACCCAGCTAGCATGTGCGGCATAACCGAAGGCAGGGTCGTTTATAATACACATATATTATACCTACGCTAACGCTACTCCCATTTAGCCATAAATATCTTATCGAATATAATATGAAATTCCATTGTTTTCAAAGTCTCACTGGATTTTAAAATTACACAATTGTAAGAAAAAATTGCATTTTTTCAAAGGAGATACTGGTCACCTATGTTCTGAAATCTGACAGTCTTAGGATGGTTTGAATTTTATTTAAATCGATATTATCACAATAATGTAGATATTAGATTTTTTTGTCTCTGACAATATCAAAATTGCCTGTACTAACTAAAGAATTTATTTCAAGTGAATACTTGAAATAATTTATGCTCTGGGTTTTATCAGCTGCTTTCTCATCATCATCATCTCAGCCATAGGACGTCCACTGCTGAACATAGGCCTCCCCTTTAGGTCTCCACATATATATATCCGGTTGGAAGCGACCTGCATCCAGCGTCTTCCGGTGACCTTAATAAGGTCGTCTGTCCACCTTATTGGTGGACGTCCTACGCTACGCTTGCTAGTCCGTAGTCTCAACTCTAGCACTAGCTGCTTTCTGCATCCAACATAATAAAACTAAATAAATAAAACTGTATTGTCCAACAGCTATTGCAAGAGCCGATGAAAATGAACTGAAAGCTATTGGAAACATTTTCGCTAAGGATGGCTCTATCAAAGTCGGAAGTGTCAAGTCAAATATGGGGCACAGTGAACCAGCGTCTGGAGTATGTGCTGTTACGAAGGTATATCGTTTTTTATACAATATTCTTTGCTATACTGATCGAAATCGGTTGTATGGTTTCGGTGATTAGCATTTTGGAATATAGTGACAAGTTATTTTAATGTATGTAGATAAATTGATTTATTCTGTTGTTTGTCTATCAATTTATTATTCATCAATCGAAAGCAATTGGTATCTGATGTACAAATAAAAATGCATTTAATTTGCGTTTGATTATCATTTATATTTCATTGAAATATCGAAAAACTATCACTTCATTAAAATTCGTACAAATATTGTGATTTTGTTTGTTTTTATTCCATACAAGCTTTTACCGGATTTCAACCGTGTTATTATAGAATTTGACTATCAATGTGGTGACACGTGGTGCCAACTTTTAACATAACATCGTCATTGTTACTTTTTCTGGGATAAAATACATACCCTTTTCATTTTGTGCCTAAGAATATACATATTTGTAAATCATACTAATCTTTATTCACGTCTCTTTAACGACACTATTAGTGCAGTCGCTGAGCGATCGACTGTTGTTCAGCGTATCGCGTGATAGATTCCCCAAGGAACAAAATAAATGTTTGTATGATCTAGAATTAATTTTTCCAGGTCTAGGTATTTGTGTATGTGAGTTGAACGCCTCCACGACACGGAAGAAATCCTAGTTTGGGGCAAAATCCTTTGAATATCAACATACAAAGACTAAGAAAGAAATCTTTGTGTCTCATCTGGTTTTAATTTTTTCAGCTTTGTCTAGCATACCACAAAGGGAAGCTACCAGCCAACCTGCATTACAATAACCCACAGGACCAAATTCCAGCGGTCAAAGATGGAAGGATCCAGGTGGTAACGGAACACGTGGACTTTGATAGAGGATTCACTGCTCTGAACAATTTTTCTTACACTGGTGCTAATTTCCATATTGTTTTAAAAGGACATTATAAGAAGAAGGTTTGTTTTAATTATGCTTTTTTGTATTTAGTACTACCTGGTTAGTTAATCGTAAAACTATCAGTTAGCCTCATCGTACACAAGGCAACACAAGTCTCCGATACCTTACGATACCAGGCGATTATCACAATACAATCCATAGTGATTTGTACACAAGCTCGCGTCGATGGATAACAATTAGTTAGTTTTAAAACGGGATATTTACCATGTTTATTATTTGTTTTGAGTTTCCGATATTTCGGCACTGTTGCAAGCGCCATGGTCACGGATGAACTATATCGGAAACTCAAAACAAATAATAAACATGGTAAATATCCCGTTTAAGACTAACTAATAGTTATAGTGACCATGTCAGTCTAAAAACTTAGATGGATAACAAATTCGTAAGAAATTGGAGACTTGCGTCAGCTTGTGTACGAAGGGCACTACGTCCATGTTTCTAGTCAGTCAAGTTTATCAGGGTCACTGCACTCGGAGAGGGTGGACTTATGTGCTGATTTTTTGCATAAAGAGGTCTTATATTCATTTCGTTAGATTATCTTAAAGGGTTACCAAGGCCTTGGGAACTGAATGGAGGGTGTAGATTTTAGTCAGTCAAGTCTTTTAGTCAGTTCTGCTAAACCCACATTGGGATGACTCAGTTAAAGATTTTCTATCCCAAAAAAAGGCTCGATTGCATGTACGAGTATTATTGAGTTTTTTTTCAGAGCGGGAAGAGGTCCGGCGCGATCTCAGGGCGGTATGGAGACAACGACTGTCGCAACCGAGATTCGGGCACGCCGCAATCGCGGCGGTAAAACCCCTCTTTGAGGAGTGGCTGGAGAGACGTCACGGCGTTACCTATCGGATGACGCAGGTCCTCACCGGACACGGAAGTTTCGGGAGGTACCTGTGTCGGATAGGGAGGTAGGATACGCCTGGGTGTCACCACTGTGAAGATCGCCAGGAGGACACCGTAGAGCATACGGTGCAAGACTGCCCAGCTTGGGCAGAGCACCGACGTGTCCTCAGGGAGGCGATAGGCGGAGACCTCTCGCGCCCAGCATTGGTCGAGGCCATGCTGCGGGCGAGACGGAGTGGGAAGCGGTCGCCTCCTTCTGCGAAGCAGTAATGCTCGTGAAGGAGGCGGCGGGCCGCGAGAGGGAGAGGACAGCGTCCTCCTTCCGCCCCAACCGCAGTAGTAGACGCCCGCGGCGTCGGACGTCGGCAGACGACCTCCGGCAAAACAGCTTGTCTTAATTAATACTCAGGCACTGGCAAGAGCAGTGAGTGCAGTGGTGGTCCAGTGGTATCTGTCCCGACTTACGATATGTAGGTCGTGGGTTCGAACCCAGCTTGGCGCATTACTTTGTGTAATTTATTTCATCACCACTGCTCTAAAAACGGTGAAGGAAAACATCGTGAGGAAACCGGCATGTCCTAGAACCATCAAATTCGAAGATATGTGACATCTGCCAATCCGCACTGGGCCCGCGTGGTGGGTTATGGCCCACTCCCTCTCACAAGAGTGGAGGCCTGTGTCCCAGCCGTGGGAACGGTATAGGCTGATGATGATGATGATGACTGGCAAGAGGAATTCCAAGTCTGAAAATCAAATAAAAGCGCGGTAATTAATGACGTAGGAGTAGAAAAGGAGAGCTGTCGATCTTGAATTTGAATATGGAATAAGTGAATACCGGAATTATTGAATTTCTTCTACCTATCTTACCTGGATTTGATGTACGCCTACACTATGTATGGTATAAGGTTTACTGTAGGCGTACACCCACGCATTTTTACAGCGTTTAAGCGGCGTCAACGCCTACGCTGGGATACGGCCATGTGCGAATAGGAAATGTGCTGCGTATTTGATATGGCCACTTTTGGCAATATTTCTAATGATTCGATTCGCTTTCCAACGACATCAATGGTGACATCATATTATTCATTGAAAAAGTCAATTATTAGGATTTTTGCTAAATGGCTGTTTTGGACTCGTAAATGTTCGTTTAGATTAGGCACGATGACTTAAATTGTATAAGTACGATAAAATAGATTGTCATCAAAGAGTGTTTAACTTTCATTTTTGTTTTTTTATGCGCGTTGAAATTGACGAAATACGGCGCTTAATCACCAAATGAGTCCTCCCACCCAGGGCATAGCGGGAGGGACTGTAAGACTCGTACTGATTAATCGACGGGGTTCTTCAATAGCCCTTTACGTACCGGGGTCACGGTAATGATCCTGCGACCCCGGCAGGCTTTGGCCACGTCATCATGCTGGCGCTCTTCGAGGCGTGCGTAGAACGCAACGCTCCGTTGACCCGGGCATGGTCCATGGTCGATCGGCGAGTTGCCAATTACTCGCCGCCCGTATACCTATTAGCCCATTACTCCCGCACCTACAGGAAATACGACACTTGTAAAATTTGATTCCAGACATGATATTTAATAGGTTTGCCGTCACGAACCCACTCACAAAAATGAGTGTCTGTTACTTTTGAATACCGTAATTATTAAAGGACGAAATAGAATTATTATCTTTGACCTTCTAATTTCAGGATCTCCAAAAATACAAGTCTAGAATCCCACACATTGTCCTTTCTTCTGGAAGAGATGAATCATGCGTGCAGAAAATTTTGGACCTCGTGAAGAGTCATCCCATTGATCCCGAGGAGATCGGTCTCCTTCATAAAATTTTTGAGAACGATATACCTGGACATACAGGACGAGGTTATACGATTCTTGGTAAGTTGGTTTATAGGACAACGGATTTTTTTCTGTTATAATAGTTACAAGTTGTTGCCTTTCGTCTGAAACTGTTGTATTTTTCTTTGTTATCTGGGTTAACACTGTGTTTATATGTTTATGTCTACATTTGCACTTATCGACCTAATGACATATTACTATGATATATTATAATATTGTTGTTACTAAGTACACAGACTGATTATGTTTCCTATGTATTTCTGGAAACCTTTGGGCTAGGATTTCGGAATGAATTGAAACATTGGAGAAGGCCATTACCGCCTTAGGCTGTCCGTACACGGAATAAAGACAGACAACGTTAATACTAACACACAATACTAACAAATATATATATTTTTAGTCTACGTTTTACCAACAATATTAATACAATTAAGGCCGATGTACGGTCTAAAAGTGAAATATTTCTTTAATGTTTTCTCAGAGGATAATCATTTTACGCACGGATTATAGTATTAAAGCGAAAGTTGGTTTGCATAGATTAATGTGTGATATTCATTTATCTTTTACGCAATAACTAATGTAACGGATTAAGATGTAATTAAGCACATAATGTCGTTATTAATCTAGATACAAAATAAGTTACCTTTATCCTGGTCCTATGGGGTAATAAGCCATTTTACTCAACAAAATAACATTAGCCTTGAAAAATATGGGCATGCGTCCAACTATGGACCATGCCCGTGTCGACGGCGTGTCGTGTTCCACGCGCGCCTCAAAAAGCATCAGCATAATGACGTGGCCCCCTCTCAGAGGGCTATAGCTTGCCGGGGTCGCGGGACTTATACCATCACCGTGACCCCGGAACATAAAGGGCTATTGAAGGACACTGTGGATTTTAGTCAGTAAAAATCAGACAGTCCTTCCCGCCCTGCCCGGGGTGGGAGGCCTCATCTGATGATTTTACCACGTAAAAAAAAAGCCTTAAAAATTATGTGTGAATTTTTTTTGCAATACGACGGTACTACTGATATACATATATATATATATACAGGGTGAATTTTTCAACTGGGCGTGGATGGCTACTTTCGAAACTATGAGGAATATCGAAAAACGTTGATAGGAGTCTCGAGGCCGATTTTGACAAAAACTAAAACTGCATCATTGGATTTTAGAAAAATCTAAAATCCTGGTCAGGAATCAAACCCGCTGATTTTGGAAAAAAAATCACACCCTGTATTATTATACCGTTCGATAGTGTTGCTAATAAGGATCAAATTCTGGGAAGTAATCATATACGGCAAACTTAAGGAAAAAATATAATTACAAAAAAACTGATTAATCTTCAAGGCAAAGACTGTATTTGAAACATAAGTTACCGTTTCTTCTTTAAAATAATGCTATTTTTAGTTCAACTCAAAAATGTCGTATTGCTAAGTACAGTGGGATTGTTGAAACGTCATATCCAGTAAGACATTGAAAAGAATGAAATTTTATATTTCGAATAAATTATGGCTCAGTAGATGTAAAGTAACATGGAAAAATTGCAATTTCATAAAAATCAGCCATTTCCTTAAGTTTGCCGTATATGATTACTTCCCAGAATTTGATCCCTATTAGCAACACTATCGAACGGTTAATAATACAGGATGTGATTTTTTTTTCAAAATCAGCGGGTTTGATTCCTGGCCAAGATTTTTGATTTTTCTAAAATCCAATGATGCAGTTTTAGTTTTCATCAAAATCGGCCTCGAGACTCCTTTCAATGTTTTTCGATATTCCTCATAGTTTTGAAAGTAGCCATCCACGCCCAGTTGAAAAATTCACCCTGTATATATACTGACGGTCTAAACTTCGGTGAAGCTCATGGCGAAATAGTTAAACCGCTCAAGCCGATATTCCGGGTTAAGCTGCGCTTGCCGAGGTTGGCCTGTAGATGGATGACCATCTGTCATAGCGAGTTTCCTCCGTGTCTCGGTAAGCACGTACGTTGTCATTTGTGGATCTTTGACAGTCGTTAATCACAGTCAGGAACTCGAAAGTCTGACAACCAGTCTTACCATGGGGTATCATTTACACAGTTACTGGGTTGTAGAGTTTCGATAGGCAGTCGCTCCATGTAAAATACTGATATTCAACTGCATCTGGTTCTACTGGAAGCCTACCCCAATATAGTTGGGAAAAAGCTAGGCAGAATATGATGACTCTAACTGAGGGACTAGACACATTTTATATTTTACAACTACTCTATTAACGAAGTGCATGCAAATTCGCAGGCAAAATAAAAATTACTGAGCCACTAAAATTTTTAGATACAAATGAAAACAATGAAACTGTAAGCATAGCAGAGAGCGTGGACTATTACCCGGGAGTCAAACGACCACTTTGGTTCGTGTACAGTGGCATGGGCTCCCAATGGGCTGGTATGGGCGCTGATCTGATGAGGCTACCGACTTTCGCTGCTGCTATACACAAGTAAGTTTTATTTATTTATTTATTTATGCACACAAAACACATAGGTACAAGAAATAGCATATAGATAAAAGAACACAAAGGTACTGCTTATTTCAATGAGAAATCTCTTCCAGCAGACCAGCGACAGAAGAGAGATTTTTTTTAAAAAGAAATTATTTTTTAAACCTTTTTTTTCTCGTTTTAGGTTGTTTACCCATTACAAATAAAGTGTACAATGCCGCTAAAGAAGTTTTCGTCTTACGAATTTTCGGTCACGTGTCCTGACGCGAGTCTAACATTTTTTACCCATTACAAAAAAAAAGCTTACAACGCCGCTAAAATTTTCAGTTGGTTTTTTCTATAAGAAATCTGTGACTACTGAACAGATTTTGACATTTCATTTACTAGTAGAAAGCTAAATTTTTCTAGCACGCGTAGAATGGCACCGTAGGTGTTTTGTCGATGCAAGACAATACAAAATGACACAAATAAAAAGTGAAATAGAGCATGAATTTCAATGTCAGTTTGGAGATTTCTGGGTATTCTCAACTTTCTGTTTTTTATTTTTGATCAAGCACGAGTTTTCACGATTTTACTTTACAGAGTCTTTCCAGTATTTACAGCATTTCTTGTATGATAAAATAGAACAGAGCCTCTGGTGTGCGAAGAAGGAACTAATTTTTTCCTGGAAAATTGTCAATTTGAAATTGTCAAAGTTCCAGTTTACTTTACGTCTCAAATACTGAAAACTTGTGCTAAAGGTACAGGTGTTCCACTTACCATTTTTTTATTCCTTACCCAAATTCAAGGTAAATAGACTAATACTTCTTCTTAGAAATCCGACGTAAATAGCGGCTAAAGCGATACCTCAAGGAACTTGAGAGCCTGAGGGCCATAAACAAAAACAATCTGTGGTCTTTAATACAAAGAACATTTTGTTTTGTCTTTGGTTTGTTATGAAAACTACAGACCGTTTTAGTGTAACGTTTGTCACTTGTCTAGCCTTCTGACCTGAATATCAAAGAAAACAAAATAATTACATTGTGTATTTAGATATTTTAATATAATTTCTTGTACTTTTTTAAACTATCACGGTTTGCTTCATAACTTAAAATGTCACTTACGGGATATCTTTCGTGATTATTTATTTGTTTGAGTTCTCGATATTTCGACGCTGTTGCAAGCGTCATGATCGCGGGTTGACTACCGCCGATCATTCGCTTTTTGAACCCGCGATCATGACGCTTGCAACAGCGTCGAAATATCGGGAACTCAAACAAATAAATAATCACGGAAAACATCCCGTAAGTGACATTTTAAGTTATAATTTCATTGTTTCGAAAACAAGACCAAAACCGTCATACCAGAAAACCGTTTTGCAGTTGATATTTTTTTAGACAAGTGTTCAACAGATTTTTAACTTTCTTGTAGAAAGACCGTAATTGTTTCTGACTGTTTCATTGTTTTATGATTGTTATTTTTTTTATTTTTTGGGACAAACTCAATTATTCTCAAACCACTGCAACTCCTGAAAGCCAGAATCAACAGTGGCAACCACCAGAAGAATGTGCCGGAGAATGAATTTACCTGTCTTGGGTCCTGCAAAGAAATTAATCAGAAAAGAATAATGGAGGAGTAGGAAAAATATGTTTCCACTACCCTCTTTGATGATTCTTATGTTAACTGAACTGAATATTGTTCAAAATTAGAAAATATTATATTTCTAATACCTATCTAGTATCTACTATAATCTTAAAGTATATCCGTTTTATTTCCTCGGAATACAAAGAAATGAGAATTAAAAAGCAAAAACCAATTCTCCAGTCGGCTAAGTTTTAAGATTCTTGAGATAGAACACGCAAATTGTAAATCTAATGAAAAACTAACAAAAATTTAAGCGAAACAAATACTTGGAAACCATTTTTCATTTTAGATTTTGGTGCTATTATGTTTTTCTTTACACAAAATTAGTATTCACAGGGCACGCTTAGTTTTCGTTACATTTACTCCGAAGTAAATTGCTTCATCATGTGTAAAAAGCTGATTATTTGTAGATGCTTCATGTTTGTGAAGAATTTATGCAGATTTTCGTTTCGTTTAGTTGAAAAATATGGCGAAACGTTGCAAAACTACAGGCTTTATATTCGATCTTCTTTTTCCGCCGTCCGATCACGGAACATGCTCGGGTCGACGGCGCGTCGTGTTTCACACGCGCCTCATAATGCTGTCAGCAATCTGACTGCTGGGGTCGCGAGACTGTTTCATCAGGTAACCGTGACCCTGGAACGTAAATGGCTATTGAAGGATCATCGTTGATTTTAGTCAATACGTTTGTTACAGTCCCCAGTCCCGTTCCATCCTCGGCGGGAAGACTCATTTGATGATTTTACCACGATATTAGACTATTTCTTGCTGTGAATGAAAATGTTTTGGCGAAAAATTCATAGACATGAAATTTCGCCCTGGGCCTGTGTAGTGGATTACAGAGACAGACCGATCCCTGCTGATACTGTAAAGAAGGCATATGTCACAGCAGTGAGAACTACGAAAATTCTTGGCTGATCAAATTAAGACTTTCGGTAGTTTGTGCTGGGTCGCAAGTTTGAAGTAAGCCAGCTCAACGGTCCGAACCGAAAAGCCAGTCGTATGTTCTAGAATCAGCAAATCAATGGATCGAAAAAGTAATCTTAAAAGTGTGAAAAAAAGAAGAAAACGTTTTACGTTTGTATCATAAACAAAGTAGGTGATAATAAGACAGGAAAAACTCAAATTCCAAATCAAACTTAAGTTATTTTTAGGAGTTAAGAACCGCTTTTCAACTTATCATGATAAATTGCCTTTGTTAATGTTTTACTACCCTCCGAACAGCGATTAAGGTCAAATACTTAAGACTATTTCTTCAAAGATTTTGGGCTTGTAATATTTAATCGTTTTCGAGAACTTGTAAGTTGACGAAATTACACGATGTGTCAGCTATAACTTTGTATAGAAATTGGGGGATAAATTAATATACTGATAGGCTGGTTCTTTCATTCATGTCTAGATCTGAGATCTTAGCACAAGTAGGTGACTTAAACGTTACTTTGGTTCAAGGTTGGGCGCATACACATGTTTCCAGTATTTGTTTTCCGAACGTGTGTGTGAATGGATTACGAAATAAACGAGAATAACATTTTCTTAATCTATGACAAAAGGGATTCGTGTAACAGTTAATATTGTAACTTTCTTAATTACTAGACAGTGGTCCCGAAACTAGGCTGTGCCTGTATCTTGGGGGCCTACATTTATGTATATATTTTGAAACCCCCGACAAGATTCCCCAATCGCCTTTGTTTACAGATGTCACAAAGTACTAGAACCAAAGGGCCTAGATCTCATTCGGATTGTAACAGAACAAGATAACGCCATATTCGAGAATATCCTGAACGCTTTCGTCGGCATCGGAGCGATACAAATTGGGCTGACTGATGTCATTAAAGAGATGGGGATTGTTCCTGATTACATTATCGGTAAGTACATTACAATACATTTGCTACAATTTGGTCGTATTTACGCATTCAGAAGCCCGGAATTCTGACAATTACCATATTGTTTTATACAGGGTATTGTTTGGGTATTGGAACTGAAAGGTCCCTTTCGGTCAGACGGTCGCAGACCGTCTGTAAAGGTAACCGAAGGAAAAGGGTGGATTTTTGATCAGTAAGAGTCCGGCAGTTTCTTTCATTCCATCAAGAGTGACAGGACTCGCGAGGCGTCTGAGCTCAGACTGAGCTGTCTCAATTGCTGCCGCTTGTAAAGAGATTACAATTATATAGACTAACTCAGCGACGATCTCCGAGGCTCTGAAGCTTCGAATCGATCAGAGTATCGTTGCTGATAAGCCTGTCGGACAGCTCAAGTGTATCGATTGCTATTTGGCAGACCCGTCGTAGAGGTCAACGAGGTCGAGGTACTCCATGCATGACCGAACTAGAGCTTTATACAAGTTAAGAAGAGGATCCCTAACTTTTTAGCAGCTAACTGAGCCTTTACAGCCTTTACCAATGAATGGACGAACATTTGAGGTCGATGTCAATGTGACCCCAAGAAGGTCAAGATGGTCCGTTATCGGTACGATGACATAAATCATCGTATTTTTCCGGCAGCGTGGTCCACACCGCGTGCCGATACGCCTTATGCCTCTCGTGTCCGAAGGTTTTTAATTTTTTTTTCTCTTTTCCAAAGGTCACAGTCTGGGAGAAATGGCGTGTGCATACCACGACGATACTTTCACGGCTGAGGAGTTAATTTTGGCTACATACAGCCGCGGGATAGTCTGCCTGGAGACAGAGCTCATAAAGGGATCAATGGCAGCTGTTGGTGTGGGATACAAAGCGGTAATGTTTTTGTAAACACAAAAGGAAAACCAAACTTCTTTGATACATAATTTTTTAAATAAGTCTGTCCATTTTTAAATTAAGCCATTTTATTTTAGGAATCACTTTGTTGAATTTAATTTTTCATTATAATTTACATTATTCTGTATGTGTGTAAAAATAATGATCTGGTATTATCTGAAATTAAAAAGAAAACGCTGCTTCAGAGAACCAGTAAATGTTAATTATGTAAATTAATTCATAACACCAAAAATACATAAATAAAACCGGATTTAAAATGTACGATTCTGGACAAAGATTTAACAGTAACTGACCTAACTAATCAGTACCTATTTTTTTCAGATCATTGGCCAATGTCCTCCTGAAATAGATATAGCTTGTCACAACAGTTTCGAATCGTCAACGATATCGGGTCCAGCTGATAAGATGAAGGAGTTTGTCGGAGAATTGAAAAAGCGTGGAATATTTGCTAAAGAAGTACCTTGCGCTAACATTGCGTACCATTCGAGATACATTGCACATTGTGGTATACCAGATTTTTATAAAGTTGGCCGGCAATAAATGGCCCTATCTGGGTGATCTCCTTTATCAGTGTCAAAAGATTATAAACAAAAAACTTTTTCTAAACTAAAGTCAATCATAATTATGTTTGTCCTGAAAATAAACAATAAAAAAATATCAGAATGGGAGCTGATCTTCAGGACTTTTTGACATAAGAATACCGTTATTAGAGCAAAATACATACTTTTCCCAATAAAAATTTTGTGATTAAAGCAATAACCTTAAATATTTTGCTTTAGCTGTGCGTATGTAAGTCACTTGTGGCCTAGTCGTATCGTTATTTAGATGGTCGATTTTCGTTGTTTTTCGGATATATTGACCCGCGAGTCCCTCATTATGTATTCGATTGACACGACTACAACCTTGTCACTTAGTTCAAGGTGTCAATTGTATTCTATTTACTAACTTGATTTTGAACTATGTTAATTTATTTAAATAAAAAACAGTTATTTAATCTTTTTGCAAATAATTCACCAAAAATCATTTTTGTCAATAATATTGAGTAAATAATCTCACCAAATCGTCATTTAAATTACTCATGATGTCCTGTGGTGATTGATTTTTTTTTCAAAACAGGTCCAGGTTTACTAAAACGTTTGCGAGAAGTGATTAAAAACCCGAAGAAACGAAGCAACAAATGGATATCAACGTCAGTTCCTCAAGAAAGGTGGGAAGAGCCTGATGCTGTATATTCTTCGGCTGAATACCACACTAACAATTTATTGGTAAGTCTGTAACCGACCTAAAAGAGGATGATATGATTTTTTTTTTTGTTCCATGCAGTATACTTTGTCATTTGATCCCATAAAAATTTAATTCAGTTTGGCTCTATTTATCTATAATATTTATGTATTTAAAAATGTATAAGTATGTTTATCAGTTGTCTAGTACCCATAACACAAGCTCTGCTTAGCTTGGGACTAGATGGCGTTGTGTGATAGTTGTGGAATATTATTATATTATCATTATTTTGTTTTTATTGAGCATTTTTGGTTGATTGCTTACTTGGACGACGTTATTAAAGCTATTACAGATTATAATAATGTTAGTGTTCATTTAATCGGATTAAGTATATGAAAAAAGTTTGGGTTGTATATTTAAACTATAAAGTTTTTTTTTTTTCTTTTTGGTGATATAGAACTTTTTTTTTAAAAAAGCCACGTGTTTCTCCCCAAAAACAGCTTATGGTATAATACGGCGTAGATGACTTTTTTTTAAATCAAAGTTATAACAGTCAGTTTAATACATTCAACAGAAACCAGTGCTTTTCGAAGAAATGTCAAAGATGATACCGGATAACGCTATAGTCGTGGAGATAGCACCGCATGGATTACTGCAAGCGATTCTAAAGAGATCGCATTCAAAATGCACACACGTGCCGCTCACTAGACGAGGCAGTACTAACAGTGTTAAGTTCCTGCTGGAGGCTGT
Organism: Agrotis ipsilon; assembly: GCA_028554685.1. Taxonomy (NCBI): domain Eukaryota; kingdom Metazoa; phylum Arthropoda; class Insecta; order Lepidoptera; family Noctuidae; genus Agrotis; species Agrotis ipsilon. The sequence goes on from CM052956.1 coordinate 2,481,300, forward strand.
TGGAAAGTAAGTTGGAAATACTATTTTATGTCAGTTACTTGAAGTTACGCCTATGATTTTGAAGATTTCAAAATACGTAAAGAGTTTTTACGCCGACGGCATTTCATAAAAACTGTCAAGCCCTTAGTGTCCCAAACTGAATAATAAGCGAAGCTAAAACTTTCTTTATTATAAACAGGATACATCCTGTTTGTACATATATATGTGTAGGTAGTTTTAGTTTCGTTTTCTTTCATATCAATTTAGATTGTCCAGTTTCAATATTATTATGTCTTTTACAAAACAAAATGGCTATAATCTTGAAACCGGCAACTGGACGAGCAAAGGTTACACAAGGTCCAACAAAAGTGACTAAAATAAACTTCTTAGTAAACATAAAACAGGCACGATAAATCAGTATTATTTCGATAAAATATACTGATTAAGGCCTTTAGTAAAATCTACCTGAGAAGATTATTGTAAATCCATTTCTCTAGCGAATTCAAACAAGATTACAATACAATACTTCGAAAGATATCTCTGAAGTTTGCAGTAAGATTCTTTCTGTTAAGTTTGCCTACCGATAATATAAAATACCTAGAAACTGATTCGCATCTTTAGCACCCGAATTTTCTAAGATATATTTTCCATATATTTTCAAGGACACCATTTGTGTTGTATGTCCTCCAGACACTTCTTTGTTCTGTACTGATATTTAATTTCAGACTTTATGAGGCCGGTGTTAATCCCAGGATAGACGTTTTGTATCCTAAGATAGAATTCCCCGTGTCTACTGAAACGCCTCTCTTGTCGCATTTTGTTGAATGGGAGCATAGTGAAAATTGGTAAGCAATTGTAATTACTTTCTTTTACTCGTAGTAATACCATTTTGAATAAAAGATTAATTTCATCTCAGTACATTATGTATTTAAAGATCTGAGGTATTTCTTGGCACCTGCTGCCAATGGCAACTTATCTATTCCACATTAAGCTCCTGTCAAAATTTCACAGGTACCAGGTACCCAATGTGGAATATGTTCCTCAGGATCTTAGTATGTGTTACATTATTTTTTAAGAGGATTTAATTGTATTAAACCATAAAAGTCAAATCAAAAATAATTTACACAAAAACCATTATGTTTTCTTACCAAATATAATAACCAACTGACAGTTAACAAGTGGAGATCATTGATGTTTTTTTTCTTATCGTGGTCGCGTAGTACATTTACACAATTATGTTTGTAGTCCCATTACTCTTTACCTACTTTAAATGTATATCTGAATTGGCCTAAAATGTCGTGTAACCTGCGCCCTTTATGCCGTCATAAACGGTTTATGGTTTAATTATCATGGCGTCATGTCGCACCGTCTGACATCCCGTCACGTCCCTAATTTCCCATGCCGAGTGTGCGTAGGTCGACTTAGCTGACGAACCTCTAACGCGTTTTTATGTTATTGTGAGTATTAGAGAAGATTAGCACATAGATCGCACATAATTCAGAGATTTTTCAAAATGAAGTTTTTTTTAGGATGGTAAAATCATCATGTTATGACTCCTCCCACCACGGCAGGGCAGGAGGGACTATCAGACTTGTACTTACTAAAATTTACGATGTCCTTCAATAGCCTTTTACGTTCCGAGGTCCGGTAGCTCATTAGTCCCGCGACCTTCAAAATGAAGTTAACAGTCATAAAATATAATAAGCCTATAACCATGCGTACTGCTCGGATAACTGAGGTTATGGCGTCTGGAGTACCTATCCAGAAGACGCGGGTTCGAATACCACTTGCAAACTGAATTTTTCTTAAAAAAAAATATCTTTACGATCGCGATGCGCGTCGCATGCGTTACTGCGTTTAAATAATTCAAGCATTCTCTTCATTCCTGGTACTGCATTTTCAGGCCACAGCTATCTTTTCTAGAAAAGGACGAAGTACGAACGGCAATGGAACGTAACGTTGTAATATCTACACAGGATGATGATAGCAAGTTCCTTGAAGGACATATAAGAGACGGTTAGTAATGCAATATTGAAAAATAGTTTATAGAACGTTGGCAGGATTTTGCTTAGAAATATGCGATTTTCAAGATATTGCTTTGTGTTAGACAGTAATTTTGATAGAATAAAGATTGTACTATAGATTTACTTTTATGACATCATGCTTTCTATGAAACTATCTTTTAGTACACACTAAAAAAAAAAAAAAAAAACATACCGACCGAATTGAGAACCTCCTCCTTTTTTTGAAGTCGGTTAAAAATACTTAGTAAATCGTCGTACCACAAAAACTTTTGAACGTCTGTTGAACACTTGTCAAAAAAAATGACAGATTATGACGTTGAAATAAGGTCCGTTTTGCAGTTACACTTTTTTTAGACAAGTGTTCAACAGATGTTTAAGTTTTTGTAGTAAGGTTGTTAGTGTATAATGTGGATCTGTGTTCTGCATTCTGGGAACTCCCAGGGCAGAGATCAGAATGCCTTATATTTTTATATCCTAAGCTGTGTCTTACTATCAATGATTTAAAATTATTGTTACGATGGTGGATTTATTTAAGCGTTGAATTCCATACTGATGAACGAGGCTGTGGTTCCTGAGATTAGGGCGTTCAACAAAACAAACTTACTCTTCATATTTATCATTTATGATGTTATTTTATAGGTGTCAACGTGCTACCTGAATCGGCAGTCCTAGTGCTCGTGTGGGAAACCCTATCAATGCACATTGGGAGTAACTACAAATACCAGTCCGTAGTCTTTAAGGATATTCGCTTCCATAGTGAAGTTACGTTGAAACCAGATGCTCCACTCAAACTCTGTATTGCTATAAATAGGGGAAGCGACAAATTTGAGGTATGATACTATATTTATTTATAAAAATTATAAACGTAAATTGGTAAGTGCCGGAACACACGGCGCCGCACCGCAAAGATTTCGCCTCACAAATGATTGTCACGTGTGCCTGCCAATAGGGCGAAATTTTTGCGGTGCGGCGCCGCAACGCGCCGTGTGCTCCGGTACTAACTGGAATCCCAATCCTACTACGCAACGTTCTACATACTTAGTGGAGCGAGCAGAGAGAAGTCAGGCTGACGTATGTCAGCGCGGTGTGATTTGACGTGACCGGCAAATTCAAGTTGCAAGATGATACCTAATTATATTTTATTGAATAAATTGTAGATTCAGTAATAATGCAGTTTTCCATTTAACAGTATAAAGGCGGAAACACAGTATTAAAACGCGACGCGACCCGGTGAAACGTGATGCGTGTTGACTCAAATCAAATGTGCAGGCCGTCGCATCGGATGTTTATAGTGTGATTCTGGTGCATGGAAAACAATACATTTGATTCGACTCAACACGCGTCGCGGTTTATCGGGTCGTGTCGCGTTTTAATAATGTGTTGGCGACTTAAGAGCGCTAGTTAAACACTGTAAATGCCTGAGTAGAAGGTCGTGACCACATCTCTGCGAAACTCTCTCACCCTGGCTTCCACGACTTTTTTAATTGGTAATAACATCATCAAATGAGTCCACCCGCCCAAGGCGGCACGGGAGGGATTGTCAGACTCGTGCTGATAAAATCCATGGTAATCATGGTGAGGCAATTTACGTTCCAGGATATTAATTTCGGGTGTTAGTCATGAATTTCACTGTGGTTAGTTTCAATCAAAGAAGTATCAAATTCAAAACCTACGCATTGTTGTAACACTAACTACAATCTAAATCATAATTATCGTGGTTTCATTACGACACAATTCATATTAAATTAGGAAACCCGATAACAATTAAAACTTGTTTGAGCCCACATTTCTGTAACAGTAGGTTTTGTTTAAAATTAATTGACCTTTATTCATTAATTTGATTCAGAGCAATCTGTGCGATATTTCTTTAAAACACACATTTCCTTCCGCTCGACCCGAAGCGGGAATCATTTGATTTTTTCCTATCCTAAAACACACACCAAAACGCGACGCGGCGCGACGTTACGCAACGATACTGCAAATGTGTATCTTATCGTGTAGTGTATAAAAACGTGGGAAAATGCAGTACGTAACGGCGCCGCTCTGCGTTTAGAATGGTGTATCTTTTCGTGTAGTAAAAAGAGTTAGTTTTGGTTAGCTCTATTGAAATGTGCGTCTCGGTCTGAGCTGACCCCCTTATCCTCTATTATAAAATTGACACAAACTATCCAAGAATGGAAATCCTTTTGCCAGTCGAAGATATGCGAAACACTTTGAACATAATTATCTACTGTCTTCGGTGTAGGTCTCTTGGAAGTTTTTGTTTTCTCAACAGCTTAATGGACATCCTAAATTAACGATGTATCAAAGTGAATTACAGCTTTATTTAAAATTTTCATTGTTCCATGCTCTGGTCTGTTCAGCCCTGTTATCTATTACCCATATTACCCATCCAGAATGGGCTTATGGCCAAAACGAATTCTAAATAAGCGAATATCAATAGATTGCAAAATAGTAAAAAAAAGTATAGCGTAGGCGCAATTTTCAAAACGACAAAGCAATACAATAAACCTAGTGAATAGAAGCGGGTATGTGGATTTGGCGGCGAGAAATGGGGGAGTTAGGTGCGTCTCATTTCATTTATTAAGTTATTTGCCAAATTTTTATTTCAATAACATTCACAAGATATAAACAACGTGAGATATACCAACGGTTGTTATAATTTCTTTAAACAGAAACGTTAAGGGTTATTGAAGGAACACCATGGATTTTAGTCAGTACAAATCTGACAGTCCCTCCCGTAACGCCTTGGGTGGGAGGACTCATCTGATGATTTACCACGATAAAAATGTGGATATAATATATTTACTATAATTATCTCACTGCTGAGATAAGCCTTTTCTCTGCTGTAATACAATCGCGGGTGCAGTACGTGTTGAATGCTGTCACATGCCTTCGAATTAAGATTATTCTGATTTCGTTCATTTTTTGATGCAGTCTGTTGAATGTTCATGTGTCGGAGAACCGATGGCCGTCGGAGCAGACAAGTTCTGAATTTGGAATTGACACCGCGTATCGGCAAGCGTGGTGTGGGATATCCCCAGCTTAATGAACCGACAAACTTAAGAAGGTGGCTGGGACCGACTAGATGCGGAAAACGGAGGACTGAGTGAAATGGTGTAGCTTGGGAGAAGCCTATGTTCAGCAAAGGACTGCAGTAATGCTGAGTTGACTGTTAAATATTTGATTATTATCACAATTTATGTTCTAGGTCAGTCAAAACGGCATTCGCGTTGCTAGTGGGATTGTGAGCACTGTTAGAGTTGTCAAATTCTACAAAACTAAAGAAAATACTGAGTTGGATGAAGAAGAAATAATATTGAACCACGATGACGTTTATAAGATTCTGAGATCAAGAGGGTACTCTTACAAGTAAGTTGAAAGTTTTTCTATAGCGGTTTCAAACACTAATGAATTCATAAGGAATATATCGGCTGCTTAAATACAGCGACTTTTTTCGAATTTTGGTTCTTTTGTATTTAAGCAGTGATTTGAGGAAATGTTGGCTTTTTTTTTTTTTTTATCGTGGTAAAATCATCAAATGAGACCTCCAACCCCGGGCAGGGCGGGAGGTACTGTCAGACTTGTACTGACTAAAATCCACGGTGTCCTTCAGTAGCCCTTTATGTTCCGGGGTCGCGGTAATAGAAATAAGTCCCGCGACCCCGGCAGGCTTTGGCCCTCTGAGAGGGGGCCCCGTCATTTTGCTGACAGCTCTTTGAGGCGCGCGTGGAACACGACGCGCCGTCGACCCGGGCATGGTCCATGGTCGGACAGCGAGTTGCCCTTTACTCGCTGTCCGCATGCCCGCGCCTACGGTGGCCGGAGATCGTCTTGCGACGTACGGCGCCGTGGGCGTACACCACTGCGGTTGGGGCGGAGGGAGGACGCTGTCCTCTCTCTCTCGCGGCCCGCCGCCTCCTTCACGAGCATTACTGCCTCGCAGAAGGCGGCGACCGCTTCCCACTCCGTCTCGCTCCGCAGCATGGCCGAAACCAATGCCGGGCGAGGAAATGTTGGCTCAGAGTAAAATTGCTTTTTCATAACAGTTAATGAAATTATTTTCATAAACAAATATTCATCCGTCTTTGTCCTTTGAATCAAACCGCCATCTTTTTTTTCATTATTGGCTCTCTCTCTCTTCTGAAATACTACCCCGTCCGTATATTCTGTTTCCTACATAATTATATTCATTAATGGATCACAATATAAATCAAGAAGCTATTACAAGTAATGTTTTCACTTTAAAAGAAGTCGAAGCAGAGTACAGTCCGAACAGATTGTCAAATTCTAGAATAACAAGAGCGAAGCCATCGGTAATAAAATACTATTTTCAAAACAACTGAAAAAAAATCACTAAAACCCATCATTCAGAATCATCGACAGTATAAATTGTCAAATAAAAGATCCTTAGTGTTTTCAGAATTTAAATAAAGTTTCACTAAACAAACGTCCCTTAATTTTATTAGGTAGAGAAAGAAAAAAAACAAGTTAAGCACGTTTAAGACATAAACCAAGTATCCCTTCTTGCGCAAGTCATTATCAGGTAATGTACCGACTTCATTCCACTTTAATCCCAACATCAACATAAAAATAGTAGGCAATTTACGTCGGAACCATTATTTTGTCGTTGCTTTTACTCCTCATAAAACTTGCAACATAAAATTGAAGAAAACAATGTAAATAAGGTAATAGGTACCTACAACTTGCCCACAGTGTACGGAATCTTCAAGTTGTAGAGGCGGCAGTACATCCTATTAAAATTCTTGGTACCGAAAGTTGGCGGAACGCGTAACTTCTGTCAAGGAACGCCTTTAAAACATTTATATACATCTTTAAGCCCGTACTGGGCACGAGTTTTCAGTATTTGAGACGTAAAGTAAACTGAATTGGAATGAAACTTGGAACTTTGACAATTTCAAATTGACAATTTTCAAGGAAAAAATTAGTTCTTTCTTCGCACACCAGAGGCGCTGTTCCATTTTTTCATACAAGAAACGCTGTAAATACTGAAAAGACGCTGTAAAGTAAGAGAGTGAAAACTCGTGCTAGGGGTACAGTTTGCCTGCCGGGGTCGCGGGTCTTATACCATCACCGTGACCCCGGAACATAAAGGGCTATTGAAGGACACCGTGGATTTTAGTCAGTACAAGTCTGACAGTACCTCTCGCCCTGCCCGGGGTGGGAGGTCTCATTTGATGATTTTACCACGTAAAAAAAAAGGGGTACAGTTTCCTGCAAAGCAAAGAATAGATGTGCTGAATTCACACGGGTTGAAATTCTCGCCGATTCCCAATGACCACTCCAGTTTGTCCATCAGCGGTGAAAATAATATTAATTCTAAGTTTCAATAGCAATCTATCTGTACAGTTAAGACAGTTAGTATCAAAAAATATTTTTAAGAGCTGTGATTTTGTAATTTTTTTTTTGCTTCTCATCGGTCGCTGAGATTTCTAAATGTTCTGTATACCTCCCCTTAAAATAAATCCTAAATAAGCCTCCTTGGCTTATTTCAATGACATGTCTTAAGTTCACGATCCTCTCATTTGGCTTTTGTTTTTTTACTGCTCTAATTTGTTGTGGTTCATAATATTTCTTTACATTTATGGAATGCAGATTTAGAGTAGTTACTACATTCTTTTGATATCTTGTTACTTTTTTTATATGCTTTGAAACTAATGGTAGGTATTAGTTTAAAGATACCATTATTATTCTTTGAGTATCTACTAGTTTTTTGTGAAATACATCTTCTGGGTTAGGATATCTTTAACTCCATGTATTGAATTTAACGGATTCTTTTATTTTGACGTGGTATTGTGCGCGTATTTATGAATAAGGTATTTTTGATTTTTATTTAATTGACAGTTACTGTTCACTAATCTATTTCACTATAACCGTATAATATAAACAGTACTGTGCTTAGGTCATTAAAAAGTAATATTTTCTTATCCCCTCTTTGAATAACATATTACTATTTAATATTCTTATTACTTTATTAAATGAGATTAAAGTATTCGGATCTCCCTATTTAAAAAGCAAAATATAAGAATACAAAGCAATTAACAGGCTATTTAAATCAATTTTCATTCTTCTTTCCAGAGACAAGTTCCAATCCATTCAATCATCAGTCCTCGACCGCCAAAAAGCATTCGTTCAGTGGGATGATGACTGGGTGACTTTCCTGGATTCTCTCATCCAACTCAGTACACTATCAAGGAATCATGATGGGATCTCAACTCCCAAGTTTATCAGAAAACTGAGAATCAGCACCTTGGAACAACAGATCTTGAAGATTATTGAAGTAAATGGTGTTAGCTGTTTGGCTGCTCAGATCGATAAAGACCGAGAAGTTGTAAGGTATAAATCTCATGTACTACTTACTATCTTCAATTTTTGTTTGTTAGAACGCCATGTTTATTTTATGGGTGGGTAGGGTAGTCGGTTCTGCCGAGGCGGGCCCAGAAATAGTAGGCGAAAAAATACGAGAACTGGCATTTTTACTTTTATCGTGTTAATATCATCAAATGAGTCCTCCCATCCAGAGCGAGACGGGAGGCACTGTCAGATTTCTACTGCTTAAAATCCACGGTTTTCCTTCAATACACCTTTACGTTCCAGGGTCATGGTTAACTGATGAGACTGTCCCGTGACCCAGGACGGGCTTATAGAGGTTCTGCAAAAAAAATACTTGAATGGATTTTGATGAGGCTTTTGGTCAGCTGCAGGACAGTAAAAGCGAGGGAAAAAAAGAACACAGCGCCCAACCGATTTCAGTATTCGATTGACTAAGTGTGGAGTTGTGAACCCCATAATAATAGTAGTAGTAATTTTAGAACTCGTTAAATAACGGGGCTACTAGTCATCCACTAGTATGCTTGACCTTCTAGTAGACTGCCTATCTGACTTTTAGAATCTAGAAACTGGGCAAAACACTACCTATTTGTAAGGTTTCTGTGTATTAGTAACGAATGGTTTAATATCAATCAAGATATAATAGATACTTATTTTAAAATTGATACAACTCTTTAATTAAATGTTTGAGTGTCTAAAAATATTTGTTTTTATGTACTAAGTGCTTTTTAAGACATTATATTATTATATTTTTCAAAGAAAAGTATATTGATAAATTAATAATCAATTCAATAACTTTGCTACACATTTAAGTGCAAATGCATTAGTTGAACGTGAAAGCAATGAAAATAGTATAATGAGCATGTTTTGCATAGATAAAAAATCTGCCAAGAGTTAGTCGGACTCACCCACGAAAGGTTCCATACTATCATTATAATCATCATCATAATCAATCGTCTAAATATAGGCCTCTTCTATAGACTTTCAATAGAACTGGTTGGAAGCGACCTACACCCAGTGTGATCCAGTAGTGTTGATAAGATTGTCTGCCCACCTTTTGGATGGACATCCTACGCTGCGCTTGCCAGTGCATGGTCTCCATTCGAAAACTTTTCAGCTGAACAAAAGGCGGAAATCATATAGTAGGCAGTAATACTTCGTGACATGATATTAATTGTAATATTATGTATATGTCAAAGAGACAATAATAGAAGCACTTCGACCCCTCATTTCCGAAATATATCAACGTTTAACGTCGAAACATTGTCGGATGTCATTCAATTTAAGCTCTTTGAAGTATTCTCATGTTTCGGGAATGAAATATTTATGAGAAATCATACAATGTAATGGTTTCGGGAAATATTCGATATTGTAGTGTTGCTGTGTACGTACATGTACAAGAGCAGTGGTGGCCCAGTGGTATCTACCCCGACTTACGAGTTGTGTGTGAGTGGTTCAAATCCAGCCAGGCACTACTTCGTATCATTTGTTTTATCGCCACTGCTCTCAAAACGGTGAAGGAAAACATCATGAGGAAACCGACTTGTCTTAGAATCAAAATTCGTAGACATGTGACATCCACACTGGACCTGTGTGTTGGATTATAGCCCACACCCTCTCTCAGAGAGGATGCCTGTGTCCTAGCAGTGGGAACATTTTTATACGCTGATGATGATATGTGCCAAAGGAATAGAGATGTTTTTTTTATTGTTTGAACCAACCGATCAACCAAGCTCGCTTTGTGTGAAAATAGAGAAAAGCTTACAAATTTGTGGAAAAATATGAGGAAACCCGTACAAAAAAACTTACAAAATTAAATATACAACAAAAACCTGTTTAGTGTTTGAACATCCTAATGAACGCATCATTAGGATCGGATCATAAATCTTAATTAAACCAAGCCGAGGCCGCCTCATCATCCACTCCTCAAAAAGGTTTTACCGCCGCGATTACGGCGTGTCCAGCTTCGCGGCTTTTAAGGACCGCACTTGCCTTGCGGATTAGTTACAGTCTCAGGCGCCTTCGTGAAAATTACGTGCCACGGTTATCAGGCATTCGTGAAAAGAAGTGCAACGTGTTCAGAGATGTGGTCATAAAAAATGTTTCAATAAAGATATCTTGTGAGAGAATAATGATACATTATGGTTAAAAAAACAAAACAAGAAATAGTTAGATGGTATACCAGGGTGGAAAGAAAATCAATTCCCGTACGAGGTATTTAGACGAACGAGGCGAGCGAGGGCGGCTATAGTCCGAGTGGGGAATTGATGACTTTCACCCGTGTAAACATCTACTGTTTCATTTAAATAAGGAAAGTAAAAAATTCGTATTTTTTCTAAAAAGATTTATTGATAGTAGTAACAAAGGAGAATAACCTATTTAATAGTCTTTTTTAATTTAAATTTCAAATATGGAACACACCACCCGCGTCACCGCCGCGGGCCATCCCACTTTAATAGTTATTTTTTTTTAATTCACATTGGCCGTATACGAGTGTATACGGCCAATGTAAACAAGACCGCAGCATTTTTTTTTAATCGATATTTTTCTTAATTATGTAAAAACTAGATGGAAATCCGGCTTGCCCGGACCTCTGTTGCGGCAGTCGCTACCTCTATATTATCGCCCTGAGATCGCGCCGGAACTCTTCCCGCTGGCACTAAACTTGTCGAGGCACGGTTACAGTTTATAGGTTTTTCTAAGGAGGTTTAGTAACTACATAATACACCACATGACACTGGCCGAAAATAAAGAGAAAAATAAAAACTTCTCAACATGTCATCCGATGTCAAAAATGGCGGCTGCGATCTGTCTGGTCAGAAAATCATTAGAAATTTACAAAATACTCGACAATCTGAATTTTGCGGCACATATGTTGTCGATCGAAATCATTATTTTTTATTGTTTTATTCAGGTTCGCTTTCAATCGAGTCTAAACGTAGCCCTGCACGAAAGATTAATAGAGAAAATTATAGGCCGGACTAAATAAACCAATTTTTAGTTCTATTTTTAAAATTCTATCCCGCCCTAGGGAGGGAAGCACTTACTGATGAGTCTTTCCCGCCAAGGGAGGGAACGGCATCGTTTTCGACCCGTTGCTCTGATCAAAAAACACTACTTCCGAGTATGAGAAATGAAAAAATACTTGTATTTTCATTTCCGTTAAAAACACTTGAAAAATGTTTAAAATGATATCAAAAGACAATTAGAACATTCATTTTATCGTCGTAAGATCATCAAATAAAGTCCTCCCGAGTGGGAAGGACTGTCAGACTTATATGACTAAAATCCAGGTGACCGTCCAATAGCCGGGGTCACAGTAATTAGTGATGAAACACGCGACCTTAGACTAATAGGACATAAAAACTATGAGTTTATATATGTCGTTAATTTTCAGGTGCGCAGGAGGTGCGCTGACCAACGTCCCCTTTGTAGATAAACCCCTATGATAAACCACACCCAAAGCCTGCTCCCTAGAGCATTCATCCACAACTACTCATGGATAAAATGGATGTAAGATTAATTATTATTTCAAACGTAATACTGAACTTACCGCGAGCAATAAGCTAGTTGAGTACTAAGTGGTTTTTAGAAGCATCAGACATAGTTTAAAATTAAGTCGAAAGAAAATGAAAGAAAATTGTTATAGCATGCGCGAGTCACGCGGTAAACTGTAAAATGTTAAGTCAGGCAAACAAATGATGTATTACATTACACAGAAAGTTTAAAATTAAACAAGACGACTTTTCATTTGTTGCTTGTTCAGAAGTCGTGCAATGTCCAATCATTGTGGAAAACGCGGTTTACACAAAGACACGTGGCGAGGAAACCTAACAAATTTATTGATGCTTGATGCCGCATTGCATAGCGTCGATTTTGTCAGAAGCTACTCTTCCACTATCGAAGCTATGCGATATGACTATTAGGTTAATTTTAGTTTTGCCTCCTGCTACGTCTCTCTTTTAAGCGCACCACCTGAACTCGGAGTACTCTCATTACTACAACGCGTACTCTTCGAAGAAAAAGACGTCAGTTTACGCACTAACAAATTATTACCACCCTTCGCTAAGCTTTTGCCTCGTATACATTAAAAACAAGCTAAAGATATAAGCTAGAAGGCAGCTTTTCCGTATATTTTCTCATAGGATAAGAAGGTTTTTAATTGAATGTCAATCACGTTGGAGCGTACTTGGCACAAGATTTAATCTGCAGCCTTGCATCTAAGATGAAAGCCTCCAAATCGTTTACAACAGCAAAATATTCTATGACGTAGTTTTACTTTGAATATTGTTGACTATTTTATTGGAATTTAATATATTAACAAGCACAAACTATGTTTTTTGTGAGAATGTTAAACTTGTTAATAACTTTCTATTTTAGTAAGTAAACATTTATCATATTATCATCAATATTTATTTTTATAAAGTCCATTTATAATATTAATTTTTCAGCTAAAAAACTTCTCTCCAAATAATGCTTCAAATTGTAGCTGAAAATAACTACACTGAAAATCATCAAAGCTACACTTTTATCAAACAAAAATATAAGTTGTATAATTCAGGAGATATCAAGCTATATACCCAACATTACAATTGACGTTGCTTCAATTATAAATGTCAATATAAACGTTGATAATTTGCTAGTTCAAAATTCCGACGAAGATAAAACAAATATTGTTTATCATTGAAGATCTTTAGGAGATGAAAAGGTAAGAAACCTGTCTTATTGAATTAATATGATTTTCATTTTATTGCGGATTTACGTCAACTTTCAACCTTATTGGCAAGTATTCAGTTCAATCCGAAAGTTCATTTGCCCGAAGTTTAAAAATTCCCGAAATTTAAAATCCTGGAGTTTAAAATGCCGTAAATTTCTTCACAGGAGGCCAAGTCGACGGAAAGCCCCCGCTCCGCGGGGGGCCTTCCTACTCTGCGTGGTTAATAAAAAAAATACACCACGGAAGACTCAGAGAGTCTTCAGACCCCGCCATTCCTCTTCTAACCTAAATTGTCCGAGTCGGGGGTGCCAGCAAGTCCCGAGGTTAGACCGGCTACCCCTAGGTGTAACCGACCACTGCGGTTAAACCTACGTGTATATACTTATCTTCAGTTAGAACTAGGTTTAGCCGGTTATAGAACTAGGTCTAACGGGCTGCTGGCACCCCCGACTAGGACGCTTTAAGGTTAGAAGAGGATGGCGGGGTCTGCAAAGACCCGCCATCCAAGTTCATAAACCTTTATGTTTGAAAAACCGACGTCCCAAACAACCCGAAATTCCAAAATACCTGAAAGTTCACAATACCTAGTTTGGAAATACCCGACGTCCAAAACACCGAATATTCAAATTACCGAAAGTTTAAATGCCGGATAGGTCGTATGTTTTTGATCAAAAAACCTCGGTTTTGATCAAACAACAGATGATGTTATTAAAAACAACACGATTTTCTATTCCCTAAACAAATCTGTGTTTTGCCGGTTCGAACTAGGTCAACCTCGGGACTTGCTTTCACCCCGACTCGGACAATTTAGGTAGACGATTTTCGTGGTATTTTTTTTTTAACCACGCAGAAGTAGGAGCCCCGCAGGGCGTGCTCCTCGAGTTGCCTCCTGTTAAGGAAATTACGGCATTTTAAACCTCCGTGGTTTTTAAATTCGAGTTTTAAAAACTTCGGTTTTTTTAACTTCGGGATTTTAAACTTTCGGGCAAATGAACTTTCGAGATTTACAACTTCGACCAACAACCCTTCTGGGCCGTTTCCACTTCGGATTCCGTCCATCGTATTTTAAAATTTCGGTCTTTCGTGTGGGAATTTTAATTATGTATATCTATAGTGTAATTTTTAATCAATGATATTATCACAACACAAGTTTATAATGGTTTTGTATGTTATCTTTCTTTAAAATGACAAAAACAGAGCTTTTACATTTTATTGATTTTGATTTGATTTGTGTTGATGAAATAATGATGTCCCTACATATTTGTGAGAAATCGAAATCGCAGAAATCATCAATCACAAAATGTGAGAAAAAAATTATATCATGATTTTTTCCAAACCAACTTTTGACCGACCAAAGATCGGCTAATGAATTCAGCAGTTTGTTTCATAACGCGTAACACACCTTATATTTAAGACTTTCGGAAGAGCTGGCTTTTAAAAATACTACCAACCAAACTATGACAATTTAATTTCTAAGAAATTCAATCATACATTTTCCTTTCCCAGAAATTGGAGTCTCTACGAAATATGTCGACGGATAGTTTCGTTTTAGCACTAGAGTCGCGTGTACCAAAGCTTCAAGGACTTATGAGCCACTTTACCGTCGTGAGTTCCATGTCAGATGGCAAGCAAATATTAATATTATTGAAAAGGCGTGATCCCAAGGATGTTACTTATGTGCCTATAAATTGTAATAATAAATTGGATTGGGTGCCGCGCGTGTATGATGAACTTAATAGAACGAAGCGAGTGGTACTGGTATCGGAAAAGCAGCCTTATTGTGGAGCATTAGGTAATATAGTTTTTTTTTTTTTATAAAATATAATAATGAAGGGTTAGTTAGGGATCAATGACCAGCTAAAAAATAAGATTTCTGCTACCAAGTTTTTTTATGTGTTATAATCATCAAATGAGTCCATCTAGGGCAGAGCGGGAGGACTCTGTCCTAGCACGGCGTCCTTCAATAGCACTTTACGTTCCAGGGTCACGGTAATTTAATAAGTCCCATGACCCAGGCTTCTAGTCTAATATTGTATTAGTGTGAGAATGGTCTTCAATTGATTTTATAACTGTTGATTCGACAAGTTTGGTAATAAACTTATAACAATGACCTCATTATGACTTTCCAGTGGTCAACCACAATATTGTACAAATATTTTTGCTACTTACGAACTTCTAACTAATAAGATTGCCTATAAGAAAAAAAGGAGTAGTAAGTCGTATTTTTCATTGTATGTTGTTTTTAGGTTTCGTTAAAAAACTGAAAAGTGATGGAATGGACAAAATTGGTTTGGTGGTAATCGACGATTTTCATGCACCTTCTTTCAATCCCAGCATAGGAATTTACAAGAACCAATTGGAGAAAGATCTGTCTGTCAACGTCCTTATAAAGGTAAGAACGATAAATATAGAGACCTAACTTGAATACCCCAGTTCCATAAGTCGAAAATTTTCCACCAAAATGTATGTTACTAGTGATGTTTTGTGGCGCCGAAAGCTGGTCTAATACTATGGGCCTCATTAGTAAGCTCAAGATAGACAACGAGTTAAGGAGAGGGCTATGCTCGGAGTCTCTCTGCGTAATCGAGTCAGAAATGAGGAGATTTGTAGAAGAACCAAAGTTGCCGACATAGCCCAGCGAATTAGCAAGTTGAAGAGGCAGTGTGCAGGACAGATGGCCGTTGGGGCTGTGAGATTCTCGAGTAGAAACCACACATCGCCATCGCAGCGCGCGTCGCCCACCTGCAAGGTGTCGGTGGATTCATGCCGCTTCCAACCAGTCCTATTGGGAATCTATGAGGAAGGCTCATGTTCAGCAGTAGATATCCTACGGCTGATATGATGAACATGAACACAAAAACTGTTATGAAAAAGTGGACTAATTTTATCCGGATCCGTCAAAATAATACTTCACGTTTACTTTACTTCACAAAATTTACTGTTTTTTTTTTTTCAATAACTCGGAGGCCTCTCTGAATGACTGAAAAAAGAAGGTGGTAATTTTGATTGTACAATATATAGATGGGTATCGGTTTTTTGGATGATCCATAAGATAATTTGTTTTTAATATGTTCGAGCTAGCCCAATAGTAAAACCTGTTTATATTCATGACCACTTTCACCCTTTCAAAATGAACCAACTCAAAGCGAGTCGATAAAACCATACATATTTATTTCACTTCTTGTTTCTTACCTAAAGGAACATTAAACCATTGAAAATTGAACCCTATTTACAATTCTTAGCAAGTTTCGAAATGCTTTTCCTTGACGCTAGTAGGCGACACGGTAACGATCTGTCAATATGTCTGGAGCACAATCTTGGCCTTTTAACATCTTGCTAACATGGAGCGAGAATTTAGCAATGTTGACACGGTTTTGCTACTGTCGTAGGGGAAATAAGGTCTAAAATATTTGGTAGTTTTAGTACGAGACTTTTTTTTATTTTTTGATGTGTAACATTTTAACTAAGCTGGTTCAAGTGATTTCGATTTGAATTGACCAAAAACCGGTGATGGCTTTTTCAGAGTAAGCCAGTTGTTAGTAACTCCTGCTAAGATCTGTCTTTGATTGGGTGAAAAAAGTTTAGCAATGCTTGTCAATCTTTGGATGGGTTACTAAAGTCAAGTTTTGTTCACGAGTTCCTTTTTTTTAGCGTGTTGAAATCAACAAATGAGTCCTCCCTCCCACCCAAAGTTAGTTAAAATTAAAGTTTGTCTTTCAGTGGGTTAATAATGTTAAGCTACTTGACATTGTTAACTTGGTCACAGTCAATCTGAATGCCTTTTTTTTCTATGACCCACTTTCGGGCAAAGCAAACCTACTTATCTTTGCGGAAACATAACTCAGCCTTACCACAAGAAAGATAAACATTTGTTGAACACTTGTCTAAACAAACAGTCAAAGTCAAAACGATATTTTCACGTTGATATAAGGGTCGTTTTGAAGTTACACTTTTTTTTGACAAGAGTTCAACAGACGTTTAACTTTTTGTGAGGCGGATTGAATGTAACATTTATTAGGAGAGTTATTGTATAACATTAAGAGACATTTTCCTTCAAACCTCTCCTTTCCAGACGCCTACTTATGTTATCTCATCGCTAAATAACTATGTTTTCCTCAGCTATTTAGCGAATGAAATGAGTAGCCTCTACAAACCTACCGAGCATGTTCAATTTTGCTCGCAACGTCAGTGACTTGAATTCACCAAAAGCCGGTGTACCCACAACAGCGTTCACTACATCAACGCGATTAACACCCTGCTTTAAACACTCTAGGACCAATTTCACCATCAAGAGTGAACGCGATAAGCGCATCTAATCCGTGTCTAAAAGCTGTTAAAGCTATAGCCAATATTTGAAGTTGGTATCTTGTGGACAGTTTAAACTGAGGGCAAAAGATTAAGTACAAAATAATGATAAATTTCTTGAAGTTATATTTATTTACTCGACACCACACTTCTTTATCTTCTTAAAAAACTCAAATGTTTACATCTATAGTACGACTAATCTTTCACTCAGTCCAAATCCTTTGGACTTTCCTGTTTCTCATAGCCATCCATAAATTAATAATAATGTTCCTTTTGACATTTTCCTTATTCCTCCGCATCACAGACATTCGAATTTGTCAACACTGACAGTTAATTTCCAAATTTCTTTTTCACCAGTGGTATGCAAAATAGTTTTAGGTCATAGATTCGAACCCAGCTAGGCGCATTACTTTGTGTAATTTATTTCCCACCACTGTTCTCAAAAGTTCTTGTTATGGCTGAGATGATGATGATGACTGTTCTCAAAAAAACATATTGAGGAAACGTGTCCTAGAATCAAAAATTCGAAGACATGTGGCATCCACCACACGTACTGGGCACTACAGTCCTCATTACAGCCCACTCCCTCTCACAGAGAGGAGGCCTGTGTCCCAGAGGTGGGAACATAATTTATAAAGGCTGATGATGATAACAAAAAAAATTCAGTACTACATTAAAATGTTGTTTTATTGCAGGGTCAATGGGGAGGATATTACTACACTTCAGCCGCACAATCAACCAATCTGCGAAACGTAACTCTGATGAGTCAAACTGGAAGTTTGGACGACCTTCAATGGATTGAAAAACCTGCTACTGTTGTTAAAAATAACTTAATTCAGGTGAGGAAATCTCAGCTAAATAGTATCAGATCCTTCTTCAATGTTACGCCGTGCTTCTCGAGGTTGGTTTGTGGATAGGTGACTATTATTTTAACACAGCAGTTACAGTATCTCATAGCGGTTATGGACGGTTACTCGTAGCTAGGGTTGCCATCCATCCGAGTTTCCCCGGATTTATCCTAGTTTAGCTGGCGTCCGGGGAACGTCCGGGGGAGTTTAAATTTGTAGTCCGGGTTTTTAAAACCTAATGTTGGGCCACCCGCGACACACGCACCTTCACCGTCCTCCCACTCCCCCGTGCGCAGTTCAACTCACGTCCACGCACACGTCACCGTCCTCCCACCCGGTGCGCAGTTCGATTCTTGTCCGGGTTCTGGACTCAAAAATCCGGGGTTTTCACGCGTCTTGTCCTGGTTTTCAAATTTAAGAGATGGCAACCCTACACATAGCTGTAAAAGGTCAACAATATTTAATAGTATGATCATTATTTCAACTTTTCCATATTATGCCCTTTTTGATCCTTATTTTGCATTTGACAGGTTTCCTATGCTGGCATATCACTAAAAGATGTTGAGAAAATAGTTGGCAAGCATAATGAAAAAGCATCTTTTGGCATGGATTTCAGCGGAATTGACGCAGAGTAAGTGTTAAATAATTATTTATCATAATTTATAAATGGCATTATTACCTTTTTCTTTATTAATATGTAATAACAATGTCGCCCCAGAAAAAGAGTATACAGGTGAAATCGAAATCAGGAGCAATATTTTAATCTAAGGCTCTACTCACCATGCTGATTGCATTACGGATAACAAAGCTGAAATCAAAAATTATTATTAATGCAATCATGGACACCTTTTAAAATGTAGTATGTCACATTGCAAATAAAAACTAAAAGTAATAAAAAAAAACATAAACCCCAAAAGTCATAAAGTATCAAATTTTTAAAGTGCAGTACACGTCGCGCGGAACGAAAAGTCAACAAACATCAAATAATTATTAAGATAGTAATTGAATATTTATTGAATACTTTTTTCTAAACAACTAAGTTGACAATATATACAAACTAAAGCTAGAAATTAAAAATAAATAAAACTACACACACCGGCAAAATTAGGGGAACACTAAAAAAAGGTCGCATTTTCGTCAAACCTCTCGTTGATTCGATCAGTGTTTACATTTTTTAGGTTCCTACCCTGATAATATACGGCATTAAGACACTTATTGACAGGTTTTAACTGTCCAACGGAAATTATACCCTCTTGATGTGTTTTTAGGCAGTCAGCGCTTTTAAGTGTTTTTGTTCTGAAAGTTCGTTTTTCCAGTTAATTTTTGCCCTAGCTCATGTTGTAGTGACTGTATGGTGAGTTCACATTGTATTGCATACAAAATGAGTGATTTGGCTGTAACAGAAGTCGCTAAAGCTGTGACAATGATCAAGGAAGGTCATTACTACCGCTCAGTTAGTCGAACATTGGGTGAATTAATATCCATGATCCAAAGTCATGTGAAATGGTACAGCCAGATTAGATCTTATGTAAAGAGACTCAGACAAGGCAAAAATCGCGCAAAAAGTCCCACAGACTACCTTTTTTCATGAATGTAAACTCTGAAAAATCGTCCTCTAACGACTGTTTAGACCCAAAATCGAAATCTGGGCCTATGAATGAGACAAAAAACATTATATGGGATTTTTAGATCTCTGTTTCACACCTGACTGCAGTCAGAGAACCGCCATGATTGATAATTAAAGCTGTGTGAGCTGTCAAAGATACGCCTCCCCACACCATAACATACCCTCCACTGTATGACACTGTTTTGATAAAATTTGCGTGATTCAAATGTTCTCCTCGATATCCCTACATTCTTTTAGTCCCATTGATTAAATTTAAACAAAAAACGGCTTTCATCAAATAATAAAACTGGACTCCATTCATAGGACAAAACTTGTTGCTGACGAGCAAACGCTAATCTTGCATTGCGATGATCTACAACAAAATGTGAAGCTTTACCTGGCACGTTTGACTTCAAATCAACTTCATCTTACCTTTTTCTCACTGTTTTATCACTAACACGCACGTCATGCACTTCTTCCAGGAGATTTAGGGCCTGAACAGCCTTAGAGGACGATTTATCAGAGTTTGCATTCCTATAAAAAGGTAGTCTATGGGACTAGTTGCGTGATTTTTGCCTTGCCTGAGTCTCTTTACATAAGATCCAATCTGTCTGTACCATTGCACATGACTTTGGGTCACGGATATTAATTCACCCAATGTTCGACTAACTGACCGGTAGTAATGACCTTCCTTGATCATTGTCACAGCTTTAGCGACTTCTGTTACAGCCAAATCACTCATTTTGTATGCAATACAATGTGAACTCACCATACAGACACAACAACATGAGCTAGGGCAAAAATTAACTGCAAAAACGAACTTTCAGAACATAAACACTTAAAAGCGCTGACTGCCTAAAAACACTTAAGAGGGTATAATTTCCGTTGGACTGTTAAAACCTGTCAATAAGTGTCCTAATGCCGTATATTATCAGGGTAGGAACCTAAATAATGTAAACATTGATCGAATCAACGAAAGCTTTGACGAAAATGCGACCTTTTTTAGTGTTCCCCTAATTTTGCCGGTGTGTGTATATATTTACAACTAAACTTACACTAAAATAAAAATACCTATTTTAACAAAAACATAAAAAGGCAGAGTCACTTAGGCGTCAAAGTACTCCTCCGCATCGCTGTCATCCGGAAACGTGCCCAGAAGACTGGCAGCATTGCCACGTTGGATGGCAATGCTTATTCTTTGACCATAAAAGGAACCAGCCCTCTGGTCACGTGAACTGTCGATCAGTCGGCGAGAAATTTCCTTAAAAAGGAGACGCGCACTCGGACCCCATGACCCGAGCGTTTCGACCCCAAACGGCTCAAAACTGTAGCAACCATTAAGGTTACAGTATTTGCGCCGTTTGAGGTTCTCAGCAGCCGCAGCAGCAGCGCCAGCACAGCCCGCCGTGCTTGCAACGTGGGATGGCGCAAGGGTATCGACACAAGTAGCGTCCCATACCAGAGGCCTACCCACCTTCCAAGGCACCAACGTCATACCGTCTGGTCTTTTCCCATCGTCACGTACCAAGCCATTTGGTTCTAAAACCGCTGGTACGCCGGCGGAGGCAAAAGCTCGACGAATAATGTCGTTGATGCTAGCGTGACGAGCTATTCGACCTGCGCTTCTGCTGCAAGACAAGCCATGATGCCCGAGGTTGTCGACAGCTTCACCACAGTGGCAACGATGCGGAGCAACACAAGGTGCGCCCAAGCGAAGGCCTGTAGCGAGCCGAAATGAAGCATCATCCATCATGGTGCCAATGGTGGATGATGGGAGTGCTTGAAGCCATAATCCCGACTCCCACTCCCCCACAGCCAGCAGACGGGCGCGCTCCGCAGTATTAGTTGACGTATTTAACAGGTTATTCCGTACAATACTGCAGAGCGGCACGTCCCACCGTCTTTGGGAGGACAGGTAGTCGGGCAAATCCGTATTGGGACAAGCCATTTTCCAAGCGTTCAACGCATCGGTCATAAACGGTACCTCAAAATCGACCAGTGAACTTGATAAAATGTTCCTGGTTAATTTCTCGGTACCGTAGACCAAGGAGAGGAAAGCCGGTAAACTAATACTTGAAATTTTGCGGACGCCGAGACCACCCAAGCGGATAGTAAGAGTGGCTTGCTGCCACGCTCGGTCGTCCAGGGCCACATTTAGGATGGAGGTTAATGTATTTCTAATGATTTTATCTACTTTTTCTAATAGTTGTGGGTATTATAATGGATAAATTTTGGTCCAAAACAGCAGTATCGAATAATTGTGAAGGCCAAATGTAGGTTGATTTTAAAAAGCCTTTCCGAGACATCATTGAAATTTTGAACTTTATTATCAATGAAGGTGGGAAATGATTCATCAAAGATTGGGGACCCCAGGAGGTGAAGAGAGTCTTTTTCGGTAATTTTGATGTTGGGTGCGATCGAATTAAATTTAGAAATGGTTGTCTGTCTGTCGGTAGTCCGGGGAAGATAAATTTCACATTTAGATAGGTTGAGCTGTAGGCCAATGGAATTGAATTTTTCTTTTAACAAAATTAAATCTTCCAGAACTGTATCTACATCACCACCCAGAGTCCCGTCATCAAGATACCATACGTTAAATTTTGAATTTAGCTGCCGAATTATTGGATTTATTGCTAAACTAAAAATGACTGGCCCAAGAGGGTCACCTTGTTGACAGCCAACGGCAGATTCTAAAAGGTTTTCCTTATAAAGTAATTTTGAAGGGTTCTTGTAGCATTGGTAGAGAAAACTGTAAATTTTGGGTATTTCTTTTTGTACTTCTGCCAACAAGGTGTCCCTATTTACAGAATTGAAAGCATTTTTGATGTCAACCTTAAGGATGACCTCACCCTTACCACTGTCAAGGTAGGTTGATAAAGCGTGTACCGCAGCCTCACAGCCCCCTTTGGACCCGAAGCCTAGCTGTAGGGGCTGGAATTTACTGGCCAGTGTCTCACTATAGAAGGCACAGCAAATTTTGGCTGCGATACGCCGAAAGGTTGACCCTACGGCAATGGGACGAATGCCGCCATCCCTTTTGCGTAGGGCACAAAGGTTTGCCCCGTACAAAATATCAATGACAGCTCCGTCCACACTGCCGGAGAGCATTAGATTAATGATTATAATTAAGATAAGATACTTGCATTAATAATGTTTTTGAGTTCCGTAAAACGATTAGTATTGTTAGTAATGCCCGAATTTAAAATATTGCTCATGAATAAAATTTCACTCTGTATAGGTTTATTTTTTAATGCCGTACGTATTCCACCCTCATAAGCGCCTACATATTTGAGGAAAGGCTAAGCAAATGAACAGAATTTCCTCGTGTCAAGTTAAAAGCAATTATAATAATTATTAAACAGAAAGTTCAAAAAGATTTATGAGGAAAGACTTACCGTTTCATTGGAAGCCCGTAACAGCCAACAAAGGAAACTAAAATAGACAATTTCTAAACGAAAGACAGAATCTATTTTTATTTTCTTCTTGACAAATCATTTTTTATTGAATCACCAGTTTTATGATATGTCACTCATGTTTCCATTTCCTCTCTATGTTTTTCTTTACCTTTTTGAAAGCAGTAGTGATTCAAAAGATCCTAAGTCCCTGTTTGGGTGGTAACAAGGTGGTAACTTAAATTTTGTAGGAGCGATCGCTTACGTTTATTCAGTAACTTTATCACTTAACAGGTGGCCTACCATGAACTAAAAAGCGTGAGTCTTTAGGCTGTGGGAAAGAGATGGCGCTAGACGACTTGTATAGCTCTGTCTCTTTCCCACAGCCTAAACTGGATCGCGTTAAGAGCTCGGGGTAAGGGTCCAGTACTTAGCTAACCTCAAAAGAATACGTGTAAACGTGTTGATAACAAACCTACTTGCAAAAATAAATATCACATTTTCATAATTTCATGATGACGTCATAAATATTTTCTTCAACAGTGGTGAACGAGTAATGGGTCTTGTAGCTGGTGGTGCCTTAGCAAGCTCAGTGGAAGCTGATCCTACTCTTTTATGGCCAGTTCCGGAGCACTGGAGTTTGCAAGACGCTGCAACCGTACCACTGCCTTATGCTGTAGCTTATTATTGTTTGGTAAGAATAATAATCTATATATATAAAATTCAAAACTGACTGACTGATCTGACAACGCACAGCCCAAACCGCTGGGCCCAGAAACTTGAAATTTGACATAAAGCGTCCTTATACCACGTAGGTGAGCACTAAGAACGGATTTTGCGAAATTCGGCCCCTAAGGGGTTGTTTTTGGGGTTGATAGTTTGTATGAAACTTCGCTACTACAGGTGCTAGGAATTCCAAATTTTGCATGGGGTGTCTTCTTAGAACGTAGATGCTCACTATGACGGGATTTTGCGAAATTCGACCCCTAAGGGGTTTATTTTTGGGGTCGGTAGTTTGTATGAAACTTTGTTACTGTAAGTGCTAGACGTCTCAAATCTTGCATGCCGGTTCATTTTAAGATGTAAATACTCAACAAGGTAAAAAAAAAATGTGAAATTCGACCCCAGGGGTTGTTTTTGGGGTTGATAGTTTTGAGACTTCATTTTTTACATATGGGTTCTTTTTTGGACGTAAGTGATACTAAAGACGGGATTTTGCGAAATTCGACCCCCAAGGGGTTGTTTTCGGGGTTGATAGTTTGTATGAAACTTTGTTACTACAAGTGCTAGGAGCTTCAAATTTTGCATCGGGTTCGTTTTTAGAACGTAGATGCTTAGCATGGTGGGATTTTGCGAAATTCGAACTCTCAAGGGTTGTTTTTGGAATTATAGTTTGTATGAAAGTCTCAAGACGTAAGTGATAGTTAAGACGGGATTGATGTATTGATAGTAAGAGGTCTCAAATTTTACAGGGGTTCTACTTAGAACATAGGTTCTCACCAAGAGAGGATGTTGCGAAAGTCGACCCCTAAGGAGTAGTTGTTAGCAAGGAATCCCAATATATGTATTGGAGTTATTTTTAGGACGTAGGTACCAGCCAAGACGGGATACTGCGGGTAAATACAATTATGTTAAATATTGATTTAAATTTTCGAAAAGTAATTATAGAGTGTGGCTGGGAGTAGAAACGCACAAAAGCAAAGTTCGAAAATCACGCGGACGAAGTCGCGGGCGGAGTGCTCGTTAATAATATAATTACTATTATAGTACTGTATCAGCGCCTTGCATATGCGTGGACGACTGCGGGAGATTGTGTCTGGGAATTGAAACCGAAGCTGCACAAACGCCTGTAGTGGCCCACGGCATCTACGCGCGGACAACACTGTTACTTTTTTTATTATTTGTTAATTTTAGCATAATACCGATTGCTACAGTTCGTAGTCTTTTTTATTTGGAAGGCCCAATTATTGATCCGGCTCGAGGGACCATTGATTAGTTCGATAGGGATTATTTGGGAACAGAAAAAATAATATCTGATAGAAAGCGAATATGGACTGATAGCTATTTTTCTAACCGACCACAATGTAGTTTAAAAGAAGAATAATGTGTAATTATGTAATGTCTCCACAAAGTTACTTTTAAGTAATTTACACTTGTTTACACTTATTTAATAATACATACAGTATTAATTTACAATTTGGAAGATGAGGAAGTTGGCATTTTTTATAGGCCAAAAGTATCTTGTCTTTCACTAAAAGGTCAATAAGTACTTTTAAAGTATCATTAGACATCCAAGTAAATGAGGAAAACGTGCTAAAGTAAAAGACTTTTTAAAAATCTTGGGCAATATTATAAACATCACTAAGTGTTAAATAAACTTCTAGGAAAAAAATCATAACCGACCTGAGTTATGTTTCGGCTACTACATTACTTCGTTTTTTATTTAATTGACTTTTGTGCCACCGTCTTTTTTTACGTGGTAAAATTTATCAAATGAGTCCTCCCACCAAGGGTACTGTCAGGCTCGTGCTGACTAAAATCCACGGTGACTTTCAATAGCCCTTTACGTTCCAAAAACTATGTTAACCTGGCAATTAGTTTGCCTATCGTACTATACTTGTGGCGGCTTAAGTAGGTAAGTATTAAGTTATCCAAGAGCCTTTTTTTATCGTGGTAAAATCATCAAATGAGGCCTCCCACCCCGGGCAGGGCGGGAGGGACTGTCAGACTTGTACTGACTAAAATCCACGGTGTCCTTAAATAGCCCTTTATGTTCCGGGGTCACGGTGATGGTAAAAGACCCGAGACCCCGGCAGGCTTTAGCCCTCTGAGAGGGGGCCTCGTCATGCTGACGCTCTTTGAGGCGCGCGTGGAACACGACGCGCCGTCGACCCGGGCATGGTCCATGGTCGGACGGCGAGTTGCCCTTTACTCGCCGCCCGCATGCCCGCGCCTACGGTGGCCGGAGATCGTCATGCGACGAAGTTATCCAAGAGCCTAGTTATAATTATATGGAATCAACCTTCTGTTTGTCCCATTTCATGATAAAGCTAAGTTACTGAATGCGTAAACTCAAGTTAGTATATTGTCCGTCTTAGGAGATTATCTCCTGCTTCTGCAGTGGACTGGCGTTTAATTTATTCTCTCAATATGTGTAATCCTGACTTCAAGTAGGATTGTTTGGGAGACGAGTGTCTTAGTCAAGATTAAATGTTCCGTCTTCATTTGGGATTTCATATGCAGTCAACTGAGATTTTGGCTTTTTGGTTGAATCCTATCCTACTAACGCAAAACCTACTGAGCGGATTTGGCTGAAATTTGGTACACAGATAGTTTATAACCTGGATTAACACATAGGATATTTTTATCCCGATTTAATGTTCCCACGAGAGTTGTAGCGGATGAAACCGCAGGCAACAGCTAGTTTGAAATATTTAGCTTCAGTATACGTTGGTCTTTATCTTCTTAATTAATCGTCTTATTCATTGACGGCACGGTTGGCGCAGTGACCAACTTCTGCACTGTGTCGCGGTTTCGATCTCCGCAGATATCAAATTTTTGTATTACATGCAAGTAGTTGTTCCGGGTCTGGGTGTTTGTGTATGTGAGTTTTATGTTTGTAAACGCACTCACGGTACAGTAGAAATTCATAGTGAGGGGCGACGTTTCTTAAAAATAATGTAGTTATAATTATAAACTGAAGACTGCCTCGTTGTTCTCTCGAATATTTAGCGTGGGCTGTGGCGTGGGCTAGAGTTTATAATTAGTGGATTCGAAAGCATTATTCTGCTTTATAGGCATATTATTACGAATTTAAAAAGATTACCTAAATTAAAGTGTTACCCTTTTTCTGGCTCAAATTTGGCCAATGTCTTTTACTTTGTAAGACAACTGAGGCTCTAGCACAAATGCGCAGCATAAACATACAGCAATTAATTTTAAAATCTTATTATTTGCTCTCTTTATCTGAGGAGCTCGTGGCTAAATAATTACAGCCGCACAGGTCGATCTTCCGGGTTAAGCCGCGCTAGCCGAGGTTGGTCTGTGGATGGGTGACCATCTGTCATAGCGAGTTTCCTCCGTGCCTCGGAAAGCACGTAAAGCCGTTGGTCCCGGCTGTCATTTCTAGATCTTTGACAGTCGTTACTGTTAGTCAGAAGCTCTAAAGTCTGACAACCAGTCTTACCATGGGGTATGGTATTGCCCAGTTACTGGGTTGTGGAGGTCCGACAGGCAGTCGCTCCATGTAAAATACTGATATCCAGCTGAATCTGGTTTGACTGGAAGCCGACCCCAATATAGTTGGGAAAAGGCTAGGCAGATGATTTGCTCTCTTTATCTCTTTACATAATTCCTACACTCTGATGTATTTTTTTAATGTTTTGCAGAAAGCAACACTTCTACAAAAAAAAAAAATTAAGACTAATTATAAAATTAATCCTTTTGCTCCCACAGGCAATCCGTGTTGGTTATTATCAACTAAGGAAAGGTCAATCAGTGTTCGTGACTGGAGGAGCAGGTGCTCTGGGGCAAGCAGTGATAGCCATATGCCTGTCTTTAGACTGCACCGTATTTACAACAGTCAGTACTTTGCAGAAGAAAAAAATGTTGCTTCGACTGTTTCCAAAACTCGATGGTAGGTCAAAGTTCTTTTATTTTAAATAAAAGACCGAACTGCCTAGGTACGATTCCCGGTTCATGCTAGTGGGTTTTTCTAAAAATTACGTCATTAGAAATTTTTGTCGAGTTCGACACCACCTCTAAAACCGAGAATTGGCCCCCTGATCTCTCTCCGGTCGCGTTGGATTGCCGTCACATCGGACTATGAGAATAAAGAAACAGAGTGCACCTGTTTCTGCGCGCACACTTGTGCGCTATAATTATTATGTCCCGAGTAGATTCGTAGACTCTGATGAGGTTGGCTGCCGTGACCGAAATGGGTCAGGGGGCTTTTTATTTTGAATCCGATCTGTCAAGGACATACTGCCAGTATTTAATTTCACTATCAATATGAGTATCTAATAAAAGTGAGAATTTCAATGATTTTCATCTATCAACTGTCACTTGATTTAGCCTATAAAAAGTATTTTTTATTATGTTACAGAAAATAATATCGGCTATTCCAGGAACGATTCCTTCCTGAATATGATTAAGTCTAATGCAGCACACAAAAGTTGTGATTTTGTCATCAGCTGTACCAGTGGGTCATTGAGAGAGGTCAGTACTGAAATAATAATTAAAATTGGTCACTCTGTGGTCGAGGTGGACCACAGAACGATCACCAAAAAAAATTGCAGTATTGTTTTCTAAATCGGAACTACTCACATGATCCTTTATTTTTGATGTCATGGGCCGATGCAAAATGCCATCAGTTGCACCCAGAGTTATCCCGCATACTCATCATCATCATCATCCACAGCCCGTCTTCAACCACTGCTGGGTATAGGCCTATCTTTGTTTGTGCGAAGTTCCACGGTCTTGCGCTAGTCTCATCCAAGACACTCCCGCAATGGTAACAATGTCGTCTGCCCGCATACTACTACAAAAATATCTTCTTTTTCAGACGGCAATGAAGTGTGTTGGGGACACGGGCACCTTCTTAGATCTTAATACTTATGACATACGTGAGAACAAGAACATCGGAATGTATTTCTTAACGGGAGACACGTCATACAGGGCTGTTGACTTCTCAAGCATATTTAGACTGGAGAATGTGATGGATAGACAGGTTAGTCTTTTTCTTTTTACATGTTATACCATTTATTTAATTCTTCATTATTTGAGAATACACGAGCCGCACGGTTGGCACAGGGGCTGGACGATTTACTGATGCGCAGTGTGTCGCGTGTTCGATCCCCAAACGTAACATAATTATATTTTTATGATCTACAAGTAGTTGTTCCGAGTATGAATGTTTGTGTATGTATGTTTCTATGTTTGTAAACGCTCCCATGACACTGGAGAAATGTGAGGAAAAAAAAACTGACCTCAATTGCTGGTGCACTGCTGTAGTGCATCGGTCTCTCATTATTTGTGCGAACCTCATCTCCAGTGTATGTATACAGTGATAGAAACAATATCCTCTGACCACCTGATTTGCAAAAAATATTAGAAATGGTATAACATCACAATCAACTGCACCAAGGCATTCATAAGATATAAATTCTATAGTCGTGGTAATATCATCTAATTAGTTCTCCGCCCTCCTGTCCCCGATAGGACACCATGTCGCGGAGACATTTCCCTTGTTCACATTGGCCAGATTCTACTAGAGTCAACTTACGACATGTTGCGCGACCCGTAAATGTCAAGCGCGTCTACAGTCGATATCGCGCGGGACACATGAATTCCGTATCGAGCGACCGAGTTGCGGAATAAATGTCCCCTAGTAAAAATGCGACTTTAAAAGTCTGCTTCTACCTAATCAAGGACCAATTTGGAAGACAAATTAAAAGAAAGTACAACATTTCTCAAACGAAGCTCCATCCTCAAAATTGTTTTGATATTAATTAGAGCTACTATTTTTTTTATTTCTGCAATTAATTAATGTCTCACAGCCCGTTCTATCTTATAATTTGAACTTAAACGGGATTGTCTCCATTTTAATAATAAATTATGTTAAAATATCCAAAATAAAACAGTCAATCGGCTTAGAGCAAATCTGCCATCAAACATAGACATCAAACCTGTGTATTGTCAGGATCCAGGCGATCCTCGTAGTGGTGACACCCAAGCAATTCCTTTTTTTATTTAGACACTGGAACCTCCCGAAATATCTGTGTACATAGTGAGAACGCTGCGTTCAGGTGTAGTTAGCTAGGAACCTAGGTTCATCACGAGCGATGTGGCCTGCCCATGCCACTCAACTTCTTTACGAGCTCATCTATCCTCTCAATGAAAAATTCCTTCCGGAGCTATTGCGCCGTAACCCTCAATACTTATTTGAAATCTTTTAAAACTGTTTATTTTCCTTTTCAAAGCATTTTATACTTGACTTAACCGTTGTAAATGTTAAAACTCATCACATGTTTGTAAGCCGCATTCAGCGCTTTCAGTGCTTTCTTCGCTTTTAGCTCTGTCTGACATTGCTGGAAATATCAACAAATTACATAAATGTTGTGGAGTGCACGTTATAAATGGTGCATTGTCTAATTGTTTTAATTGATATGTGAAAGAAAACTTTTTGCAGAAAGAATAATACGACCCGTAAGCAAAACACGAACCTGCGTTTTTTCTATATTATAGGCAACTGCTGGTACCATATGGATGCTTTTACCTGTGGACGCCTTCAATTCTGGGGAAAACCAATACGGAAAAAAAAAGATGGTGATTACGTCAAATCTGTCAACCAAAAACAAATGCTTACGGCTGGTTGCCCGTTTTCCCATAAATTAACGGTGTCCACAGGAACAAGTGTCCATAGGTACAGCACTTGCCCCTACATAATTATGTAATCCAGGCGCTCTATCAGTCATTGGCAGTTCTGTCCGTCAAGGCCGAATCTTTCATTCTATTCTTAAACTTCATTCGATGATTTTGCTCAGCTTTTTGTAGAAGTTTCAAATTACTACAACAATATGTTGTCCTTAGAGTCAATTCAATATCGTATTAGGTGATTTGACTCCAATAAAAAGGTCTACTGTTGTTGTTTCATGACCCAACATTGTGATATAATTTTATTTATAGAATTGAGAAAACTACTTCCCCTTTAAGTTTGTATAGATTGTAATCGGACAATTTTTATGTATATCATGTATATCCAAAAAAAAACAGAATAAACGAAAATAGTATTTCACGTAATTCTAAATTATTAAAAACAAATGAAAAACTTGTCTTACTTTTTGTCTCTTTATGAAACCCAGAACCGTATTTCTTTATAGATCGTCCTTTTTTAAGTAGGTAATTAATCTATCAACAAAACTGGGTGTTTGCCAAGGAAAAATATTTTTCACACTACTTGCTCGTAAATGTCCAAATTATATGTCAGTCAAACCTACTGTAAAGTAAGTCATTGTTCTCTCTCGCTCGAGCCGGGCAATAATATATGTACTGAATTTCATTATTCCCGTGGGAATAATGAGATTTGAATTTGGAAACCTCAAAGAAAACCGTATGAAAACGTTCACCAAGGAGTTGTATCAATAATGGCGGCCGCTGGCCGCAACAGCTGATCGGTTTGCAGTGATGCCAACTTCACGTTCAAGGTTGTCGTACCACATCAAATTTCAAAAATCGAATTGATTTCCTCGCAGTAGGTGTGAAAAGCAGAGTACGCTCCTCGGGAGTAAAGCTGCCTTGTCTTGGGCTAACTTGAATCCCTCGCTACACTATGGATTCTTAACTTAATTCCCTCGTTTCACTCGGGAATTAACATTTGAACCTCCTCGCTGCGCAACGGAGGTTCACCCCCAGAATCCTTAGTGTCGCTTCGGGATTCAATACGCCCGTGACGTAAGGCAGTGCTTTACTCCCTTGTTGCGTAATCTACTATTTCTTGCTTTTCGTATGGGCAGAGCTAAATTATAATTTGTAGATAGTAAATTGAATTTTTGTAGCAAAAAATAGTTATTTTAAGAATGTTCTATTAATTAGTAATATATTAAGTTGGTACTTTATTATAATTATGGTAAGTAAGCAGTAAGACTAAGTGACTTGCCGAATTAGGACTAGAATTTTATCATCTTATTAAGATAAGCACAGCTATTGAGAAAAACGCTCTTGGACACTCACCGGCTTACAATAAAAGTATTAAACATCTGTTGAACACTTGTATAAAAAAAGTAACTAAGATCTCGATAAAGACTCGTTACTAAGCCAAAGCCAAGCCAAAGTCAGTGCTTGGGGACGTCAAAATAATGCCAATAATTTTCATGAATATTTCTGACATTTGACGTAAGCCAAGCACTGACTTTGGCTTGGTTTTGGATTAGTAACGACTATTTATTAAGGTCTAGTTACACTTTTTTTTATAAAAGTGTCCAACAGATGTTTAACTTTTTGGTATACGACGTTTATAGTCGTAGACTACCAACGACGATATATTTATCACTAGACTCCGCATGCACGATCTAAGGAACAAAAACTATTCTGTCAACTCGCTGAGGTACTACTTAAGCAAGGGGGACGGGGGGGTACTGCGTTGTGATTGGCTAACTCAAGGTCTGGTCTGACTCAATGTATGTTTACCGCTCACAGGATTGGTCGAAATAAGACGGATATAAGACTTTTTTGCCTAATGTGTTGACTGACATCGGTCGCATGTTATTAGGAGTCTAGTAATATATCGTCGTTGTAGACTACTAGTCCCGATGTAATGGAATATATCATCATTAACTTTATGATTCATCACAGATTCTGCAAGGAATTATAACCGAAGGCATAGCAAACGGGACAGTGCGACCAATCAGTCGTATAGAATTTTCACCTATTGAAATATCAAGAGCATTCAGACTGCTCTCATCAAATAGAAATGTGGGGAAAGTTTTGATTAAGATGAGAAGTCCTGAGATCTTGAAACAAGGCTTTGATGTGATACCAAGGTAAGTTACACGTATTTATATTATCCATTGGCATCGTTATGCATTGTAAAATATTTAAAAAAAATAGTTATTTTTGCATTGCAGTCTTTTTTAACTACTATTATTTGTTGTTATGTATAATTATTAGCTCTCACATTAAAATGACCACTGCATGAGAACAGTGCTGCAAACAGTGAAGAAAAACATCGCGACGAATGGCACGTCCTAGAACCATCAAATTCGAAGACATGTGACATCTGCCAATTCGCACTGGGTCCGCGTGGTGGATTATTACTACGTCTCACAAAGACGAGGCCTATATCCTTGCTATAGTGGTAACATTATAGGCTGATGATAATGATGTATTTATACTATCTGTAACTTTATTTTAAGACACAGGTCAATAAACCTTCGACATCTATTTATACTACATTGAAGTCTGAAAAAATATTTACTTACAAACATCAATAAGACTATTTCATTATAGTTGCCCTTCATAATAAATCGAGTATTATATTTATTTCTTGGCATCTTTGCGTAAAAATAATTTACTTGTCACTTTTCTCTCAATATTTCGAAGATTGATGGAAAGATAGCTATTGTGGCCTTTAGACTGATATCTTGTGAAAAAAAAAGAATGTTTTTAAAAATAGGTTTGAATGAAATCACGTAGGTACCTATTTTTAGATCGGAATGGCAAATACTAAATGCTCAATTTTTTCATTTATTTTTGGGGTAT
Source organism: Agrotis ipsilon (assembly GCA_028554685.1). NCBI lineage: Eukaryota > Metazoa > Arthropoda > Insecta > Lepidoptera > Noctuidae > Agrotis > Agrotis ipsilon. Next base: position 2,514,779 of record CM052956.1, read on the forward strand.
TTTTTACATTTTCAGTATAGCCCTTTAATGGCCGTGCCTGACTGTTGAGCAAAAGCCGCCCCCAGTGTGACTCACACCTGGCTCTTTTTTTACTTTACCACTTCATTTTTCATTTTAGAATGAACTACAACTCAAGCGGAGTTTACATTGTTGTTTGTGACGCAAATGACATTGGCATAGAACTGGCTGACAGACTGGTCAATAATGGAGCCAGGAAAATTGTACTACATTCCAGATCAAAAATCAGTGGATACTGGCAGACAAAGTTTGCGTAAGTATTACAACTACTTATCATTACATAAATCATTATAATTTAAGTATTAAAATTTCTAAACCATTGTCTAACGGGCGTATCTAGTTGTAAATAATTATCACCAAGGGACACATCGACAATTTATAAACTAGTATCTATGTTTGGCATTTTGTCGAGACGAATTTTAGTCACAATTGCTAAAGTTCATAGTATCTTGATATCAACCATCCATGTAGCGTAGTCAAATTTTGCTCCCCAGAAAAGTGGCAACCTATGAAGAAAAAACGCTCTGTAGTCTTTAGTAGAGCCTTCTTCTTTATTGTTGGTCACTTGGGTAGCACCTCAGCAGCCAGTCTACTCGCAACATTTTATTTTTTCTGGCGTGGATAAATAATGAAATCGGTTTGCTTCCCTCCCGGTCTGGATGGAGCTAAAGAGACTGATTTACTTGATTTACTAAAAACTTTGGCATTTTTTGAGCTGCGATGCCCTTTTAAGACAGTCACGTAACCAGAATTTTCATCACCGTGTCACCAATATCCAACCATGACAATTTCCATTAGAACTACGCTGCAACAGATGCAACAATTTCGAACGACAATATTGTCTGTTTCATAACATTTTTCATTTTACCAGATCGTGGGCCAAGCACAGTGTTACAATAAAAATATCAACGGACAATCTCCAGACACGAGATGGTTGCACAAAAATGTTAAAAGAAGCTTCGAAAACAGGATTTGTCAAAGGAATTTTCATAGTTCCAGATTTTGAGGATGAAAAGGATGAGAATGCAGTAGATTTTGTTCCAATGTTCAATAAGACTGCTCTTGCTGTTATAAATCTCGACTTGACGTCTAAAAACTATTGTAATGAGTTGAGGTAAAATTAAAGCTTCATTCTTGGAGATAAATTACTGCCGCTTTAGAAGTAGAAACGTTGAGTATAAGTGAAAAGATTTACGATTTTTGTGCTTAAAATAAAATATCTTAAGTTTGTGTAAAGAGATTGCATAAACATAGATGTTTTATTTTAAGGACTAATTTTAATAACTAGCTTCTGCCCGCGGTTTCACCCGCGTCATGTTAAGAGTTTGGTCCCATGGTCCCGTCTCCATCAGTTCCATTGAAGAGCGCTATTACCGACGTCGTGGGTATCTTCAGTGGTGGCTGGGGCGAGAGGTAGAGGATGTCTTTTCCCTCACGCATTCCGACTGCTAACCATTCCCCTTAATTGCCACTGAATCTTGAGGTACCTCCCGAAACGAAAAAAACGAAAACCGGTAGGATTGCGTCAGACTGAAGGTGAGGACGCAGCCCGTAGCCTTTCCAAACGATCCTTAAAGTAGGCCGGTCAATTTCTTCTTAGATTCTTTTATATGTTGTTAGGTCCCTTTAGAGTTTAGAGTATTTAACACCCAAGTTTGCAACCCTGATAACCATGTTCTGTCAATTTCAATGTCGAATCAAAATCGCACTTAACCAGTTTTTAGTATTTGTTGTTATAGCGGCAATAGACACACATCATCTGTGAAAATGTAACCTATCTAACTATCACGGTTCGTGAGAAACAGCCTCCGAAACATTACATTACTTTATAACATCTACAAAAACCAGCAACAAAACCACGTTTTTTGTATGGGAGCCCCCCTTTTTTTACGTGGTAAAATCATCAAATGAGCCCTCCCACCCCGGGCTGGGAGGGACTGTCAGACTTGTACTGACTAAAATACATGGTGTCCTTCAATAGCTCTTTATGTTCCGGGGTCACGGTTAAGAAATAAGTCCCGCGACCAATGAGAGCCCCCCTTAATATTTATTGTATTCTGGTTTTTAGTATGTTTTGTTATAGCAGCAACAGATGTACATCACCTGTGAAAATTTCAAATCTCTAGCTATCACGGTTCATGAGATACACACGCAAAAACTACTGAATTGACAGCACAGGGTATTCAGGGTTGCAAATTATAACAAAATGGTAGTTACATGCGCGTTTGCAATGTTTGATTTCGATATTGACCGGCCTAAAGAGGGATTTTATCGACGCAATTATTGTGACATTTACCCAGCCCCGTCATTATTTTCTCGCGGTATTATTTTGAAACTGTGATATCTCCTAAGATATTCATTGAAATCAAATGATGTAAAGGACAATTTCGTTCAAAATTAAATGCTTGTAATGATTAATGTATTTATTTGGATAAGGATTAATATCATGTTAATGAAAACACCTTCGCAAATAATGCATTACTTTAAAACAAATTTGGTTCCCATAAAAAAGGTTATAGTGACTTAACCTTTAAAGATAGATATATGCTCTCGCAGACTTTATTTTAGAAAACTTTATGAGGAATAATTCCGTAGCACATAATTTTTGCGAAACTCTAACCGTTTACGCAGCGCACGCAACGGAAGCTCTAAAAAAGGAATACATTTTCCCCGATTTTGAAACATTTCTCATTACTGCTCCGCTCCTATAAGTGATAGCGTGATGTCATATAGCCTATAGCCTTCCTCGATAAATGGACTTTCCAACACAAAAAGAATTTTTCAATTCCAACCAGTAGATCCTGAGATTAGCGCGTTCAAACAAACAAACAAACAAACTCTTCCGCTTTATAATATTAGTATAGATAATAGCGAAACGGGACATCAATGCCTAGCGGGGCTCCGGAGATAGTAATGGAGCCCCGTTTTTATTATAAATGCGAAAAGTCTGGAACGGAACGGCAAAAAGAACGGATCTTGATGTTGTTAATTATTGTATTCTTGATTTACTTATAGGATACCTTTTATCCGGTAGTAAAGAATACTCTATTTTCCAGCGATTTAGTATTTTGATTTTGCAGCCATTTTGTTATACTTTCAACGGCAGCGCAAAGTGCAAGTTCCGAGTATTCATTCTCTGTAATGGAAGGGATATGCCAATCAAGGAACAAGAGTGGTTTCCCAGCACTTATTATAAGACCTGAATCACAGGTAAGTAACATAAAATAAAAATATTACCTATTTTATTTAACACTTCTTAAGGGTAGTTTTCTACACAAGATGTGCTATGCTACGAACCTATATATTATGTCAGTTTCCACTGATGCTAAGTGTTTTTGGGTCGTAAAAATCACCTATTGAATGCCCTCGGTGGTTATTGACCGCGGAAGGTGATGACGTGGGATAGGACCCTATAAATTGTGATAAATGAATATCACACACTTTATTTATCTGCTTGTTTTTTTTTTCACTTAGGGCTGATTTTTCAATAGTCAGAAAAATAACGATTTGACATTTATATTTTCCATACAACGTGTAACGTTAAAAGCGCAAAACTTCTCGTGGGGTAACTCAGCACATGCTACTGAACAATGTTTGTTCTAAAACTTTTGGAAATTCGAAAAAAAAAAATTGGTTTTTAATACAAAATGAGAAATTGATCTAACCACGTATGAAAACACATTTTTTTTTATTTGTGGATTTCCAAAAGTCTTAGAACAAACATTGTTCAGTCTCATGGGCTGAGTTACCCTACCAGAGGTTTTGCGCTTTTAACGTTACACGTTGTAGATAAGCTGTCAAAACGCAATTTGTATTCCTCAGACAAAAGTTATCTGAATATTTTAAAATCAGCCCTTACTTAAACTTCAAATTTTTGCTTTTCATTGACAGCCCGACAAAACATCAAATGAATCGAAAATAATTTCGGATCCACGAACATTGGCGACATTTTTCGATGCAATGGAAAACAGTTTGAAATTAATATACAATAATGTTTTAACCTGCGATGTGAACAAAGAAAATTCCAGCGATTATGAGTTGAAACTGGCCAAAATACTTGGTATGCTATTTTTATTATTATTTTTTATAACGGTTGTAATAATATACTTGACGGCGAGTCCGTTATCAGAGGGGTCGCAGTATCGGAAATAACACTCACAAAACCTTCGTTAACACTTTTAATTACTTGCTAAAACACACTGAATACAAAATAATCAAGGATGTCCGAGATATGGCTCGATTAAAAACTTAGAAACGCGGGAAGTTTAGCATGGAGGAGCAACCAAGACGTCTACCCAGCTTGCCGTACCGATTCAAAGTGTTCGCTTCACTCAACTGTCACCAACCACGTGACCTACCCCACTCACAGGTTTGCCAACCTATCTGTCAACGTCACTACCTGTCAACGTCGAATAACTGATTTAACTTCTGAATCGATTCGATCGAATTCAACTCGACTATTCGCTCGGTGTTGCCATTCCTCCACGCTAACCATCCCCAAGTCTAACGTTTGTCTAACGTTTAAACTTGACGTTTCTAAACGTTATCTGTCAAAACTAATTTCATAGTTCCTCCAATGAGAGATAGATGGCGCTATTCTAAATTAACAATAATCAATAGAGATTCTAAATTGCGTATCTGTTTTGATTCCACACCAACGACACTAGATGGCGTTATTCTAAATTAACAATAATCAGTAGAGATTCCAAATTGTGTTTCTGTTTTGATTCCGCAGCATGATAATAGATGGCGTTATTCTAAATGATTGTGCTTCTGTGTTGATTCTGCGACATACTTATTATGTAACCCAATTTTGTGCATATCCAGAAACATGTTTTTCTATAGATTTCGACTTAGGTGCTGCTTGAGGTTTCCATCAAGATTTTATGCGGAATCAAGCGTTGTGCCCCGTAGATGGCAATAGGCTCGCCTGTTATGACATCACTACATAGTGTAAAAATAAGTCGTTTCCCCGCGTCCTGTCCACTTTCGTGCTTATATCTTTAAAACTACGCAACGGATAAAGATTGCACCCGTGCGGAGCCGGGGCAGGTCGCTAGTATTCTGTAAGAACACAAACCAGGCAAGTGCGAGCCGGAGTCAGCAGAAAGGGTCACGTAACATTATCTATAAAAACGGCAAAGAATCACGTTTTTTATGTAAATATTTGCTCATTTTTTTTCTAATTTCGCGTAAATACATCGTCTGTGAAAAGAGGAATGCCCAAAAATATATGGAGCAAAAACCCAGAATCGATTAAAACGACTTATGTGTGGCAAGGTAGAGTATACCTACTATAACCCAAATTCAATAATAGTTTTCGATTAAACCATCTCCAAGTAAAAAAAAAAACGTAACTAATTGACTGAACTTTTAAAAATCTATGGCTTGTTTAAAGCGGTTTTACAAACGATATTGTTATGAATTGTGCTTGATATGGAGAGAGATTTGAGAGTTAAGAACATTATACGTATCTACTGATTATATTTAAATCTATGTAAACATTATTTATCATCACGAAAACATCACTACATAGTATAAAACAAAGTCGCTCCCCTTTGTCTGTCCCTATGTATGCTTATATTTTCAAAACTCCGCAACGGATTTTGATGCGGTTTTTTTATAGATAGAGTTATTCAAGAAGAAGGTTTTTATGCATATAACATGCATAATATAGTAGAGATTGCACCCGTGCGGAGCCGGGCGGATCGCTTGTGTACATTTAAAAGTCATTACGGATTATTATAGGGCTATTAGCTTAATAAATGAAAACATCTGAAAACATGCTAAGTTCTTTTATTAATTTTAAAAAATATAACATATTATTTTATAAATCTAAAAAATAGTGGAGTGGGAAGCGATCACTTCCTTCTGCGAAGCAGTAATGCTCGTAAAGGAGGAGGCGGGCCGCGGGAGAGGACAGCGTCCTCCCTCCGCCCCAACCGCAGTGGTAGACGCCCACGGCGTCGGACGTCGGCAGACGACCTCCGGCCACCGTAGGTGTGGGCATGCGGACAGCGAGTAAAGGGCAACTCGCTGTCCGACCATGGACCATGCCCGGGTCGACGGCGCGTCGTGTTCCACGCGTGCCTCAAAGAGCGTCAGCAAAATGACGGGGCCCCCTCTCAGAGGGCCAAAGCTTCCCGGGGTCGCGGGACTTATTTCCATCACCGTGACCCCGGAACTTAAAGGGCTATCGAAGAACACCGTGCGTTTAAGTCAGTACAAGTCTGAAAGTCCCTCTGGTCCTGCCCGGGGTGGGTATTATGGGATAATCATCAAATGAGACCTTCATTTGATGATTATACCACAATAAAAAAATATCTAAAAAAGTATTATGTTTTTTTTTACGATTCTGCAGACCTGATATTCTGCCTTACTTAAACGTTAACCAAATAGGCCAGCAAAATATAACAATTCTTTATAGCAAGGAGTGCGCCTTTCTAGTTCCTACACAGAAATTGTTATTATGCTCCTGTCTTGTTTGGTTATGGTTTTCCGCGAAACTAATAGCGTATTTATGACCTCTTATTTAAGGTCTATTTAGATGTTCATAAATTATTTTAATCGACTCTGGGTTTTTTTTGGGCATTCTTCTTTGTCACCAACTGTCATGGTTCATGAGATACAGCTTGGTTACAGACAGACAGACAGTTGACAGATGGTTGAAATCCTATTCAATAATTATTTCTAACAATTCCATCCATCAAAATAGATAACACCCTATTCATTGTTCCATCATTACCGTAGCAACATGCCCACAATTCTAAGCAATAAATGTTGGTGAGTTTGCCGCGTGGGGTTTCAAACGGAATTAATGCATCTGGTATTGGTAAGTGCGGCGCAATGAGCGGCAATACTACCAAATAGGGGCATTGAACACGTATTTAGAGACCGGCAAAGTTCAACAGTATCCACCGTTGGAATTGCAATTTGTGGGACCCTAAATTATGAATTTGATTGCGAAACTTTTCGGATAAATCATTTGATATTAACTGATGTTATTAATTCTGTAAATATGAATTAGTTGAAACTATAATTATTAATACTGCCAGCAGGCATCAGCCCACAGCTGGACATAGGGCGTATCTTATAGTTTTCTCGTTCAAGGTCAGAATGTAGCACTTAGAGCTAGCCAATGACTTATTTTATTTTTTCTACTTATTTGAACGGCTATTGCTGCTTATCTCACTAACGGAACTGCAGCTGACTTCCACGAATTTTTATGATACGAATCCCTTAGTAGTCTGACTTGAGAAAAGATCACTGACGAAATTATGCTTTGGCTCCCGCTCTTACTGGTGCTTTTGTTCAGCAGGTTTTTCCATCTACTACAAGAAATCATGTGCAACTGTAAACTTAATTATTATATTGCGGTCGTCGCAAACGGCTGCCAGTTTGCGGCCCTGAATTTGATATCCGGTTATTTCTGTTGTATTAAAGAAGTTATTCAATCACGAATTTATCGTAATATAAGGAGTCTGAATTTGAACTCGGTTGATTATTTCATAAGTTTTTTGTATCAATATTTAAAGACGTATTTGAATTTACATTTCGGAGTGAACAATTGAAATCGTGAACTTAAAGTATTCTGCGATTTCAAAGCTTTCAATTTCGTAATATTGTTTGTAAAATTGGAATCTTTTTTTATGTTTGATGTTTATTTTGCATATTGGTTTTGACAAACTCTTTTACATTTTAAAAACACAGTTTTTCAAAGCAGCAAAACAGCCAAATCAGAGCTTGTTTAAAGTTCCTAACATTGTTTTGTTGCTGAAGTTTTTTAACCTTTTTTTTAATAGCCCTTTATGTTCCGGGGTCACGGTGATGGTATAAGACCCGCTACCCCGGCAGGTTTTAGCCCTCTGAGAGAGGGCCTCGTCATTATGCTGACGCTCTTTTAGGTGCGCGTGGAACACGACGCGCCGTCGTCGACCCGGGCATGGTCCATGGTCGGGCGAAGAGTTGCCCTTTACTCGCCACCCGCATGCCCGCGCCTACGGTGGCCGGAGATTGTCTTGCGACGTCTGATGCCGTGGGCGTCCACCACTGCGGCAAGTTTTTTAACCTGCGATCGAGTTTTTAAAATTGGCGTTACAATTTCTGATTCCAATTTAGAAGTCATTGACTGGTTTCAACTTCAGTACTACAATTTTATTAGCCATTTGTATGACCTGCTTAAACGATAGCTGCCATTAATTCTAAATCATCCATTAAGCAGCCAAAAATGGCGAAAACTCAAAAGGTCCAAGAATTCAAACCATTTAGAAAATCATCATTAGGGTATCTGAACGCGAGACGGAGTGGGAAGCGGTCGCCACCTTCTGCGAAGCAGTAATGCTCGTCAAAGAGGTGGCGGGCCGCGAGAGAGAGAGGACAGCGTCCTCCCTCCGCCCCAACCGCTGTGGTACACGCCCACGGCGTCGGACGTCGGCAGATGATCCCCGGCCATCGTATGCGCGGGCACGCACCGCACGTTGCCGATGTACGGCGCGTCGTGTTCCACGCGCGCCTCAAAGAGCTGTCAGCAAAATGAAGGGGGGGGCCCTTCATTTTGCTGACAGCTCTGATGGGGGCATCTCAGAGGGCCAAAGCCTGCCGGGGTCGCGGGACTTATTTCCATCGCCGTGACCCCGGAACATAAAGGGCTATTGAAGGACACCGTGGATTTTAGTCAGTACAAGTCTGACAGTCCCTCCCTCCCTGCCCGGGGTGGAAGGACTCATTTGATGATTTAACCACGCAAAAAAAAAAATGTGTCTGAACGATCCGCGACTCATCATACAGACCGATTACGTGTCTGCCAAGTTTATATAAAGTTCTTACATCCATTTTGAGAGCTAAAATTAGTAAACACATTGATGAAAATTCTATCGTGTCAGCTTCTCAAAATAAATGTAGGAACGGGTCCCGCGGTACTAAGGAGCTGCTCCTCATTGATATGGCCATTAGCCAACAGGTTCGCCGCTCTCGAAAGGATCTGTCGACATGTTGGATAGACTATAAGAAGGCCTATGTTTACTGAGTTTCGGCAAGGCCAAAGGGTTCGACTGTTTGAGCGAAACCGAAACTGTGGCCAAAACACTACTTTTAGGCCGAAAGTGACCAAAACCGAAGTTTCGGTGGGACAATACTATTCTCTTATATAAATATAATATATCAGTGAATACAAATTAAAATGTACCAGTGAAATATAACAAAATCTATTAATATTTTAGGTGTTGCAAAAATCGAAAACATTCAAAATGGAACAACAGTTATCGATTTGACGCTGAATGAAGCAAATTTAATGGAATTGCAGACTCTAATAAGAAACATACATAAGGTCGATTATCCAGTAGAAAAGATTCAAAGCATCGTTATTGAAAGGTAAGTTGGAATTTTAAGTAATTACTTTGGCTAGACGAATATTATGCTGTGGTGATTTTGTATAGGCTTAAGACATATCAATTCATTGGTTGTTTGATGGATATTTATAGTAACCACAGTCTAAAAACCTTATTCTGTGCTAATTATTTTCAAAGTAGAAAATAATTTTGTGAAAATGGGGTTGCTAAAATAAGTTCATAATAATTTGTAGCATTGGAAATAAATACCTAAATTGAGGTGCATGAACTTGGAAATAATTTATATTTTCTTTTGTTATTCCTTACGGTCTACAACCACAATCCAATTATGTTAGTGATTTGTATGATTATGTGTGTACAAGATTTGACATTAACCAAAAAGTTTTGATCGTTTTCTCTTCATTAAGATTATTGCTTCATTTTACATCATTTACTCTCAAGTTAGGGTAACTCGCTGTCCGACCATGGACCATGCCCGGGTCGAAGGCGCTTCATGTTCCACGCGCGCCTCAGAGAGCGTCAGCATAATGACGGGGCCCCCTCTCAGAGGGCCAAAGCCTGCCGAGATCGCGGGACTTATTTCCATCACCGTCACCCCGGAACATAAAGGGCTATTGTAGGACACCGTGGATTTTAGTCAGTACAAGTCTGACAGTTCCTCCCGCCCTGCCCAGGGTGGGAGGACTCATTTGATGATTTTACCACGTAAAAAGCAAAGAAAAACTAGGTACTCTAAAGTTACATGTTTTTGTTGCATTAATATCTTAAAGTAGTTTATGCCTAAGACCCTGTAACGACTAGATTTAAAAAATCACAAAATCGATTTCAGTGAGCATTTTTAACTTACTACACAATGTGTATTTAGTGTTGATGAGATGGCATTATACGAATACAATGAGGGTGAACTGTTACTTAAAAGTAAAAATATTAAAATAAAGTACGAAGTATTTTTGACCAACTGTGTCAAATTCTGAACTTAATTTGTTTAATTTAAGCCTTAAGAACATCGGAAATGAAATTACTCAAAAACCAAAGACTCATTTTGGTTTAGGTGCATTTTATACCAACATTGATGATGAAGAAGAGCATTTGGCAACATCCCACCCTATTGTACCAATGGAGACACTACTGAGTAATGGGATGGAGGTAAAATGCAATTGTTTTTAGTACTGATTATTTATCTCTTTTTTGTAATTCCAAATTAGTCCTCCGATCTAAGGCGCGGGCCATATAGAAAAGACGTAATTGCCGGAGCACACGGCGTGTTGCGGCGCCGCATCGCAAAGATTTCGCCTCACAAATGATTGTCACGTGTGCCTGCCAAAATGTATAGAAGCGTCGCGACGTAAAACATACAGACGAGATGCGGCGCGGGCGCGACTCTCATACATTTTCGCACGTCCACGCCGCGTCCTCGTCTTACATCTTCTCTATGTGGCCCGTGCCTTAGATTCCACTTAAGGTTGGAGGACATTTTTTTTGAGAAAGGGACTGTCATACTTACGGACTAAGCATCCATCCTTTTCGTTCAGTTGATTTTTGCGTTCTGGGGTTACGGTTTATTATACAGACGGTTGCGGGATCTCGAAATGCGTTTTGCCATTGAATGCCCGTCAATGTGCCCTTAAGGCGCGTCGTCAACCCGAGGATAGATCTTGATCCCACGCCTCTACAAAATTCTTAGAACCACGTAGTTTAGAATTCAGTTGTCTTTGTATTAGTTGAATGAGAACTAGATACGAAATTATAATTTCTTGGTATTGAAAATGGATCTGGTTAAAGCACTCGTTATCTAATATCATATTGAAGATAAAAATAGTAAACATTATAAATTATGTATCAACTCTAAAAATAATATTCCTATAATAGATTTTTGATATAAAAAATTGTTTCAATTTATCACAAATCTACTAAGATTGAGTATGGTAAATAATGGTTGACTCGCCGCCCGACTATGGACCATGACCAGGTCAACGGCACGTCGTATTCCACGCGCGCCTCAAATAGCTTTACAGGGAACCCTTTCAGAGGGCCAAAGCCTGTCGGGGTCGCGAGACTGTCTTATCAAGTAACCGTGACAGTCAAAAGTATAGGTCAATTGAAGTTTTACAAGTCTGAGAGTCCCTTCCGCCCTCCCTGGATAGGAGGACTCATTTGATGATAACTTTTTTTTTATAATTTTGTATTTCAAACTTGGTGTCATAAAATATGTCTCCTGTATCCAGTTTTATCAGGTCTCATAGTAGTATTTTTTTTGTAGAACATCTCTGACCCAACCGAAACATACTTGACGCTGATACCAGGCTTCGAAGGTCGTCACCAAATCTTCAGTTCTATGGCAGAAAGACTCAAAGTGCTGGCGGTAGCTGTTCAATTAGCACCAGATATTGAGGGAGATAGTATTCCCGAAATTGCTGCTAGCGTTCGCAAGGTAATGTGAACTTTAAAAGCACTCTCCTATTAGGCAAGTTTTGCAAACAATACTTATTTTACTGCATAAATAAAATGAACATTTTTGTTTACTCCGTCAATTAGAGTATTGAAAAATAATGGACATGTATTTTTTTTTAAATCAATGTATATCGATGAAGATTTGCTTTGAGATTTGAGAGTGGGGGCTGATGATGTCATAAAGCCTGTAAAATTGTACCAATCTCGTGATTTTTAGGAGTGTTGAAGAAAAAATACAGGTCAAATATTTCTTGATAATCTATCTATCGGGTATGAAAACATTTTTTCAGTAGTTTAACGCAGTGTAACGTCATTGTAGGCTATAAAATGACGTCACACAATTTTTTAAGAATTGGGTAGCAAATTAGCTTACCTCTTTTTTTTAAATATACGTATTTATGTCTCTTTCAATATTTTTGCATCATTTGAATCGTACATCAATCGATGACTCTACTCACTTCAATCGAATCATGGAAATAAATGTAATCTTCAAAGTAAACTAAATGGAACATCCAATTTTGCAAACACCCCAATTTTTATAAAACGCTACGTTTATAGCACGCAAAAAATATCTCAATTTATTTACTCAGCACAGCGCGACTCAAACCTAATTTAACTAATATTTTATTTTTAAAATACCTCCGAGAGCTTACATATTATAATAATGGAAGGCTATTTATTATATCAAATTTCTCTTAGAAATAAAACGTCTTTATGAAAAATTCCTATAAATTGTTTCAGTTTATGAAGACTAAGTTTGAGATCAAATCTAAATTTTATCTGCTGGGATATTCCTTTGGCGTGAACGTTGCTTTAGAACTGGCTGCTTTATTGGAGAAAGAAGGTAGGTAGATCAATAAAATTGCTTCATAATACATCATCGTCCTTATATCATATACAACGTCAACGTCAAAGACATGACAGTGCACTGTACCCATATACCCATCCACAGGCCAACCCCGGTCAATTGCAGCTTAACCGAAAAATCGGCTTGTGCTGCTGTAATTATTTATCCGCGAGCGAAGCTACCCATATAAATATATGCCTAAAAATACAGTACCAAAACTTGCCATTTTCTCATAGTAATTTTAGTTGGCGTAAACAATAATACACATTGAATATCTCACAGTTAGTTACAATTCGCTGACTACTTTCATGATAGACATGTAGATCTAAACCAATTCTAATGCATATTAATGCAATGTTGACTCTTGATTCCAAAACTCTTTGATTAACATCTGCTCGACTTGTTTACCATAAGTGTAGTCGGTTTGCTCCAACGTTGGAACAGGGTATTATGAATTCAATTCATAAATCATTCTACAAACGGCTCTGTTACAAATGGTCGGCCCCCATTCAAATCTGGATGTTTACACTACTTGAAAATTACAGGACACACTGGAGTCGTATATTGTTTAGACAGCAGCCCAGACGCATTAAAAATACAACTGAAATCGCATTTAGGGGAGTTGACGGATTCAGAGCTACGAACTGTTGTTCTGGAACATCTGTTCCTGTTGATGACTGGAAAGGTTTCTGAGGAATTGACCCAGAATTTGGAACAGACGCAGGAATGGAAAGAGAAAGTCGATGCTTGTTTACATGCGATGAGGAAATTAGAGAACTATTCGAAACAATACAAGCGGTCTATACTAGAATCTGCGTACAAGCGGATATTGCTTGCAAGAAACTATGAACCTGATTTTAAGTTGAATTCTGAGTTAGTTCTAATCAAAGGCCTGCCTCATCCAAAGGCTGACATTCTGCCTGAAGATTACAGCCTGTCTAAATACACAACTAAACCTGTGAAAATATTCAACATAGACTCCGATCATGCTTGAGCACCTTACGACTGTAAAATATCCAACATAGTGAACAAAATGTTGGATAAAACATTACTGGAAGAATTTAGGAAGAAAAATCTTTGTGAAACCTACTTTATCAGATCTACTAAGTAAATTGTTTTAAGAGTATTATAAGATACGGCCAAAATTAAAAGTTTTTGAATGGTTATTTGTGGTCCATTTATTTCTACATTTTCCTGGATTCAGTATTAATGTCAGTAATAAACTAGCAGTGATAAAATATATATTTAGGCCTGTTGGTCTAGTGGTTAGTGACCCTGACTGCTATGATGGAGGTCGTGGGTTCGATTCCCACCCAGGACAAATGTTTGTGTGTGATGAGCACGATCATTTGTTCTGTGTCTGGGTGTAATTTATCTATAATATTTATGTATTTAGAATCACATAGCTATGTTTATCAGTTGTTAAGTACCCATAATACAAGCTCTGCTTAGCTTGGGACTAGATGGCGTTGTGTGATAGTTGCAGAATAATGATAAAAATAATACATGAAACATCCTTAGCAAATGCGAAAGTACGAATGATTGGTTGGAGACATGGACAGTCAGACTCGTACTGACTAATATCATATCAACCGTTGGTATATCTCACGTTGTTTATATATAGGTAAGTTTCCATACTTTGGCATAATGATTGTTTTTACTTTTGTAAACAAAAACAACTTCAGAGCGCTTCAAAACTTTCTTTATTTGCAATAAATTAATTTCCACTTCTTTCAGTACCGTTCAGATTTCAGTAGAAATCAAAGTTTTCCACTTAATTTTGCCATGTCGTCTTTGAAATTAGTCTATTTGTTTATTTTTTTGTCGCAAAATTATATTTAGAAAGTACTTTAATGATTAGAGAATCTTTGAAATTTACCAGCACTGGAAAATTCCATAGATACGTCGTTTATAGGTGTAAATGGAAAACTAACATTTCATTGCCGTCGAATTATAACATCACCATTACAGGTCCTGTTGAAAACTACGGGTATAAAACGGCCACTTAGCAATATTCCTAATGATTCCCTTCGTGACTCAGTGACGTTGTTGGAAATGCACGAAGTTAATTATTAGGCATATTGCTTAATTGGTCTAGAACGCGTGGAGCAAGAAAGAGCAAGTCTGCAATCCATCTAAAGCAACGTCAACGTTGACTTAGGGCGGCCGTACACGGACTGCTTCAAGCAGTTGAGACCAACTGCTTCAAGCCGCGACCGCGCGGTGAACTATAGTCATTCATTCGCTGCCGTACACACGACTGCTCGAGCAGTCGCGACGGCTTCAAGCCGTCAACTGCATGATGAAATTCCATCGTGCCGTCGACCGCTCGCGAGCGGTTGCGAGGCATACACCGACTGCTCGAGCCGTTGACTGCGCTAGAGCAGTCGACAGCTCTCCGACTTCCCTCCCCCCGCCCTTTGCGGCCTCGCGTAGACAATCAACTGCTCGAGCAGTTGGGTAGTACTCTACCCAACTGCTCGAGCAGTCAACAACCGACAGCTCAAGCAGTTGACGCCGACCGCTCGAGCGGTCCGTGTATTTCGCTCAGCCGCTAACTGCTCGAGCAGTCCGTGTACGGCCGCCCTTAGGACCATGAGATTTGTCACTTTTGGCAAAAAGTGAGAACTTACAGTACAAAAAAGATTGTTAATTTATGTTTGCAAACTTTTTTAAGTGCTATATTTAGTTTGTTTTTGGAATATTTTTCTTATAACTACGGACTACTGTTCATCGTGTGTGGTCCGACACGCACATGGCTAGGTTTTTTCTAATGTGTATTAGAGGTTTGTGCCAAATAAATTATTCTGAAAGCCACAAAGATGCACGATACCCTATAATTTTTATAATCGCCGAACTTTCAGAATTAGATTACAATAGAATTTCTCCAAACTTCAGTTTGGCAGTATTGTTCAAGAATAATGATGACCAATCTCTTTCTCAATGGAAATAGTAACTCAAATTCTATCAGTGAATTGCTTATTCTGAATTTTCGTGGTTTCTAGCCTTTTAGTCACGTCTATAGTCGTAGACTATTGATTTCACGAACTCAGTAGATGTAACTTTGATGGTAACTTTCTCTTCATTTTTGGATTATTACTGAGTAGGTCCTTACTTAATAGTATATAGACTTAATAGGCTATAATTATGTACAAATTGTACTAAGACTTCTTCAACAGCAAATATTATTTTTCGTAAGTCGTTTATTTCCTACATTTTTACTTTGTGTCGAAAAGCCATTTATGAGAGCGTCAGATTATTATTGAGTATTTTTTTTAATTTAATGATAGGTTCGCGTTTCACCAATTTCTCGCTAGGTTATATGGTCGATGGTGAAATACGCTTGTCCAGTTTCATATATTTACAATTCAATTGTTTAAAAACAAAAGAATAAATACACAAATCATTAAGACATTCAAGTTTTATTGACTTGTATAGATTTTAATAAGAAAACTTAAAGGAGGCAATTTCTGCTTAAGTCGTAATAGGGAGGTAATATGAAAAGTTTTACTGAAATGTTGATAGAAGGAAATCTTCGGATACTTAGGAATCGGCAATTTGTTGAGTGTTTCCTGTAAAAACTTTTATAAGTTCATGGGACTCGAGGGAGTTTACTTTACGTTGACATAATATCAAATGTTAATGAAAATGCTTTAAACCTGTGCCACATTAGGGGCGGTATTGGGGTCACCGAGTAATTGGTTGCACGCCGTCCGATCAGGAACCAGATTCAAGTGTTGTGCGCACGCCTAATGGAGCTTTTAGACAATATGTGGTCAAATTTTCCAATGGGTTTGCGGGACTGCCTTAAGACGCGACCCACACAACTGTAGCAACAGATTTATTTTAGTGACTTTTTGAATATATTCTTAGGTGTAGAATTAACTCATTGTTTTCTTTTTAGGGCTCCGCACACAAAGAGTAAAATAGAACCCTAATTTTTTAGGACTTATGTACACAATTTTCACTGTACATGTAGAATTCATGTACCGTGAAAGTTGTATTTTTTTTCTCAGAATATATTTTGTATTTTTGTAATCTGACGGGGACCCCACATAGAGGGCCAAAGCCTACCGGAGTCATGGGACTGTCTCATCAGATAATTGTAACCCTGGAAATTAAAGGGCTGGAACGAAGGATCCCCGTGGATTTTAGTCAGTACAAGTCTGACAGTCCCTCCCGCCGCACCTTGGTCAAGAGGACTTATTTGATGATTTTACGAAGATTAAATAAAGGGTGTTTTTAGTCAGACATAATTAGGTCTCAAGAGAAGACAGGGACAACGGCTAGTTACACTATATTATTTTAATTCTATTTTTCAGCTTATCCCAACAATTTGACAACCTATAACCTGTTAGAAGGCTACATCATAATGAATAACCTACAAAATAACATAACCTACCATAATTCCCATTCCTCCACAAAAAGACACTTATTCCGTTAACACTACAGCCACAGTAATCTAATTACAACCGACGCAGCATCCACTATTTGCTCTCCTCATTCCTTTTAATTAGAACCTTTTTACTGTCAGCGTGAGGCCAATAAATTCAATTATTCAATGCGAAGCAACGACCTGGTTTTTTTCCATCGTTTTTTTCCCTTACAATTGGATTCCAGTTCATTGGCTTTGTTATATAATTGCGCGCATTATATGGTGGTAATTGAAACAAAAAATATAGATATTTCTCTTGAATATGGTGTCATCATCCGCTTTTAATGTGCAGTGATACAAGCCTCCTCAAAGTCAAAGTCAAAGTCAAATCATTTATTCCAATTAGGCCATCAAAGAGGCACTTTTGAACGTCGATTATTAAAATTAAAGGAAGTAGGAAGGGATAGGATTGATTCTACACCCATTCGCAAAGGTAGGTTGTATGGAGAAGAATGGGCAAGAAACTCCTCTCCGAGTGAGAAGTTATTTCACATTTTTTTGTGTTTGTTTCAGAAGTTGGTTCCTTCTTTTTAAATGTTTCTTAGCCGATTGCAGCTCAATGCTGGACATAGGACTCCCCCATTAGATCAGACATCCCTCATAGGATCTCGTCGACCTCAAATGTTGACGTCATTACCCATATTAAAATAAAATTTTAATAATATCTAGGAAAAGTAGAAAGAAAATAACAAAAAAAGTCTACCAAAAACTTTATTAACTCTTTGATTCTACAAAGTTGAACTTTGTAGAATCTAATCTACGTCGTGCGAGTTCGCTGTAAAACTTCTGAACCAATCTATTAAATAATTAAAACTCGTCAGTATTCACCATCGTACACAGTCGAAACTAAGGAGAAGTAAGACCAAGTTGTCCTCAGTACCTGAAATGGAATATTGAAAGTAAGACTTTTGGATCAATGCCTGAAAATGGATTTAGAAGGAAGGGTTTAGAAAGAAGATAATGACAGGAACCGACGTATAAAGGAAAGACCATCTTTAGCATCTCTTATGCTAGCCATACACCATACTGCCTATCGTCCAATCATAACTAAAAAAATTCTAACTGATATCGACATGATCATGCCGATTTGATCCTTTCGATTGGATCAAATTAGCATAATCAAATCGGTATGATCAAGCCTATCGTGTATGGGGGTCGGTTTATTTGATTTCAGTAGAACAAAAATAAGGAAGGCAACTGTCAAAGTGGCGCTGCTTACAATAATATCCCAAAATAAATGCCACAACAAAGGAATTTTCTATGAAAAAACCTTCGTCAGCCGATTGGGGATTGGTGTATGGCTACTTTTAGAAATTTTTTTATGGATGTATAAATCAAATTATTTTACACTGAATAATAAGAATACAAAAAAGGTAATAGTTGGACACAACCTGTTCGAAGTTGTAGTTTGAAACCGTCGTAATCACCAAAGCATGCCATAATTTATAAAACCTATTTCGTATGATATTATCATCTTGCGTGAAAACACGGAAAATTGATTTATCCACATTTAAAATTCACTTTTATTAAAAGTATTGTAATGTAATTTTGTATGGAAAATTCGATAATTCGTCAGGACTCTTTCACACAGATTATCCGGTTTAACGTATCATATCGATTCCGTCGCTACTAGAGATGATATTCACAATCACACTGCATTTACAGTACAGTTTTTACGGATCTGTAAGAGTGTCTCGTGTGTGAACTCATTCACTCAACAATATACGTTATCGCCGAATAAAACGTAATTATGTTAAAGCGGATCTCTATGGGGACGGGTACTTAGAGCCGGTCCCATGTCTATAAAAAATGCGATTTGTTGATATTTTTCACGCATTTTTTTTATAAACTATGTAACTGACAAACGCAAACACCCAGCCCCGAAACAACTTTTTGTAGATCATACAAATATTTATGCCGTGCGCAGCAGTCGATCGCTCAGCCACTGCATCAACCATCATCATCTGCCTGCTTTTTCCGTACCACAATGTACTACAAGGACTTAGATAACGACTGTCTAAGATCTACAAATGACAGCCGGGACCAACGGCTTTACGTGCTTTCCGAGGCACGGAGGAAACTCGCTATGACAGATGGTCACCCATCCACAGACCAACCTCGACAAGCGCGGCTTATCCCAGAAGATCGGCCTGTGCGGCTGTAATTATAACCATTGAGTTTTTTAAATGTTGTAAAAGTTTCGTTTTTTTTAAGCTTCCTCTAACTGCACCCGAGCAGCTCTCGGTCAACCAGCTTTAAAAAAGTTATTTCAAAATGATAAAATTCCAGAAATTTTACCCTCAGTTCCAACCGTTTACATCTAAGTTAAAAATAAACTGTACGCCAATAACACAATATACTCCAGGAACCCACAATATCACGAACGAAACTCTCCTCGCACAAGATATTAGACTTTCAATATTATTTGAATAGGACACGTACTGTAGGAAACGGAATCAGAAATTCAGAATGTCGTGTTTGCCCGAGAACAGAACATTTACTTTCTTGTGTGTCTTTACGCATATTACTGTAAAAGCCCCGGAGGTATAAAAGAGATCGATTTTAATTTAACTTTCAATATAATGGACCCTTGAGTGTACCTATTTCGTAGTTTTGTACACTCATTAAAATCAAAATTGGTTTGAGATTCTTTTTTTGTGTACTTACTGTTAAAGGGGAAAGTATGGATTGGAATTTTGGGCTGTGAAAAAGATGGATGAAAAACGATTGCATGTAGCAGAGATGAGGATGTTGAGATGGATGTGTGGAGGGACAAGAATGACTAAAGTAAGTTTGAAAGTGGCGCCGGTTACAGAAAAAATCAAAGGGAATCGTCTATCTTGGTATGATCATGTGACGAGGAGAGATGACACTCATGTGACTAAGGAGTAATGAGTATGAATGTTGATGGATGGAGAGGAAGAGGAAGGCCAAAGAAAAGATGGATAGATTTTCTAAGGAATGATATGAAAGAAAAAGGAGTGAATGATAATGTGACGTCTGATAGGGAATAATGGAAGAGAAAAACTTGTTGCGCCGACCACAAGTAAAATGGGATAAGGGCAGCAAGATCCAACCGCAGTGGTACACGCCAAGCCTGCTGTGACCGTGACCTCGGAACATAAAGGGCTATTGAAGGACACCGTGGATTTAAGTCAAGTCTGACAGTCCCTCCCGCCCCGCCCGGGTTGGGAGGACTCATTTGATGATTTTACCACAAAAAAAAAAGCAGCAAGATGACTTACTGTTGTAAACGTGTTAAGTGTGATCGGATTATATTTCAGTGACGTCAAGCAACATGGCTTTTGGGATCTGAAACAATAATTCACGCGGTATAAATTTTGTAGCTAAATAATTAAATTTTTCATAAAATTCAGGTTACCTTTTCAAAATAAAACATAGTAGTTTTTGATATCGTATGTCACCTTGGTACCATGGGTTGTTATACATTGAATCTGCTATTCCAGCACTCTGGGAAAAGAAGAAAATATGCTAAACTTATTGAGTGAGATCATTTTATAGGTAATCAAATCAATTGGAGAATTATTTTTAGTGTTGGGATATCCAGAAATAAACAATCGTACACTTGATTTCTGTTTTATTTTCACCTTTGGAATGTACTTTGCCTAATCATCGTTTTATGCCAAATTCTTTCGGGAACTTTATCTTTCACTCACAAATTCATTCGTTCAGAAACAAAATTCTCTATCGTTCAGAAATTGCTTTGGTAATATAAATCCCATATAGATCATTATAAACTTTTGTGTTCATAAATAGATTATTATAATTGTAATATTATATAATTTTGTAGTCGTATTTAACACACAATATCTCCGTTGATAAACGAGTGCTAATTTAATCTAAAACATGTGGTTTCATTTAAGATTGTCAACTCACATTTCTGGCGTCCGTCTTCTCTCTCTTTTCCTCTATAGTACCCTTTCACTTACTCATCTACATTCAAGATAGCTCATTCCACATTTTTTATAAACTCTAAACATCAAGCTTACATTAAATGATTAAATAATACGACCTTATACTCACAGCTTCTCTCAAAAGTTCCCCGTAGTAGCATAAATTAAAAAGAGGCAATATCAAACTGAAAACGGCAACAAAATTGTTGAACATATTGATAAAACCATGTGACACCTGAAACAAAACACTATATCATCATCATCTGCCTAGCTTTCCTAACTACATTGGGGTCAGCTTCCAGTGGAAAGAGATGCATCTGGATATCAGTATCTTACATGGAGCGACTGCCTATCGGACCTCCACAACCCAGAAACTGGATAGAACATGGTAAGAATGGTTGTCAGACTTTTTAAAAAAAAATATAGTTATTAAGAAATAGCTTTTTGAAATAAGTTTCTATGACCATCTTTCGGCTCCATAATTAGACTCTGGAAATCATCGAGCACCAAGTCAATGTAAAGACGAGTTAAATTTTAATGAGTTCAAAACTTGAGAGGATTCAGACGTTTTATAACAAAATTATCATGGCCTCCTTCCAGCTCCGTCATCAGAAACCAGAAATCATCCGTCACCTAAGTCCATGTAAACATGAATCAAAATTGTAACTCTATTCGCTAAAAATGGTCACGGATCTGGAGTCGGGGGTCAAAAGTTATCTCCTGTACGGTTACGTTTAAATTAATACCATCCATATGATGTTTTTAAATAACAGTTTTTGACTCTTTTCATGAGCATACCTCCACTTCCGTCACCTGTCGCATTTCATTACGTACTGAAATTAAATAAATGCGCTCGAGTCTAGGATCTCTTAACTGCAGAGTCATGGCGGAGAATATAAATCGCTGGGTTACTTTTTGACGCTCGACTCCAATTAAGGGTTAGAATTTGTCAAATAGAACACAAATAAAAGAAGTATAATGAAACACAACTTACCATAGCACTTAAGCCGAAGAAGCATATCGAAATGCTAGCAGAAGTCAAATCGACTATGATCACTTTGTCAAATATGTCGTCCAATTGTTGGACTAAGCTGAAAAACAGAAATAAAATGATAAAAAAACAGTAAAATAATATAGTGTAAAACTAGCCGTTGTACCTGGTCGCGGGTCTTAACAAATTACCGTGACCCTGGAACATAAAGGGCTTTTGAAGGACACCGTTGATTTTAGTC
Organism: Agrotis ipsilon; assembly: GCA_028554685.1. Classification (NCBI taxonomy): domain Eukaryota; kingdom Metazoa; phylum Arthropoda; class Insecta; order Lepidoptera; family Noctuidae; genus Agrotis; species Agrotis ipsilon. The sequence goes on from CM052956.1 coordinate 2,537,023, forward strand.
AATACGAGTCTGACAGTTCCTCCCACCCTGCCCTGGTTGAGAGGGCTCATTTGATTCTACCACTTAAAAAAATCCGTTGTCCCTGTCTTCACTTGAGACATAATGTCTGACTAAAAACACCCTACGGGCCTTGTCAAGCATTCTACATATTTGAAAGTACTTTCTACAGACGCAGCAGGTCAACCTACCCCAATCTGTAAAATTTTACCAATCGAGCATTAACCTTCCGCTATTGTGATAAGATTGAAAATCTATTCCAGTTTGACAAATTGTGGTAGCTTGACGTGCTTGCGTCCGTACATGAAGTAAGCCCTTTCCTACACACGGCGACGCAGGTCTCTGATATCTTACGACTTCGGTATCCAAGCGTCTACAAAGCCAAAGAGGTTCGTACATAGGCAGTCAGCGTCACGCGTCGAAGGATACCAAAGTCGTAAAGTATCGAAGACTAGAGTCGCTTTGTGTGCGAAGGGCCTAAGTACGGTATAAACCACGTTAATACATCTGATCAGCATTTACCCGTTTGTGTTACCTTATTAACTTCTGATGTTTTTCAATAACCATGTTCAGTCTGGCTAAGTTTCCTGGTTGCACGTGTAGTAAATCTTCATGCAATAAAGTGAACTCCGTTGATAAGTGAGAGCACAAAGTAATCATTAGGAATTCTGTTCCTAAGTAGAAATAAATAACGCGGAACACTGCAATATTAAAAAAAATTATAAACACTGTGACTGGTTGGTTAAGCATACCAAAGATTTAGCTTTTAAAAAGATTTTTTTGATAGGAGTTTGAGGTGAATCATCATAATAATAATATACTATAATTCTGCCCACAGCATTCTTTACTTATCATCATATACCTAGCCTTTTCCAGACTATTTTGGGGTCGGCTTCCAGTCGAACCAGACGCAGCTGGATATCAGCATTTTAGGTGGAACGACTGTCAACGATGTCTGACAACGACAGTACCTAGGAAATACGATACCCCATGGTAAGACTGGTTGTCAGACTTATGAACTTCTCACTAACAGTAACGACTGTCAAATATCTACAAATGACAGCCGGGACCCACGGCTTTACTTCTTTTCCGAAGCGCGGTGAAACTAGCTATGACAGATGTTCATACATCTACGAACCAAGGCAAGGGCGATTTGACCCGAAAGATCAACCTGTACGGCTGTAATTATTTAGTCACGAGCTCCTCGAGTATTCTTTGCTTATAAATTGCATTTTAACTGATATAAAATCTTTAATTCTAAAAATGTCGCAGAACGCTGACATTAAACTCGGGTCACATACGTCCACATATTTAAAGGAAAGTCAAATTCTAGTGAGAACGTCACAAAAGGGTCCTTTGCGATTAATGAAGCTTTTCAGGAACCGTTGAGTCCTGAAAATTCAAAGCACTCATTACAGGAGAACGGAGGAAGAAAGGAAGTTTTGAAATTTCACTCCAAAAATAGTTCAAAAGGGTTCCATGTCGGGACGAAATTAAGACTGAGTTTAAAATTTTAATAAGATTTTATAAATTTTCTGCTTGTCAGTATAGAATATTTGGCAGGTAAGTAATTTTAAAATATATGTACGGTTAAATTGTTTACGAAAACTCGAGGAATCTGTGGGTTTATATTTGAAATAAATTAAATGCTTTAACGCAAAATGTAACTTTATCCGAGAAAAATAATATGAAAACCGGCCAAGTGCGAGTCGGACTAAGTATAAAAAAGTCAACTATCACTCTGTTTTGTTAGATCCACGATTTTTGCCCATCCTGTATATTTTTTCAAAGGTTTTTTTTTGTCAAATATACGCTTGATGAGAATAATAGAATCATCATCAGCCTATAATGTTCCTACTGCACTCTAACACAGGCCTCCTCTCTGTGAGAGGTAGTGGGCTATAATACACCACGCAGGCCCAGTGCGGATTGGTAGGTGTCACATATCTTCGAATTTATGGTAATAATATAATAGATACGCACAATGTAACGCAAATACACACTATCTACGTATCAAACCGTCAAAGGAGTAAAAGCAAATATAATGCAAATATGTGGAACCTACTTCAAAACCACTGAATAATTGCTCAAGAAGAGAACAATACAAATGTTTGTCTTGAATTAATTTAGCGCTTTGCTATACAATTCTAGTTTAGCAAATGTTATTGCAACTCGAAAGACTGTTAAACATTTTATGAATAAAAAAGAGCTATGTTGGTTCTTCAGATGAGCTTTTAAAGCTTAAGGGAGTTTTATTATTTTCAATTGTGAAGATTTGCTGTTTCTTTCAAGTGGGAGAGTACTTCGTTTTGTGTGTCCCTCGATTTCTCGATGACGCCTGGAACTGATATGGATTTTCTTCTTTTGTTTGAAAGAGTATATAAGAAAATGTCGAGAAGGCGGTGAACAGCGAAGGAGTGGAACTCTCTGCTTGCGACTGTGTTTCCAAACGGATAAAATCCAATATCTTTAAAGTTAGCCGAATATTTTTCATATAATGTATATAAACAAAAAAAAAATCAACTTGATTGACACTTGATAACAACCATTTAGATCTGTTCTAATTCTTGTTTAAATTTGAAAAATACTATTGTTTACGCCAATATGTTGTTGTCTCTTTCTGGCAAAAGGGATCGGCTATTGGTTAAACAGAAGACGCGTCCTTCAATCGATACAAGGACAGTATAACCGTTTTTTCTCATTGCGCGTGAGCTCTCCAACATTCAGTATACTACTTAGCGCCAACCGCACCGCACCGCTCGCTATAATAAAGAATAGATCAGCTGATTGATCCCGGTATCGGTAGTTCACGCTCGGTCGCCAGAAACCAGCTCCAGGCCAGACTCCAAGACCAGCGCAGAGAAGACCAAAGGTTAGTGCCAATCCTATTAGCCTTTCCGGGACTCAACAGGCGATCCACCCGCATCCCATAAAAAATTTAAAATCATTTCCACTTAAACGCTTCACCACATTTAATGGTCCTTCGAGCCGGATAGAACCAGAACCCTATATAATCCTATAATCCTATAATTTCCTATAATCCTATAATTTCATATTCAATCCTATTATATTCATTAATATAGAATAATACCTACCTATCTATTAGTACATTCCAGAACAGTCGTTACGACTTACCCACTAATTATCTAATAGCGAGATAATTGAATATTATATAAAATTTACTTGTTCAGTGCTATATTCAAAGTACCTACATACTTACTTACGACAAAATGTCGGCGCAAATTAAAATAAAAATGGTCATTGCTAAGAAACAAGCTACCTTTGCAAAATTAAATGAATATTTTGAATCCTCTAAAAAACTTATAACGTCTTCGAAAATTAATACAAGAAGCGTAGGGGAATTCTTAGCAGAGACATCAAACATAGGGAAGTTATATGAGGATTTCGTAAAGTTGTGTGACGAACATAATGAGTGGTTATTGAAGGCTGACCCCGACTGTGAAATCAGTTTCAGTGACTGGAGCTCATTTGAAACACTTTATTCGCAAGTTAAATATAAACGAGATGAATTAATTCATTCGCAAAGTGCGCAAGTTGTAAATATACCCACATCTGCCAATTATTCGTGCAGGCTCCCGCCTTTGGAACTTTTAAGCTTTGCGGGTCAGCCTGAATCTTGGCCGTTGTTCTATCAATGTTTTAAGACGAACGTGCACGATAATAAAACCTTGACCGACGGCCAGCGAGTACAATATCTGGTAGGAAAATTAAGTGGAGTCGCACTTAATGTGTTCGCGGGAATATTGCCCAATGAGGACAATTATTCCACTATTTGGGACTCATTAGTAACAAAATATCAAGACAAGAGGTTACTTGGGTCAACATATATAAATAATATAATGGATATAAAACCGGCGTCGGGTTCATCAACATCACAATTAAATAATTTCATTGAACGAGTAAATTCCTCCTGGTCTGCACTTAAGCAGCTGGATATAAAAGACTTATCCGATTTTATTTTTACGCATATCGTTTTAAAAAAGCTAGATCCGCAGTTGGTTCAAAGTTTCGAGTTATCGATTAAAGATAACGATCTACCCACGAGTGAACAGTTAGTGAAATACCTACGTCATCATATAAAAATTATGGAGAGGTCGGCAGTGATCCATCAGACTGCTGCCACCAATAATAATAAGGCTGTGGATGCGAAATCAAAACCTCGCCCGAATAACAATAAAAACTTTTCATAGTTTTGCTATTACCGAGAATAGTCATAACGGTGAAAGCGCTTGTTTATTTTGCAATAAGCCGCAGCATAGCCACCTTTACGAATGCATAGAATTTAAAAAACTTGCAGTGAAGGAACGCTTTAATTTCGTGAAGGATAAGAAACTTTGCATCAATTGTTTTAGTAACAAACATGCCACTTCTAGTTGTGGTTCGTCAAATACGTGTAAGCAGTGTCATAAAAAACACCATTCATTGCTACATTTTGAACGGAATCCACCGTTAACGCAAGCTGAGTCGGGGGCTCCCGCTGTATGTATGCATGCGCGTATTGACACGCCGCCGCCGGCGCCCACTGCGCGCAGGTGTTCGTTATCTAAGGAATGTGGTCGTTCTGAGAATTCAATTACGCTAATGACCTGTGACGAATCCAAACATTGTAATTTATTAAATAAGTTAATTGTGTTACCAACGGCACAGGTATATGTTCCGGTGAATGGAAACCGCTTGTTAATGAGATGTTTAATAGACAGTGGTTCTCAGAATAACATCATTAGCCTCGCTTGTTGTAAGAAATTGAAATTAAATATTCATCCGCTAGTTAATTCATCTTTGAAATCAGTGGGGTCAATCTCAGCCCCAATTAAAGGTTATGTATCTCTCACAATTCAATCGCGAGTGAGTGATGCGCATTATAAACTGAACATGTTGGTTATTGACCATATTACTGAGTCATTACCGACGCGCGGAATCCAAGCATCGTTTATGGATCAGTTTAAGGACTTACCACTGGCAGACGACTGTTGGAACGTGTCTGGAGAAATAGAAGCGATTCTAGGTGCTCAACTATTCGCGTTCATTCTGTTAGGGGGTAAGGTTATTCCGCGTCCACTCGCGCCGTCAGCTGATTTAATGGACACCGCTAATTGCATACCTCATGCTATAGAAACCACGCTTGGCTATATTGTCATGGGTGAGATACCTGCTGTCAACCAAGGCAGTATAGCCTGGTCCTTCGGCCCGCTAGTAGATAATTTAAACCATTCAATCTTAAAATTCTGGGAAATAGAAGAGGTGCCTACTGCGAAAATAATAAGTCCAGAAAATCAGGTTTGCGAGGAACTTTATAAATCAACCGTTACTAGAAACTCAGGCGGTAGGTACATTGTGTCCTTGCCATTCAAGGGTGAACCTAAGTCGTTAGGTAACTCATTCATTCACGCTCAGCGTAGATTGTCTGCGTTAGAGCGTAAATTTCATTCGCTTCCCGCTTTACGTCAAGCTTACAATGACGTCATCGCTGATTATATAGATAAGGGTTACTTATCGGAAATCCCTTATTCTTTTCCCGCTATTCATGATGGTTATTTCATACCTCATCACGCTGTCGTCCGGCCTGAAAAGTCGACGACAAAAACCCGCATAGTTTTGGACGCAAGTGCTAAAACTGACAGCGGCAAGTCGCTCAATGACTTGTTGCACACTGGGCCTAATTTGCAGGCCGATTTATTTTCGCTTTTACTCAACTTTAGATATTTTGAAGTTGCAATAACCGCTGATATACGTCAAATGTATCTTAGAATTTTACTTTCCGTAGATGATCGCAAATATCAAAAGATATTATACCGCTTCAACGATACTGAGCGTATTCGTATTTTTCAATTTAATTCCGTAGCTTTCGGATTGCGACCGAGCCCATTCTTGGCAATGCGTACTGTCCGCCAGTTAGCTGAGGACTATCAAGAACGTTTTCCTCTCGCCGCAGAGGTTGCTTCTAACGAACTGTATATGGATGATTTAACCACCTCTGTGTCCACTGTAGAAGATGGAACTCGTCTGGCGGACGAACTGCTCGCGTTGTTCAAGAAGGGCGGATTTGACCTCGTCAAGTGGGCGAGTAACTCTAAAGAGCTTCTTGCGCATTTGCCTGAGTCATACCGCGCGGCGATTGAGTTCACAGATGATGACGAGACATTAAAGGTCTTGGGTTTGAAATGGATACCTACTTCTGATGTGTTCTCGTTCGCCGCATCCGCTGCGACTATGGGTAATACCAAGCGCGCCATACTGTCTACGGTTGCTCGCTTATTTGACGTGTTGGGATTCGTCGCACCTGTTGTCCTTTATGCAAAGCTTCTAATACAGGACCTTTGGCTCGCTAAGGTGGGATGGGATGAGGAGCCCCCAGCAGTCATTACTGAACGCTTCGTTAGGTTCAAAACTGAATTACCGTTATTATCTAGTTTACAAATACCGCGCCATCTGGGTGTCGCGGCCGGTTGCGTGGTCAATTTGCTCGCCTTTGGCGACGCTAGTATGAAGGCTTACGGCTGCGTCATTTACCTACATATAACACACCCTAATAGGGATATATCCGTACATTTAGTATGCGCTAAGTCTAAAGTGGCTCCACTGAAGACGATCTCTCTGGCGAGGCTAGAATTGTGTGCCTCACTAATGCTCGCTAAACTTGTAAAACAAGTTCATACTCTTTTCCATAAGCGATATCCTATTAAAGAGATATTCGCTTTCAGTGATTCCACTGTCGCTCTATCATGGATTCACTCTTCCCCGCATCGCTGGCAGACATTCGTTGCCAACCGCGTGACTGAAATACAGTCAAATTTATCCCCAGACCGCTTTTTTCATATTAATGGAATAGAAAACCCTAGTGACTGTTTATCAAGAGGCTTACTACCGTCTGAAATCATCCATCACCCGCTGTGGTGGCAAGGTCCACCATGGACTAGTCATCCAATCACTGAGTGGCCAATAGTGGCATTCGACCCGTCGAATGTCGACGGGTCTATACCTGAAGCAAAGGGTTCCGTAACTTTAACAGTAGTCTCCCATCAATCTCCTTCAATACTTCTGGAGCTCTCTTATCGAGTCTCATCTTGGAAAAAGCTACTACGCATCATAGTGTATGTTCTGCGATTTGTTCGCAAGTTACCTCGAGCTTCTTCAATTGAGGTCTCGGACCTTGAAGTCGCTGAGTTTGCGATTATTCGCGAGTTACAGAACAAATACTTTGCCTCTGAATTAAACAACATTAAAAAGGGTAACTTGCCCTCACCTTCATTGAGAAAACTTAGTCCGTTCATAGATAAAAACGGTTTGCTTCGAGTTGGTGGTCGACTGACAAACGCTCAGATACCATTTGCAAATCGGCATCCATTGCTGCTTCCACGTCGAGATCACCTGGTGGACCTGTTGATAGATGACTGTCATCGATTCAATTGCCATACAGGTTCCCACCTTCTCATGTCATTGTTAAGGCAACGCTATTGGATTATTTCCGCTCGAAATATTATTCGACAACGCATACGTCAATGTAATTTTTGTTTCAAGGTTGCTCCCTCTCATCCCACGCCTATGATGTCAAGTTTACCTCCAGCGCGTGTACAAGAAGCCAAGGCCTTTACTCACACAGGGGTAGATTACGCTGGGCCGATAGCTATCACTATGACACGCAAGCGGGGCGTTAGAAGTCAAAAGGCTTATATCTGCATTTTTGTGTGTCTGACTACCAAAGCCATACACATTGAAATTGCATCGGACTTGAGTTCGGAGACGTTCTTGGACGCTTTAAAGCGTTTTCTGTCGCGACGAGGGCCAATATCTGTCCTATATTCCGATAACGGAACAAATTTCATTGGGGCAAAGCGTCAACTAGACGAGTTATACACGTTTCTAGCTTCTAAAGATACGTCTACTGCATTCAAAACGGAACTAAACAACCGTAAAATTACATGGCGGAATATTCCCGCGCGCGCCCCCCACTGGGGAGGAATTTGGGAAAGCAATATAAAGTGCATAAAAACCCATTTATATCGTTGCATCGGGCAACAATTACTGTGCTACGAAGAGTTATTAACAGTGTTGACTCAAATAGAGTGTATTCTAAATTCGCGTCCATTGTGTTTGCTGTCTGATCAGCCGCACACCATTTTAACTCCCGCTCACTTCCTCAACACTACCCCTCTGCAGTCGTTGCCAGCTTGCGAGGTGGACGCATCCGTGGGCCTTCATAGTAGAAAAAAATTATTAGATAGCTTGGTCCAAAGTTACTGGAAAAGGTGGCACTTAGATTATCTGCACACTCTCCAGTTAAGACAAAAATGGAATACTCCTGAGGTAACCATTCAGCCAGGTACACTTGTTCTCGTTCACCAAGATGACGCGCCACCACTTCGCTGGCCTACGGGTATCATTGAGCAGGTATATCCTGGCAGGGACGGAGTCGCGCGTGTTGCGTTGGTACGCACGACAAATGGAACTTTCAAACGTCCTGTCGTTAAACTGTGCCCACTTCCGTCCCAATAACTTAACATAATTATAACTTAATTTAACATAGCTTATATTATCTTTGTTCGTCTTAATTCATTGATAGCACAGTTACAATCGCTCTGCATGCTCGTATCCTTATATGTACATATATATATATTCAACTTGTGAGCTATCACATTGCTAATATTCCCCATAAATACTTCCTTGTATCCATCCTGCTCCTGTTATCGCATCCTATTTTTTGTTTTTTTTGTTTTTCGTAAATCCTAAGGATTTCCAAAGGGGGGAGGATGTTTACGCCAATATGTTGTTGTCTCTTTCTGGCAAAAGGGATCGGCTATTGGTTAAACAGAAGACGCGTCCTTCAATCGATACAAGGACAGTATAACCGTTTTTTCTCATTGCGCGTGAGCTCTCCAACATTCAGTATACTACTTAGCGCCAACCGCACCGCACCGCTCGCTATAATAAAGAATAGATCAGCTGATTGATCCCGGTATCGGTAGTTCACGCTCGGTCGCCAGAAACCAGCTCCAGGCCAGACTCCAAGACCAGCGCAGAGAAGACCAAAGGTTAGTGCCAATCCTATTAGCCTTTCCGGGACTCAACAGGCGATCCACCCGCATCCCATAAAAAATTTAAAATCATTTCCACTTAAACGCTTCACCAACTATAAAGTTTGTAGTTACACTATTATACCTACCAGCCAATGAAAATAAAATTGAATTAAACATGAACTTAATCATACAAAAAAACCTCTTAAACATTAGTCTGGGAACATAAAAAAGAAAATATCACTCCAGATAAGTTGACTACACGTAACTCCAAACTCCCAAAAACACGTCAGGCCTACAATCTGGCCTAGTTAAGAGTACAGAAAGCAGCGCCATGATAAATCAAGAAGCGTCCCTAAAGGACAATAGTTCTCCAAGAGCAATAAAGATCCACTTACTGCTGTAAGTCTCAAAAATATATACACCGATATATCTTGGCCAGTTCCCAGTTGGATCAAACGGAAAGCTACAAGAAAATGGAAATAACAGCCCACATTCCTGTTGTAAAATAAATTTGCGGAAAACTGTTTCCAATAATGGGGCCAGGATGTATTGCCAGGATCCAATCATATTAATCCAGTAGAAAACTGCAAAGAAAAGAAGATAATTAAATGGTGCAACATGCAATAACGTTGCAGTTGCTTGATACAAGCTAGGAGTAATCCCAGATGTTGTTTGTAATGTAATTATTCTTGAAGATCATTAAGAGTGTAGTGCGATTTATAAAATAGCTCAGTTTGATTGTGTTTTTATGGAAGGTAAGGGAAATAAAAGGCTTAGGGGGAAACTTGCCTCTGGTCTCCGGCTCAGTTTATCACTACTGTTCCAACTGCGTGTAAACTGGGCCATGGACCAGAAGCGAGTTTCTCCCTAAGCCAAATAAAATATATTTTTTGTAGTTACTGTCAACTCCTTTTACAGAGTTGACAGTACAGGTTCAGAGATTATTTTAATAAAAACAAGGGCAAAATAATATATATATAAAAATACCATTTTGAATAAAATAAAACAATCTAGTAACATTTTCTACCTATAATAAATACAAAATTTAAAAAAGAAAGCTCATAAACCCAGACCACGGAGCTCGTAAAGTATTATAAAAGAAAAAAATAAAAAAAAAACGAACACATTCCATATTGCAGGAAAATCGTCTACAGCGAGTTTACATGACGTTTTTATTACAAACGATATTAATAATACGCTGCCTCTCAGTGTTTGAAGAGTTTGAACCTTCTTTTGGAATGTGGTTTAGAATCAATGGATTACGACACAAAGAATATCTGGCATCTTATTTTACAAATAACGCATGCTAATGTTTCTAGGACCAGAGTTTTGGTCTATTTCAAGTACTACTTAGAAAACGATAAAAAAATCCCTTTTTTTCGATTTTTTAAATTCATAAATACCGCGTTTTGCACCGTGGAATAATTAATATTGTTTATTGAACTAAAACACATATTTTTTTTATTGTTTAATGCTGAATCAAAAATAGGTCAATGCCGAGGCTCTTGCCTCTTTCCTTGAGATAGGATTATACTGTTATCAAGTAGGTACCATCTGCCTCAAGATGTTTAAAGTGCAAATCTCAATTAACTAAGGGAAGCTACAGCCACTAACGTCGCTAAGAGCTCCCTTGGTTAAAATTACTACAAAACTTTACTATGCAAAAGTTGTATATTAAAATGCGAGTTTCCCACCTGCATAACACAACTTTAGTCTCTTCAACATAGCATTCTTCTTGTTAATTTGTACTTCAGTGAGATTCTCTGTCCTCCATATACCACCTAGTTGCAGAATAATCGCCTTTATTTCCTTCTTGTTAAAGATCACAATGGTCGCTTTGAGTACGGCTACGGAATTCAGAGTTCAGTTAAAAGTATACAGCATGTTTCCGTATGCAGGGTGTTGATATAAAACATTGGCGCAAACGTTTTTGTTCCGTGAAAATATGGAGGAAAAATGTAAGGGGAAATTGGGTAGCTCCTGTGTGTTCAAGAATTTGACGTGAGAACAGGATAAAGGAAGGCGTGATGTTTGAATAGTAATGCACGAGGATAAGAATATTATTACGGTAACTGTAACGCTGAAATATAAGAAAATTTGTGAAAGGCTGCGTCTTAAACAAAGTGATTGTGTGTGAGCACATGATATTCCAAACGTGTGGACGCATCGTCGTTTTTCTAATAAAAATTATTGACGTATGAACACGAAAATCACGTTGGAGTCTAAGGCCTGGTATCCACCAAAGCGGAGAGGAGAGGAGATGTGTTTGAATAACCAATCAGATGTCAACGCAAGTCAACTGAAGCTAAGCGAAGAGGAGATTGGGACATCTGATTGGTTATTCAAACACATCTCTTCTCCTTTCCGCTTTGGTGGATATCGGGCCTTATAGTACTGTTGGCAAAGATGCTGCATTTGCCAACTGCTTGCTGCCATTGCGTTTTGCAATTAAGCTTAAAAGAAGTTGTAACTTTCATGGAAAAAATACTCACCTTGCACGCAAACCACATAGACGCTCACAACATAAGCCAATTCGTTCAACTGTATCTTTCCTTTGAACACACCACCCAAATACGTTGTTAACCCCAAAAGGTAGAAAACTAAAGATACCACGTTCAAACAAAGGCTAAAGGTTTTCTTCCAAAACGAAGTTTTCACGGCATAAAAATGTATGCTACCGTTTTTGAGTAAATTAAGACAAGGGATAATAGGGCCAATGAATTCTTCAGGAACATCTGGTATTTCTTCCATTTTTAAATAAAAGAATCTTGATTGGAAATATTTCAGTTAATAAAGTCGTAGTTTAAGGTTATGCACGGAACTGAAAGTAGAAATTAACTCTGATAAACCATGATGACAATATTATACGTCTTGGCGCGGGCACTGCCGTGCCCCCAAATAATGATCATCATGTTTTAAACGGATGTAATCCAGCGTCCCAACAGAGTTAGGGGAGACATTGGTGAGACCTTGAATTGTGTTTCAATTTGGATTACATCTACTATTCAGATAAATGCCATCCAACAAGGTCACCGCTGTTGTGTCTCTGGATTACATCAGTCTAGAATATGCTTAAAGTAACTGTGTTTTGAGTACGATAGGCAAAACATGTTTTGATTACGTCTGAGCGCAGCTAATATATTCTTAACGTATATCCACATTAGACGGCACGTTTGGCGCAGTGGCTGAGCAATTGAACTGCTGCGCTGGGTGTCGCGGGTGCGATTCCCGCACGGAACAAATATTTGTATGATCTGCAATGAGTTGTTACGGATCTGGGTGTTTGTGAGTTTCTATGTTTGTAAACGCACCCACGATACACGAGAAATTCCTAGTGGGAGACGTTTTTTTTAACAGTCCGGCAATCCAAATCCATGCATTGCCAGCCATGTTTTCAAATCATCGATCCATCTTGCCGCAGGGCGTCCTAAACTACGCATACGACTGCTCTTAACCTATTTTAACAGTTAAACTTGAATTAAAGAGACAGACATACCCAAAACTTATTCAATGAATCGTAAAATTAATGTGCCTGTCTCAAAACTAACAATTTGAACTAGTATGTCTTACAAACTTTGAAAACTGCGGGAAGTTGGTAAATGGTGTGAAAGACGACTACAAGTTATGATGAGTATGCGGTGACGCCGCTTTTATACCTACGTCTGTCTCTAAATTACTACTTTGTTCTTAACTAGTATGATCACAAGGTTTCGTTTGCAACGTTTTTAATATACTATTACTTCCCCACGGTTTCACCCGTTGCTGCACTCCTTTTGGCAGCAGCGTGAGTGAATATTTTTTTCCCTTTCACAGCACAGATGAGGTCTGTGTCTTTGTTCGTACCTTTAATGGGCTGATTATGTTATAACTGGGCTTATATTGAAAGGAATATTTTTTGAAGATTGATTCATCATCGATCGGATCGGGTATTTCGTTCTTTGTGAAATTCATATTAATCAATTATCATAATAATATTGTGTTATTTCTTAAACGCATTAACGCATGCGGTACGCATCATAAAGATGATTTTCGAGGAATGAAAAATTCAGATTGCAAGTAGGATTCGAACCCGCGTCTTCTGGATAGGTACTCCAGACGCCTCAACCAACTAGGCCATTGCAACCGACACCTACAAACAGAAACTCTCTATTCCCACTTGCAATCTGAGTTTTTCCTCAAAAATCATCTTTGTTAGAACAGTTTACATTTAAAGCATCATCAGGTTTGGGTGGATGTGGTTCCAGAGACGAATCTCCCCAGTGATGCTTTCTGCATCAATCGCGTAATGTCATCCCCATAAGGTGTCTGTGGTTATTCTGTATTTATTATCATTTATGTTGTAAAAAGAAAAACCGACTTATTACGAGTCGGACTCGCGTAGAAGGGGTTACGTATCATTATCAATAGAAGTTCGTAAGTTGTCGCCGCGCAAATGATCGTTTTTATCAATATCTTAAAAAATTAGAAAAGAAACTACAAATAAAATATGATATATTTACAATTGATTTTCTAATTTGTGTTCTGTATCAGAAGGTCGCAGTTCCAAATCCAAATTGCTATCGAATATTTCTTTTGACAACAAAATAATATTAAAATTAATATATCAACAAACATAATAAAACAAGATACTTTAATGTAAATAGAGTTGTGTTGTTGCAAATATTTACCATACTTATTCTATTACATAAAATACATACCTCACACTGATAACAAGGTCGAAACTTCTCTATAATATTCGCGATAGAAAAACACAAACACTCTTTGTGAATTTATAACGAGATCAAAATTGACCGTAATATTAAGGTGCTTGGATTGCTAAATATTTAAACTACAACGTGATCGTTTTTTTTTATATAGTTGCGTCAATATTGCCAGATCGCCGATATTTCATGATGCTCATCGTCATTGATGATTACATATGGCTCTGAAATGTGGTCTTTGACTGCTGGCCTTTTAGAGAAACTAAGAGTCACTCAACTAGCAATGGAAAGAGCTATGCTCGGAGTTTCTTTGCGGGATAAAATCCGGAACACGGATATTCGGCGAAGAACCAGAGTCACCGGACATAGCTCGTCAAATTTTGCAATTGAAAGTGGCAAATAACACGGCTGCCAACATCACTCTTCAACTGACAACCGATGGGAAGAAAGGTCTAGTGGCGACCACGGACCGAAGACGCCAAGCGTAGGTAGGGCCCTCCCACTAGGTGGACCGACGACATCGTGAGAGTCGCGGGCAACCGATGGATGCAAGTGGCGAATTATCGTTCGGCGTGGCGGTCTAAGGGGGAGGCCTATGTTCAGCAGTGGACGTCATCCGGCTGATGATGATGATCGTCATTGATTACGAGCGATTGGCCATAATTAATTTATTAAGGTTTAAATTAGAATGTAAACAGCCTTTAACTGTGCAGTGATAAGGAAATTAGCTGGCAATTTTTATCTTGTTGTCCTCATGGAATTGAAGGTAAACTTTTTTACGTGGTAAAGTCATCAAATGAGTCCTCCCACCCAGGGCAGGGCGGGAGTGACTTTATAATGCCACTAGTTTTTACTAACTGGTTCTTTGCTCACCCCTACCTATCCTTACTTACTTACCCTTTTTATACCTATGTCAATCAGAACCAAAGCAGCTTTCAACTGGTGAAACCAGTACATTGTCCAGTACATTATGAGTTTATTACAATTTTTTCCTCTTTATAATACTAGTACAGATATTATAGTGATCTTCCATTGCTATTGTGCTTTTTTATTTAATCAACCACAGCTAACCACCACCCCCCCTTTGTACGCCCAACATTTGGTTCTGCACACACTTCACGTAAATCAAGTACCATGGAAACTTAGTAGGAAGATTTTCTATGTGCTCATGCATCTTTTCGAACCATTTACCTCATCTAGTGAAGTACGACTGAATTTTGACGTTACCCGCTTTACCTTGCTTTTAAATAGCGCTTCGGTTCTTGAAATAGTTTAAGGAGATTTGAAAATGTATTATGAAAGATAGAGATGAATTATACTTAATTTTATTCAATAAATAATTATTATTGTTCTATCATTATCTCCAGTTTTTTTCTATACATTATACAGCGGAGAGAGACGTGCGGAATCGCGTGAGGGGCGTGTGTTGGCGTTTTGTGTCGGCGTTTAGTGGCCGATGCGGGCCACAAGAAGCTAGTAGCGACAACTGTAGCATGTGGCGGCCACCGATGTCAACCGTGTGCGGTGAGTCCATATAGTATGTGTAAAAACTATAGGTACCGGTGCGGTGGCCAGTGAGCGGGAACCCTAAGACGTTATAGAAGGCCATGTGCAGTGCTCAAAAGACGCAAAAATTATTTATCATTATTCAGCACAAACAACTTTCATTCTCAAAATTGATACCGATATTGGTTCAACAATGGCTGATTGATTAAAATCCGATGCCGAGTTTAATTTCGACACAATAACAAATATTTACTTGCTGTTTTCACTTTAAATTGATGCTTCGGAAGTTTTCTTTAAAACAATTAAAAGAGAAACTGTAATTACAAACGAAAAGTGAATTCATAAAAGAAAATATAACCAAAAGTTACGGGTACAACCAAACCATGAAGTAATGAAAATTCATGAAGCAATAAAATATACTTTAGTTCGTAATTTACGTTCTCACAATGCAATTATCAGCTGATAAATGTTTCAATAATCATAATTTACGTTAACACCTTGTAAATTCTGTGTTCATGTGCAACATTCAATAAAATTATTTTATTTACATTATTTTATTGCTGTTTTATCCACTTGTCAATATTGTATCTCAGTCTTCTGGCCGGCCATAATTATTTTTTGTACGTGGCAATTGAGTTTATAAAAAGGCTACGAATTTCATCGCATTTTACAGTACCTGGTCTTTCGAGCCCTGCTCGGGCGCAAATAGAAGTACCTTGAAAAAAATACAAAAAAGGAAACACGACTAAAACAACTGACAAGACGAAAAGAAAAAGACACAGATGGGTAGGGTCGCGGGGACTTATTTCCATCACCGTGACCCCGCAACCGTGACCCCGGAACATAACGGATTTGAAAGACACCGTGAGATTTCGCCAGTACAGTCTTGACCAGTAGGGGTGGGAGGCCTCATTTTATCATGTTACCACGCTAAAAAAGAAAACTAATGGGTTGAGTGACTATTGTTATATAGCGACGTTCCTCCATGCCTTTAGAAAGCACCTAAAGCCGTAGCGAGGTCCGGCAGTCATTTATAGATCTCTACAGTGTGAATTACCAAGCTCTAAACTCTGACAACTAGTCTTACATGAGTAGGTAGGTATCGTCTTCCAAGTACTGGGTTGTGGAGTTAGAAGGCAGTTCGCCTCTATTTAAAAAATGGTAATACCGCTGCTCTGGTTCGACTGATAAGGCGTCCCCATATACACTAAGCGCGCGAGTTGAATGCAGAGTTAGGAAGCGGTGTGCTATTGACAAGGATGGCAACTACACACCGGCAGGGCGCGTGCGAAGGCTAAGCAGTGATATTTATAATAATTATTATTTAGTAAGTCGTCAATATACTTGTAATCATACAACACGTATTTCAGTTATCCGAATCCCGAACAAGCAATAGTGAACATTAACACAATCATCAATACATGAAATTATTAAATACAGATGAAAACCCTGAAAAAAATCCGTGAAGTATAACATAATGTTTTCATCATCATAATATTTTTGTTTACGCCTAAAAAGTAACACCAAAATACCTGAATAAAAAGTAAATAAAAGAAAATATGATCAAAGTTTCTACTCCAACGGTCTTGTATAAATCTGCTGGGTGCCCTTAAATCGTACAGATAAGTCCACAAAGTTAGTGAACTTCCCCCAGTTTTATGATATTATCTGTGTTAAGATCTCAGTTCGTGGAATTTAGAAGAAAGTTTTCAAAAATATTTAAATACGTATCCAGTGACCTGGTTTTGCTTGAAGATTTGGAATGTAGGCTAATTAATCTAGACAAAAACTGAAGTTACAGTGATGTTTAGATACCTTATTAAAAATTAAAAAATATCTATCAGTTTCTGTATTAAATAAAACATTATACAACGTGTAACGTTAAAAGCGCAAAACCTCTCGTGGGGTAACTCAGCCCATGTTACTGAACAATGTAACAAACATTACACTAAGACTTTTGGAAAATAACAAAAAAAAAAAATTCCGCTTGACGCAGGTCCTCACCGGACACGGATGTTTCGGGAGGTACCTGTGTCTTATGAGAAAGGAAGAAACGCCTGGGTGTCACCACTGCGTAGATCGCCTGGAGGACACAGTCGAGCATACGGTGCAGGATTGCCCCGCTTGGGCGGAGCACCGACGTGTCCTCACGGCGGCGATAGGCGGAGACCTCTCGCGCCCAGCACTGGTCGCGGCCATGCTGCGGGGCGAGACGGAGTGGGAAGCGGTCGCCTCCTTCTGCGAAGCAGTCATGCTCGCGAAGGAGGAGGCGGGCTGCGTGAGAGAGAGGACAAGGTCCTCCCTCCGCCCCACCCGCGGTGGTGGACGCCCACGGCGTCGGACGTCGCAAGACGATCTCCGGCCACCGTAGGCGCGGGCATGCGGGCGGCGAGTAAAGGGCAACTCGCCGCCCGACCATGGACCATGCCCGCGCGCCTCAAAGAGCTGTCAGCAAAATGACGGGGCCCGGAACATAAAGGGCTACTGAAAACACCATTTTAGTTACAATCTTTCTTTGCTCATTTGATGATTTTCCAAATATGAAAACCAATTTTTTTTTTGCGAATTTTCAAATATATATCAAACATTATTCAGTACGCACGAGAGGTTTTACGCTTTTAACGTTACACATTGTATAACAACTTGCTTTTATCGAATACTAATATAAGATATACAAGAGCATTGGTGGATCATTGTTTTGTCGGTATCCAGACTTACGAGTTGTAGGTTGTAAGTTCGAACCCAGCCTGGCGCATTACTTTGTATAATTTATGTCATCACCTTTATTCCCAAAACACGACACTTGTGAATAGGGCCTTAAGAATATTAGGCTTTTGTATACAACATCAACCAAATAGATTTTATGTAGATGGGTTCAGAAGCCAGAAATGAGTCGATTTCGTCTAATCTCAAGTATTAGGAATTAAAATGCAGGATTATTTTTACCTTCATCAAAATTTCGCTTCAAAAATGAAGGTGCCTAGTCCCCAAAGTGGCTTCAGCGGTTTCCTGGTCATTTAAAATTTCATTTTGTTACAAGGAAGATTGCGGATTTTTAATAAAATGCAACGTGGTAGACCCTTGAGACTAAAATTCGTCCTAGTTGCTATTACCAAAGGCCTTTTATGAAGGATCTACGGTATAATTTTATATTAATAAAGAAATACGATTTTGCGGTAAGAACGACCATTGTGTATAAAGTAAGTAAAGAGTATTCTATCTCTCTCATTCAGAATTTTAATGAATTCCCACTATAACTGCCCACAACTTGGACTCGTACTTTTTAATAGTCGTTTTTGACAGTAACTACTGGGAAAATTATACGCACAAAATGTGCCAAAAATGTTTTTTTGATGTCCTAGTATAAATATTATATTGACTAATATTATTTCGCATTACCTAAATTACTTCTTTTTAAATGATATCATTTATTTCCAACCAATGAAAATTACATTAAAATATAAGTGGAACAGCTAGTAGTGTGGTGAGTAACAAACATTTTGCATGGAATGGCACGCGCATTTAGTATTATTATGTCCCTACTCTGCCACTGTCAAACAAAGATCTCTCCAATGCTGTCTATGCACACCACGTTTTTTAAACGCGCCATCGACAAACTGTTCTGTCAAACACAGCAGTTTGTTGTCGCGATACAAAGTCTCAAACGCGCGTTTGCATCTTGTCTGTATCGCTACAAACGCGTGTCAACGGCGCGTTTAATAAACGTTGTGTGCATAGGCTCTAGTTCTCCCAGTGAAGTGTTTTGCTTTCTCTGGTCAGTTAGGCAAGAACGAATATTTATCATATCGCCACCATTTCTTGGGCCTGTCTAGTTAACGACGACCGAAAATAAAAATAAGTCTTAAAGAATACCAATTAATTAAGCATCATACAAAATTAATCTCCTAAAGATTTTGTTTTAGACTTAACCGATATCAAAATTGTTGCTCAGCTATAAATGGTTTCTAAAGCCTAATTAATGAATTTTAACCACCCAAAAAAAGTTTTAATACAATGTCAATTAAAAATTCTAAACATTAATCAGTTGAAGGGCAGAAGGATTAATAAAAATAAAAACTCTCAATAAAAGCGCAACATAATTTATTACATAAAACTAAAATAAAATTAAAAATGGCCGTATTTAAAATTACTTAGAAACTGGTTAAGATTGTATTATTCGTCAAATTTTACACTAAAATGGTAAAAGTGGAATTGACAGATGCGAATTGTATTACAGTTGTACTGGATACTGACTGAACGACGGACGCAAATGTCCGCAATACCAACTGATTTGACTGAACCTTAACAATGTTTTATAGATAAAGAATAAACTACCACATTTGGAAAGTTTCAACCAAGTACGACTCGCAAAGGACTTCCTTCTCGAATTTCGACTGCAGGTCAGCTCCTAAGAACTTGTTCACGATATTGGTTACTCGGCAATCGTAAGGTGCTGAAGCGTGGTCGGATTCTATGTTGAAAACTTTCACTGGTTTATTAGTATACTTGGACAGGTTGTAGTCTTCAGGCAGAGGTGCTGCTCTTGGATGAGGAATGCCCTTCAACAGAATCAGTTCTGAATCTAGCTTGATGGCCGGGTTATACTCTCTTGCCAACATGATCCGTCTATACGCAGCTTGAAGAATAGATCTCTTGTACTGGTTCGAGTAACTAGCCAACTCCCTCAGATTGTTGACACACAGTTCTATTTTCTCCGACCAGCTTTCTGCCTTCTTCAAGTCCTTCTTCAATTCTTCACTGTCCCTTCCAGTCATGAGACGGTACATGTGTTCTACTATAGAATTCTGTAACTCCGTATCGGTAAGGTTGCCGACATAAGCGTCTAGTTGAACTCTTAATGCATCTGGGCTGCTGTCCAGGCAGTATACAGTTCCCACGCGACCTGAAAAAATGAGTTCAAATTATCTTATGAATTTTTCTGCCAGGGAATATTGAACTCTAAATGAGTTAAGAAAGAGTTCAAATTTGCAAACCCAACTAATGAAGGAAGACGAAGTTTTAATAGATAAAGAGGATTTTTTCGAAATTAAAAGTGCTCCATAAAAGTCAAACTTTGAAATAATGTGACGCAAGGGATTCAATCTATGAAAGTCTCCTTTTTTGTTAACTGTTGTCTTAATAAAAACATTATTTCCTGAGGAGACGACAAAAAAGAAATTGAAATTGGTTAAAGGAAGTTTTAATTTAACCGCAAAAAGCGCCAATGCGGAACGGAATTTAATAGGCAATTTATTTTCTTATTTAGTAAGAAACTTGGTGGTTGTGTCGAAAGTTAATTAAAAATTAATTCATACCCTCTTTTTCGAACAATGCAGCCAATTCTAGGGCAACATTTACGCCGAAAGAATATCCCAGTAGATAGAAATTGGATTTCAGCTCGAACCTCTTTTTCATAAACTGTAAAAAAATTAAGAACGGTTAGTCATATAGCTAGGGGATTCTTTAGCTTAGCTTATGTTTAAACCCTTTATTAATTTCTCAGTAGTAAATGCGGAGTTCGAATCTTTGAATGAGTCCTCCCACCTAGAGCTGAACGGAGGGGACTGACAGACTTGAACTGACTAAAATCCACACACAATCTTCAATAGCCCTTAACATTCCGGGGCCGATTACCTGATAAGATAGTCCTTGTTGGCATTAGGCACACTTTATTATCTAAACTTAAATATAAATGCCTAACCCTTTTGGGGGATTTCAATTGTGTCTTCGTCAACGTTAGTCTTCGGGACCGATTTAGCTTTTGGAGGGCCAAAAAAGATTTAAGAGATGAGCAACTATGATAAAAAAAATCGTATCAATGTCTAAATTCACCGGGTCAGCTAGTGTTTGAATAAAAACTAGATCTCAAACCAACAACAAACGTGTGTGTAAAGTTTTATTAATTGCAAATAAACTGAAAAGAAAACCGTCCATTCCGCTAACAAAAACAAAAACAATCGGTTGTTCCGGCAAGTAAAATAAATAGCTGAAACACAACAAATATGGACGACTTGGAGCTTTCCGGTCTGAACTTCCGAAAAGATCAGCTGAATATGTTATTGTGTTCAGTTTTATTTAAAGTAAACATGAAAATATATATTTGGGTTATGTGGTTTCAACTATTCCAATATCTAGGCACTTTGTACAGAAATATTATAAGAATGCAGAATTCAAAAGTGATGTTCTCCTACTCAATTTGATTCATAAAATATATCTTGCGTTTTCATGAACCCTCTATTTTGAACGAACTGGGAAAAATGAGGACAGTCGTAGATAAGAACAAATTATGTCATGAAAACAGTGGAGATGAAGAGTAAAGCCACTATTGCATTATGTCATAACTGAATGTAAGAAATAAAAGAAAATTTCCTGGCATAAAAAAATTGTCTTGATAGTCATGGATTCAGCCGTTTTCTTCAAAAGCAATAACTAAACCACAGTAACATTATTGTTCTTTTTAACGAAGCAAATGTAAGTAAAAGTATAATGTTATCAAAGGAAAAAGACACGACCCAACCCGAACCATTGCCATAATTAAATCCAACTGTTTATCTTTCATCCCCAATCGACATCGAAATTTAAAAATTCCGTATTCCAATGGATATTTAACGAAGTGATGAATAACTCAACGAATTGGGTTCCCAGTTGAATGGACAAAGAAAACAAAATCTACCACAATTTATTCACCAATCACGGTCTATTTTATTACAACGTTCACTGAGTTCCTGCATCAGTGTTCCTTGGGAAATATCAATTGGATTAATTCAATCTTTTATAATAAAAGAGAACGACAACTGTTCGGGAACAGAACTATAGTACGGTGGTGCGGCTCGCGTGCAGGCACGAACGGCTCCCAATACTAGGTCACAGCGTTCAATACTTAATAAATATACGGGAAATTGTAGATGAATCGAGACGCTGTATTTTCCTTAGGAAATATAAAGAGTAAATGCAATATTTTTCGTGTACGCTTCCGAGGATAGAGGGATTGTTTTCGATATTCTGTTCAGCTGGACAAAGGATATTGGAAAAGTTGAAACAATTTCAGTAATTGTTGAAACCAATTTCATAAGATTCTTAGATGTTTCTCGAACTGTTCTGACTCCCCAAATATCTGTTACTGGAATTTTAGCAGAAATTTTTAAAACGTTTTTCCCATAAAAGTTAGATTCGTTTACCTTCATAATGTTGCTAGCCATTTTTGGAATGCTGTCTTCATTCATATCGGGTCCAAGCTGGAAGGTCGTCGCTTGAACCTTCAATCTTTCAGAGACACGACTGAAGATTTGATGGTGACCTTCAAATCCTGGTATCATCACCAGATATGACTCTTTTGGGTCTATTTCTTGTTCTTCCTAGAAATTAAATGTTTAAGCATTAATTTGCGGGTCGTCATACTTGACATGGGACTTCCTGAAAGCAATGATACATCGAACGGAAATATGGTTCTTGCTGCGTCTTCACTGGGATATCAATCCATTTTAAAGGTAACTAAGTATCCTAAATTTTCTGGTAGGAAATAACCACTCTATAGCCAGTCAGTAATATAATTTCTTATTCATAAAAAAAAATAAGGTCTTAGGCCACAAAACTGATTTTGACCCATAAATAGACTGTAGCATCATAATGATCAACCAAAGCTTTGCACAACTAGATAATACAACATGTCCCAAAATTCAACGATAAGCCGGCACCAGAGGATGGACCTACTAATGACCACTCGAGAAAAAAAAAGAAAAAAAAATACCTCTAGTTTTTTTTAAATTACTTAAAAAAAATGGAAATTCTTCGAAAATGTATACCCCTTATGACACTTTTAACTACCGTGACCATAATTTTTCAAATATTTCAGTTTTTTTGTTTGTATCGGCAACCTAAGTAGTACTACTATTCACCATGATCTTAGAAAATTACAGAATTTTCGTAGTTTTATACAAAAAAACAACCAAAAAAAATTATTTCCCTAAAATTTTGAAAGATTTTAACGTTCAGTACACTTTAACTCATAGTAGTGTAAAAAAAATATGGACACTACTATGGCAAGTTTTTTAAAAAATTAGCGCAACTAACTTTGATTTTAAAATGGTATAATACTTTAGGAAAACTAGCCACAAAAAAAAAATAATGACACTTTTTCTAATCAAGAACCAAATTTCATAAGTTGTTGTTAATAGTAATCACTTCTAATAAGTGCCCAAAATATCAAAAAAAATTTTTTTTTTAAAAGTAGGTATTTTTTTTATTTTATTTTTTTCTCGAGAGTAATCATTAGTAGGTCCATCCTCTGGTGCCCGCTTATCGTTGAATTTTGGGACATGTTGTATATGTTGGTCGACACCAACCTTCCAGTCTTACCAAATGCAGCTAGCAGTATATAAAATGGAATGACTGCCTATTTAAAGTCCAAAACCCAGTACCTAACTGGACAATACGATACGCCTCGGTAAGACTGACAAGCTTGGCAAGACTGCGACCAACGGCATGCTTTCCATGGAACTATCAGTATTCCTCAAAGATATAAATAAATTCATGTCATGGAGTTAATATATGTAGGATCTATTGAATGACTTTAAAAATTGAGTAAGTATAGGTATATTTCACAAACCTCAGTGCCGTTACTGAGTTTGGTGGGCATTTGAATCATAGGCTCTGAAGCCATGCACTCATCCTCATCAGTGTAAGTGAAGAACGCTTCTAGACCAGCGTCGAACTTTGTGTTTTCTCTCTTCTTTATGTTTGCGAAATTCTTCAAACTGGGTACAGAAAATATTTATATTTAAATTTTTTTGTGAATTAAAAGTATTTTATTAAATCTTGAAATGGTGCTTCATATGACATTAAAAAATAATCATATTTAATAATATTCCACAACTATCACACAACGCCATCTAGTCCCAAGCTAAGCAGAGCTAGTGTTATGAGTACTAGACAACTGATTAATATACATTTATATTTCTAAATACATACAAATTATAGATAAATTACCTACACCCAGACACAGAACAAATGTTTTTTTTTTTATCGTGGTAAAATCATCAAATGAGACCTCCAACCCCGGGCAGGGCGGGAGATACTGTCAGATTTGTACTGACTAAAATCCACGGTGTCCTTCAGTAGCCCTTTATGTTCCGGGGTCGCGGTAATAGAAATAAGTCCCGCGACCCCGGCAGGCTTTGGCCCTCTGAGAGGGGGCCCCGTCACAGAACAAATGTTGGTGCTCATAACACAAACATATTTTGTCCTGGGTGGGAATCGAACCCTAAATTTAGATTAATTTAAAAGTACTCATTAACAGCTTTTATATAGTTTAATGTCTTTGAACAATATAGGTACATCTACCACCTTACCACAAAAATATAAACATCTGTTAAACGCTTGTCGATGATCCTTATATCAACTTGAAATGCCATTTTGACGTTGACAGTTTTTTTAGGCAAAGTGTTTAACAAATGTTTATCTTTTTTCTGGTGAAACAGTTATAGTCTTTTTATACTTTTTCATCTGCTAAGTGGTTTTCCTTCATGTATTTTAGAATTTTCTAGTAATTACATATTTAGTAATTTAATCAAGATCTCACCTCTCAACATCTAGTTGTGCCACCCGCTCATTACTCAAGTCGATATCATAGAATTTTTTAATAAGTAATTTAATTTCTTGTAAGTTGGTCTCCTTCAGGCAGAGTTGGCTCAGCGTTAGGTTTTGTCCAATATTGTCAACATGTTGCACTCCTGGGTACAAAGAGCAGTTTTATTAGAAAAATATTTTCTTCCGTTGTATTTTATACAACACAAAAGATCAGTAGAAAGAGGAAAGTTAGAAAATTGAATTATGATTATCTTATTATAAATATTTCACAAGGTACTTTTGTAGCTCACTGGAGCTGCCTACTGAAATTATGTTTGTATTTTTTTGGTATTGTATTTATTAAGTTCATGAATATTTTATTTTAAAAGTAAAATATGGGCCTCGTTTAATAAGTGGAAATAGCTTTTTAGTGTTTTGATTTTTAGAACGAGTTCCAACTTATTTCAATCGTAGATATGCTTGTTTCGCTGGGGTCGCGGGATCTCACTACCATGAAATATAACTTCATATTATTCAGGTTCTTTGCATTTTTGAAAACGTATCTCAAAAAAGTTAAAACTTACCAATTATTTTAGCGACCTTTTCCAAGAACTCATAATTGTTTCGTTTCTTCAAATCAAATGACACGACATTAGTGTGGTTCAGTTTCAAACTGGTTTCCAAAGCGTTCATAACTGTTGATAGTTTCTGAGATCGTGTTTTCGTTTCATTGCCGTAATTGTTGTCGAACTGAAAAAATAAAAGCTGTTATATAAGTACAAAAAGACAAAAGATTATAAATCCTTATTAAGAGCCAGTTGTTTGATCAGTACCGTATGGATCTATTAACTAAAAACCCAGAGCAACGTTTTTTTAACGAATGTTTTAAAAATAAATAAAGTTTTCAAAAATAGTTTGATGTTTGTTAACTGTTGATCCTAATATCTAACCATAGATGGGTATCAATAAAAACTGCGGGTTAGATTGTCAAGACCAACTGAAAGCTGCAAAGACCTGAATACCAACAGAGCAATACTATGTCGTCTTTAATTATTTTATCTTTCACAAATTCAACAACAACAAATTCACAAATAGTTTACTATTTAAACCCAAAACAAAAGATGCTCATTTCACAACTAAACAGACACATAAACCCCAGAACATACACAAACAGTCTGCCAATTTTCTTTGCCAATACCACTTTCACAATGCGTCAAATGAAATGCAAATATTGAAATAACTTGAACAGGAATACCTCGTTGATCGAACGGATGCGATAGGAGAGAGCGGGTAAGCACACCTCATTACGAGCCTCACATATTTTCTCAATCACGGACACTGCATAGTCGTCGCTGGCAGTTTTCGAAGCGTAATTCAGGACTACGAAATGCCTGTTGAAAAAATATTTTGTTAATAATTTTGTGTTTATGAAAATCTCCCTTCATGACCCCGGAACATAAAGGGCTATTAAAGGACACCGTGGATTTTAGTCAGCACAAGTCTGACAGTCCCTCCCGCCCTGCCCGGGGTCGGATATATGATTTTACAACGATAAAAAAAAATCTCCCTCTAGTGATTATGAATGTGATTAGTTTTTGTAATTATTTTAAATAAATAATAATTAATTTTTATTATTGTTTATCCCCGCTGTTCTCATTAGATAACACAATTTAGTTAACACCGACAAACTTTTGTTGAAATATTTTGGAACGTTTTTTGTTTGGTAAATATTTAGTTTTAATAAATTATTCTATTGTTTTTGTTGTAGTGTTTATTTGTAGGTTTAACAAGTTAGTATTCAGTTTATTTTTATTATGAATTAATAATTTGATTGTTACTCCAAAATAAAATACGAACCTTATGGTACGTAAAAGTTAATTATTTTTCATTTCTCATACTCGGAAAGTAATGTTTGTTTGATCAGAGCAGCGGGTCGAAAACGATGCTTCCCTCCCTTGGGCGGGAATGAATTTTAAAAATAGAACTAAAATTGGTTATTTAATCGGCTATATTTTTTTTTACATAATTAAGAAAAATATCGATTAAAAAAAAAATGCTGCGGTCTTGTGAGTGTATACGGCCAATGTGAATTAAAAAAAATACCTATTAAAGTGGGATGGCCCGCGGCGGTGACGCGGGCGGTGTGTTTCATATTTGAAATTTAAATTAAAAAAGACTATTAAATAGGTACTACTCCTGTTATTACTATCAATAAATATTTTAGAAAAACTAAATTTTTTTACTTTCCTATATTTGAAATGAGAAGTAGAGTGTTTAACACGGGTGAAAGTCATCAATTTCCCACTCGGATTATAGCCGCCCTCGCTTCGCTCGTGCGTCAAAATACCTCGTATGGGAATTGATTTCTTTCCACCCTTGTATAACAATCTACTATTTCGCAAATATGTAGGCAAAGTAAAAAAAAATGTATTAATGTTGATGGAGTGGCAGTAGACACGAAAGAAAACCGTAAGCAATAAATTGTTTTTACTTTTATCAAAATGTTCTCCTCTCTGCCTCTTAACTTCCCTTCATTATTTAAAAAAGTACAACATCCTAAAATGTTGATATGCAGTCCTGGTTGAGTCCCAGCAACTGGCATGTGCAGACAAGAACTGTCAGACATGACTGTCCCGGAAATCTGTCAATTTGCTGTCAGATTTGCACGCTGTACCTTGATCGGAAGGCGAGCTACCTATTAATAACCCAAAGAGCAAGAATAATAAAGAGATTAGTAAAAATAATACTTACTTCAAATTACTGCAAAGATTTCTGGAAGACACATCCAAGTTCGCAACAATACGGACAACGTTATTAAATTTCTTCACCATACTTTCGGATTCCAAAGTAATTTCATTGGGTTCAGTGTTGTAGTTTTGTACGACGAAAATACCATGAATGGGCGCCATTTTTGTTCCTTCTTTTAGTAAATTGGCGCATTCCTTGTCTGTTGATAAGTTTTCTGAAGACATTTTGACTGAGACTCCAAGTTTCTTCCATGACCTTATAAAAATAAATTAAGATTACTTAAGTTTACTACTTTAATTTGTTTCACGTATTTAACTTTCTTTTTCATTCCACCTTTAAAAGTTTTAATGATATTTTTTTTTCAATCAAAAATTCATCATTTAGTACTTTTATTTCATTTTAGACTAGGTCAATGTACACTTCACTTCATGAAAAATGTAAGGAAATATTATTTTAGAATTAAAAAACGCTCTATGTATAAAAGCTATTTTTACATAAAGAGTACAAAGCCCAGGTTCCATACATCTCTGGATCATCTCCTTTACTTTCGGAATCTTGTTATAACCTTAAAAATATACTAAAAAAGGATACTTACGACAACTTAGTGTAGCAATACCCAGCTTGAGTATTCGTTTTTTGGTGCAGAACCAATCTCCTAACACCACGTTGAACTAATCTGTCAGCCACTTCAATTCCTACTCCACTTTCATCACAAACAACTATGTAAGTTCTTTCAGATGAATAAGTCAGTCTGAAAAGAGGGAATTTTTGAAATATCTGTGCAAATAATAAAAAAAAACTTTTGTACAAAAATTGGCATAAAATTATTACTGTTTCCCTCTAAGGGCAAAGCAGACGATCTCATAACAATATTTTGACTGTACGGTCTCATCGCCGTATATCAGTTCTGCTTACTCGTCATACTACTTTCGGCCAACGATGCCCCTAACAATCTTCAAAGACGAATATATAAAAATGAATTGCTGTTCATCAGTCTTGCTGAAACTCGAGAACGGCTGGACCGATTTGGATGATTTTGATTTTGAATTATTACTGGAAGTCCAGGGAAGGTTTAAAAGGCTTCTTTTTACGGCTCGGCGGTACGAAGTTTGCTTGTGTATGACGGACGAATTTCATCATCATCAGCCTATAATGTTCCCACTGCTGGAACTCAGGCCTCCTCTCTTGTGAGAGAGAGTGGGCCATAATCCACCACGCGGGCCCAGTGCGGGTTGGCAGATGTCACATGTCTTCGAATTTGATGGTTCTAGGACATGCCGGTTTCCTCACGATGTTTTCCTTCACCGTTTTGAGAGCAGTGGTGATGAAAGAAATTACGCAAAGTAATGCGCCAGGCTGGGTTCGAACCTACGACCTACAACTCGTAAGTCGGGGCCGATACCACTGGGC
Organism: Agrotis ipsilon; assembly: GCA_028554685.1. Lineage (NCBI taxonomy): Eukaryota > Metazoa > Arthropoda > Insecta > Lepidoptera > Noctuidae > Agrotis > Agrotis ipsilon. The sequence goes on from CM052956.1 coordinate 2,565,983, forward strand.
CACCACTGCTCTCGGACGGACGAATTTAAATGTAGTGAACTTATAATTCGTTAGCTTTCATCATGGAAAAACAGACAAGAGCATTCTAAAACAGCTTTCTGGCGACATTATCAAAATCAAGTCTGCTTTGACTGTAATTTTTTGACGACCATCAACTAAAGCGTTTGCTAGAAAGATAGCAAAATATTTGTTGGGCTGTGTTCAATGTTTAGTTCTACAATATTAAAAAGGCAAATGTTCAAGTCTAAAATCACCTTTGTAAAATTATTTATACAATAATATTACCTGGGACTGACAGCCAACTGTTCGCTTGACACTTGGGGATGTTTCATTCTTATTAGCACTTTGCCAGTGAATTTCTTTAAAGACACAACTCTGAAAGCCCTGTGTACTTCAGTCGGAGAATAAACCAGTCGAGTCAGAGGTTTAACCTGCCCCTTTCTAATGCCTTCAGCTATCTGGAGTTGCATTGCCTGAAAAAAATAAGATTTATGTTAATTTATTCATTTTTTTAAAGTTTTAATTTACATTTTTAAATGTTTAAAGTTGTGTTTACCAATATAAAGCGGTTTCATTAGTCTTTAGATGCCTGTACAACCGAAGTTTCGCACTGTATACCTTCAAACTATTTCACGGCCCTTTTTGAGGGTGTAAAGAAATTGGAAGAACCGATGTTCCAATAGATAAAAAAAAAATATAGTTTCGGTGGCTTTTGTTTACAAAATGGGCCTCGCAGTCTTCAACACAATGATCCTTGAAGACATCTTTTATAAGATGACGGTTAATTAGTGACATATACTTAAACACGTAATTGTTATCACGAAAACTACCAACTTTCCCAAATAAACTTTTTAACATAAATAATTATTATATTGCTGTTCGAAAATCACGGACGCACTTAACATTACAAACAGCCACGCTCTATTATATCGTAGCTTAGCGTAATGTACTAGTACTCGCCTCTTGCCTCCTGCCTTGAGCTTGGTTTCCACCGCGAGCGGAGCGGACCCATTAATAACTTATTTTACCACGGAAGAGAAAATTGCACATGCATTCACCAACAAAATCGCAGTTTTCACCGCGAAAACTACACTATTGTAAATGTTTAGGATTCTTTACCTGACGGGTAAAACAATTCTGTTTTACTTACACCCCTGTTAATCTGTGACCAGTACCCCTAGCACGAGTTTTCTCTATTTTACTTTACAGAGTTTTTCCAGTATTTACAGCGTTTATTGTATGGAAATATGGTGCAGCGCCTCTGGTGTGCGAAGAAGGAACCAATTTTTCCCTTGAAAATTGTCAATTTGAAGTCGTCAAAGTTCCAGTTTACTTTACGTCTCAAATACTGAAAACTCGTGCTGACGGTACTGGTTGTGAGTCGCGAACCTAGATTTTTTGTGCAAGATATTTCTTAAAACTTACGAACTCACGGGCAAGTACCAGTCAATATTACACAAAACATTTACCTTCTTCTCCTCGGCATATTCTGGTTTGAACAGACTGGCAACTCTGAGACTTTTGTAATTTCTTTCATTGCACAAGAAAAACATTCCAAAATCTTCATTATTCTTCATATCTTCTTCGCACAGGTCTACCAAGAAACCATGATGGCCTACACATTTCATAGCAGACTGAAAAGGTAAGAATAAAAATAAAATACACTCCGATTACTTTTAAATATGATACGAGACTATGACAAGGTGGCTCGGAAAAAAGAGCCCATTTAAAAAATATTAGCACAATTCAGGCAGGTCGCTAAATACTAGGAACACAAGAAATAAGGACAATAGGGTATTTTACAGCATAAATAAATTAGAAAATCTATTTAGGCCGTCAGTAATAATATTGAAAAACAATGGACACGTTTTTTTTTTTTTTTTAATCAATGAATATTGACAAAGATAAAACGCTTCCAAATTCGGGAGTGGGGGTCTTGTGACGTCATTACGCTTGTAAAATTCTACTGACCAAGTGACGTTTTGTGATTTTTAGAATCGCTATATCTTCGTCAATTCTGGTTTACGTGAGAAATGAAAAAATACGGGTCTAATATTTTTTAAGGACCTATATTTCGGACTAATATTTTTTTTTTGAGTAAAATACCCTATTGTGACAGTAACAATAATTATGAGAAAAAAATTAAAAATGGAAAAAGAACTTACAAGACGCAATAGTCCGCTGACACAATTGATAGCAATAACAGGGCACCTCCCTTTCGTGTTCATAATAACTGTGCTATGACAATCAATACGCGAGACGATGATATATTTCTCTGTAACAAAAAGAAATAGGTATATTTTGGTATTTTTAATATCTGGTTAAAAAAGTTTTTAAACTAATACAAAGAAAGTTAAAATTTCATAATCAACTTACGATTCCTATAAGCCCCAGTAAGGCATGCAAGAATTTGCGTGCCAGTTTGACAACTTTTTTTTACGTGGTAAAATCATCAAATGAGTCCTCCCGCCCCGGGCAGGGTCGGAGGGACTGTCTGACTAGACTGACCAAAATCCACGGTGCCCTTCGGTACCCCTTTGTCTACCACGGTATACATGTCCCGCAACAGTTTGACTACATAGCGGTCTTTGTTTGATCACCAGGAGCCTTAGTCAAACAGCTGATGACCGCAGACGACAATCGTTATCGGTCATCAGTTACCAATACATTTTCAACTTTATACCCCAGCGCGTAAAGTTGAAAATCTATTAAAAACTGCTGAAAGATAACTAACGACACAAACGAAAACGATCTGTGAACTTCAATAGATTTTTAACTCTACGCGCTCGGGTATAAAGTTGAAAATGTATTGGTGACTGATGAATGATAACGATAGTCATCTGCTGTTTGACTCAAGCTCCTGAATTCATTGTCCAATAATAATAATGTCTTAATAAAGCATTTGATCAAAAAGAGTGCAAAAAATCTTACCATCCAATTGTGGGAAAATTTTGAGCAGCATTTCTTTCTTCTTTGAATCATCTACGCCAGCATGTACAGGGAATCCCATAGAAAGTGCCAGAGAAATAACCGCTTGGCCTAAAGGTTCCTCAGCTGCGTTTATGAATACGGCCTTTTCTGGGTACATTTCAGATAAAATGATTTTCTGCAAAATAAACACAAAATAATGCAGAATTATTTAGAAAATACATGATAAAAGATTATAAACCCACCCAAAGTTACGTAAAGCAGCAAGTACCCACGGGTAAGCTGCTGCTAAGCTCGTAGCAAACAAAAAAGGAAGAAAGAACTGAATTCAAGGACAATGATTAAGGTTATTCTCAATTCATCATCTGCCTAAGTTTATCCTAATTTACTTGGGGTCAGCGATCCTAATAACGGTATCATTTGCTCTATTTCTTTTCTATCATTCCTTACACAATCCATTCATCCCGTATTTGGTGATCCTCCTCCTCTCCATCCATCCATATGAATATGTATGGTGAAATATCTTACCAAACAATAATATGCTGTCACATAAGCCAACGGCACTGTGGCTGCATCTTCCAAGGTCCAGTGTTCTGGAACAGGCCATAGCAGTGCTGGATCTGCTTCCACAATGCTTCCCAGTGCACCTTCAGGAAGCAATCCCATCACCCTTTGACCACTGAAAGAAACAACGCAGTCAATATTTTGTAACATTTTTACAGATCTCGTTATTGAACTAAAATCAATTGGAAACGCAGAAATATTTAAACGCTAAGTTAATGATTTATCAAGCATTTTAAAGGAATTTTAGGAATGCCAAAAAAATATGAAGCGATACTACGCATGTATCAATTTTCAGATCAAGCACCTCAAAGGGAGTTAAATGCCATTACACATGCCACCAGCCTTTTGCCTGCCGCTGATCAGTACAACTCTCTGTTATGGTTCATTGATGCAAGTTATGGAGAATCTCATTTTGTACCTACTCTAGCCACAACAACAACAGCCAGAGCTGTCAATGCGTCAACACTTCTATGGCATAAGTAAATAATATAAAGGCGCTTCCTCACCGGGAGCATTCAAATTTGAGCAGCCTGACGAGAGTTTGCGGGTAATGTAACATTATAGATTTGATTTTAGAGTTACATTACAGCTCCTCCCTGACTGGCGAGAATTTGCGTACATCTATATATATAAAAATGAAACCCGTTTTTCGTTGTCACGACATAACATGAAAACGGCTTGACCGATTCGGATAATTATTTTTTTGCTGTGTTTGTAACCATCGGGACCGGGTTTTAGGCCGGATCCTCCACCCGTGCGAAGCCGGGACGGGCCGCTAGTTTAGTATAAATTTGATAAGTTGCGCATTGTAATGATCGCTTCTCCTCCTTCACTGATGTAAACTCGTTTTTTATCACTACAAGGTGCGCATTGTGGTGCTCAAATCTGTAACGTTATATTATAGATGAATGCTCGCGGAGAGGATGCGCCTTAATAGGTAATAACTTACTTGATATCAATACCACTGAACTCCTGCCCGAAACTCTTGCCTGGTGTAATAGAAGTACCAACTGCAGTGTCAGCATCTTTACTTGAAAGACCAACGTAACACACCTGAACAGAAAACAGTTAAACATTAAAAAAAAGCACATCTATCGATTTGACCATTTTAAAATACAGTCTGGCATTATTTGTTGTGAAAAGAAAAGATTGCGAGCAGGATTTGATCCTGTGAAAATATGGTTTAATAAATCAGTCGGTCTTGACAACCGAGCTATCGCAGCCAACTCACCGATGGCGCTTGATAGATCCAACGTCACCAGAAGACTTAAAAAAATGGAATAAACAGTTCAACCCTATGTAAAATCAAGAGGAAACATGTTCAAATCCTGCTCGAAATAGATTTATTTTTCTCACAAGAAAAGCATTTCGTGGTTAGTATTAACAAAATTATTTATGTGGTCAACTTGATGCGTGCTTTTTCTTACCTGAACCATCGTTTTACTTGCAGGCATTTCAGGTTGTTCAACCCATTTCAAACTATCCAGATCACCTGGTAAAGTGCTGGTTAACGTAACATTTCTTATGTTTGTACTTTTGGCACTCGGTATACTGTAATAGCCACCCCAGTGTCCCTAAAAAAATTAACATAACATAATGACCATCGATACTATTATTATGATGCTAAAAAGAAACGCAATTTTCAATAGTTTAATAAGCAATATTGTAATAATTATTGTATATGACCCTACCTTCTTCAAAATGTTAATAGACAGTTTCTTCTGAAGCTGCTTCTTGAATACTTCGGATTCTGGTTTGAAACTTTCCACATGATAATCGTCGATTAACACCAATCCAATTTTATTTCCGTATTCCTCTCTTAGCTTTCTCACCATACCTGAGAAAAAGTTATTATACATTTTAAAATTGTTACAATTATATTGGCACTTATAAGTAATTACGGGAAATTTCTAGATCCGAGTACTAGAGATCCATAGTTTGCTAATATCGACGCAGAAATTGTAATTGTTGTGCAGAAGGCGCATCCGAGTACTAATGATTCACTCTATGCCCTTACTATTATCATCTAATCATGAGATAATTAGCTTGATTGATGATTAAAAGTAATTTCCGAGCCACAACACTTTAATAAAATGAGAAAAGAATATAATAAGGTGACAAATTACCTAAGAGACCAGAGTAAGGTTGCCTTTCCGATACCAAAATAAGTTTTCTCGTCTTTTCTAACTCCGATTGCACTCTCGGAACCCATGTAAACTCAGTATCATTAGCTATAGGCATATACGTGATATTCTCACTATCACTAGCATCGACAGTATTTAACAAAACCAGAATATGATCTGCGACAGTCAAAGATGTTATAACATTCAATAAGTCGTATTTTGGTGGTATTTTTGCGCAATCTTTCTCAATTGCCAAAATGAATGTAGATTTTGGTAGGACTCTTGCTATGGTTTCAATTTTCTGAAAGAATAAAGTATGTTACATTATTTATTCTATTGTACAAAATGTTATCATTTTTATTAATGACTAGCTGTGCCCGCAACTTCGTTCGCGTGGATGTCGGAATTGAACAATGTATTTTTTAGTTCTAAGCGCTTAATTTAGGCCAGTCCATTCCAGTCGATTCCAGTCCATTCCAGTCCATTCCAGTCCATTCCAGTCCATTCCAGTCCATTCCAGTCCATTCCAGTCCATTCCAGTCCATTCCAGTCCATTCCAGTCCATTCCAGTCCATTCCAGTCCATTCCAGTCCATTCCAGTCCATTCCAGTCCATTCCAGTCCATTCCAGTTATTTGAATAATCTAGTTTTTCTATTCGAAGTTAGATCGCGCGACTGACGTACGAAATCAATGTGTGAGACCAAAGAAACTTCTGAAACACTTTAAATTCAAATATCTTTTGATAGACTGAACCGATTTCAATGAAACAAAAACTAAGTTCCTCTCCAAGTTACGCTTAATCGTTGTGTATAAAAGTTATCTACATTAATTTCGTATATTTTACGTGATACCTGGACAAATACACAGACAAACAGACAAACAGATAAACAGATAAACAGACAAACAGACAAAAATTCTAAAAATGCTAGAAATGGGTTCTATTGGTTGTCTTTTAATACCCTGGCTATATTTTTTGAGTTTTTATTTAATGTACAAAAATAATTTTTCTACAGTTTTATTATATGTATAGATTTCGTTAAATTAAAACTGAATTTTATTAGCATCTTCACTTACATGTTCATCTTCCAATAAATTGTCGACCACAAAAACGGTAGACTTGTCCACAGTATCCTTATTAAACCCGTTTAATACAAAATCTTTGTCAGGAATTTCCTCAGTTACTTCCTTCAAGACATTTGATATTTCTGGATAGTCCGTTGACAATAGTTGAGTTACTTTTATTTGCCTATCTGCTGTGTTATCGGCAACAATTTGCATGTTCACGTGAAGAGCTGATTTGAGCTAAAATACAAACAAAAGAGATTTATAAAGTGGACTGGAGTGTTCCTGATCATTTTCGGAATTAAATTGTGCCCAAACAAAGATTCACTTTTACGACCTTCGTAGACATGGGTACGGGTCAAATCAAATTTGTGGACGGATAATACTGCTACTACTAAAGTCTTTTTGACGCGGTGCTAATGTCCTTGCCGTTACAGCAGATTGCATTAAAAATATTTAGAACCACGAATTTTCCATTTTTGATAAGTGGTGAAGCAGATTCTAATGTGTTATCTGTCTAATTGTAATAATTAATTAGCATTTATTCTTAGTTCGGGCTCGATGGCATGGGGCGTAGAAACCGCCAGTTAGGCTGATACAACCGGTTTCGTGCTAAGAGATTAAATCCCTCGATGCACCGAAGATTGAGCAAAATATAATTATTATATCGTATTCACTTACGTCAATTTTGCCTTGTAGGAAGTGTGGAACAAAGGTATGAGTCTGAAGAACATCAGGTTCAGATTCGACGATTGGCACATCATAATACGTAACGTTACTGACTTCTACTCCACCGCATCTAGAATAAAAAGATTGAGATAAAATGATAACAGAACAGTTTATAAGACGGGGACGCGGGTGCGATGGGAAAACACACACTTAAGGCAAACTTAACACAATACTAACGTAGCGCAAGCGCCAACAGGACGTCGTTTGTTAATGGCCGCTTGCAACAGACGTCCTGTTGGCGCTTGCGCCACCTTAGTGTTGTGTTAAGATTGCCGTAAGTGTGTATGTCCCCATTATACTTCATGTCCCCGTCTTATACACTGTATCCTTATAATGTTTTGCGCGAAGTCATGTGGATGAATAACAGTTCCAAAAGTTTTGAAAAATACCTGGTAACACCGTGTATATAGTAATAATCAGCTGTTAAACAGGGAACACCATCTACATCTGTTAGTTCAACATTTGAGTGGGATGTAGTATCTATGACAAGTTTGGTCAAGAATTTCAACTGTGACATTCCAGCGTATTCTCTTTTGATCACATTGAATTGTAAAAGTGAGTCTAAAAGTGGAATCCATTCTTCGGTGTACTTGATATTAGCAGTCGTACTGTCAGATGTTATTGAATGGATCGATTGGAATTTACCCCTGAAAAATAAAGACAAGTGTTAGTTTACACATTTAACATTTTTATCATCACACTACTACATTATAATCAGTCTTCTATAATGCACTTACTCATAGTTATAACCTTTTACACGTAGTATTTGGTATATATCTTTGGTAGTCAAGAGTAGACTGTTTTTATCTGAAGACTTTTCCAATTGGTGTTCAGATTCCTTCTGTTCCTTTTCTTTGATGTAGCCTTTAGCTACGGTTATTAAGTCACGATTTACCTGTAATTTACAATTTATATTATATTTAATTCATACATTCTATAGTTCTACTACCTGTTTGAAAGTGACTATACTTTAATCATTATCATCAGCCGGAAGACGTCCATTCATCTTTTAATCACAGCTTCAATAAATAAATTAAAAGTAGGTATATAAGTATGTGTTTAATAACGTATAAAAATTAAAGAAACAGCTTTAAAATATGTGGTGTTATTTTTGGACGTATAAGTACACCATCAAACGGATAGACTTCTTTCTCAAGACCATGGTAATAATCTCGATAAAATATTCAGTAGTTCAATATATTAATTTGAAATAATTGTAATTCTAAGGGCTGTTTTTTCAAGTCAGATAACTTTTATTTGAGGAATAAACATAGTGATTTGACATTTATTTTCTATAGATAAGCTGTCAAACCACCATTTTTATTGTATTATCTAACTCTTGAAAAATCAGCCTTAAGTCGATAAAATATGGTTTAAAATTTTCAGTCTCACTTACTTCAAAATAGTTATTTCCCTTATTAATCATTATACCAAGCTTCAAAGGATCATCAGCTTTAATTTCAATTTCCTCATTGAAGTGCACGTTCGTAAATTCAACCGGCATTGTTTTATAGTCTACTCCTGAATACATCGCGAAAGTCTCCCACACTGTGGTCAACAACGCAGCTTCAGGGAAAACGTAGACACCTGTTATTATTGAATAGTTAGTAGTAGTTCATTTGATACGGTAAAGCGATTCTCACACGACACCGTTTGATTGCGCGTTTGAGTGGAAGTTGCGAAGCAGATTAAGGCGCTTCGTACACAAGGCGACTAAAGTTTCCGATACCTTACGACTTTAGCATCCATTGACGGGTGCCTGTGAACGAATCTCTATGGAATCGTATTGCGATAGTCGCTTGAATACCGAAATCGTAAGGTATCGGAGACTTGCGTCGCCTTGTGTACGAAGGGGCTAAGGCTTCGTCCATACCACAAGTGGCACGCTTGGCGATAAAGGGTTAGTTGTACTCATACTTTTGTTAAACAGTCAGCTTCATAGAAATCTCATCCTCATTGGTAGTGTTGTTACTACCAAAAGGGGTGAGTTTTCTCTGAAGCTTACCATACTTAGCAGTCTACTAATCAAGCAGTGTGTTAAAATAGTACGTTGGTTCATTAAAATGAGCCTTATTGTTGCCAAACGTGCCATCTGCTTTGTGCTCTCTTAATTCTATTTTATCTTTAAAAAAAAACTGTTTTCTTACCGTTTCTCTTATAATTTTCAAAGCATTTGTAGTCATCATCATGGATAGATAAGACAAATTCTCTGATTGCTGCTGTGATTCTGTTTTTCGCGTTGTATCTCGCTACAGGCCTATAAAACATTTTCAGTGAAATTTTTACTATATGTCTATAATTGAACAAGACTTAATGAACACATACAGTTTATCCTTTAATAAAATCTTTGACAAAAAATATTTAATTTTAATCTTCAAAAATCAAAACACCACATTAGGAATTTCTCCTGCGTCGTGGGCGCTTTTACAAAAATAGAAACTCAAATACTTAGACTTGGAACAACTAATTCCAGCCTGTACAAATATTTTTTGTTCCTTGTGGGGATCGAACTCACAACAACTGCGCCAACCATGCAGTCAAAATTAGTACACCAGTTAGCGTTTAGAAAAATAATGGGCAGGTATTTTTCCTTCGTTAAATCAATGAATGAATGTTGTGAATATTTGGAAATATAAAACACATAGGGCTCAAACACACTGCGAGCCTAGCGCGGTGGCGGCGGCGGGCGCGATAATAATGAATGTATGAAATCGCCGCTTGTGGCCACACTGAAGTGACTAGGCGGGAGCCTAGCGCGGTGGTTAAACGAGCGATTTTGCGAGCCTAGGCGTTGCTAGGCAACAACCGATACAACGGGCGGGCGGCAGGTGTATCAAACCTTTTCGGTCTTTTAGTAGCGCCATATAGTTACCAAAACATGCACTAAAGTACTACCGTTGGATGTTTTTGTACATATTTAAATTATTTTTACCGTACTTGAGTAGAAAAATGTAGAATGGTTAATAATTTAGTTGTATTCAATCCTACATAACGTGTAAAAAAAAAACTTTAAATAAGACATGTAGATACTACTAGGTACCGCCGGTTTGCAACACCCGCAACAAAAACAAACGCTTGATCGGCAGTGTGGACACGTATCGCGCCCGCCGCAGTGCCCGCCACCGCGCCTGCCACCGCCGACGCGCTAGGCTTTCAGTGTGGACGCACACATAAACACTTGTGTGACGTCCGAAGTACAAAATATAAGAATTCGTGTAAAATATTCATTGATAAATCTAACAGGACGCAGCATTAATATGAAATGATAAAATAACCACTTACCATGTCTCACTATGTTCCCATCCGACCAAATGCGAGAGCAGTGGAGTTTCTGTAGAAACTGGGTATTCTATTTTTGGATATAGTGCCTTCACTTTAGGCACAAGGCCTACTAAGTACAATCTAAAAAAAATATTAAGATGATGAAATATATTTTTTTTAATGCTCTTCACGTAGCTTTTTTGTGGAAAGAAAAATTCTGTTGCGAGCCTGCAGGAGGGTGACCAATGTTGTAACATAATAATATTATGACTGTTACAACATAGATTTGACTGTCATCACAACATATTGGTGTAGTAGTTTGATAACTAATACTAACTATATGCATTTGTGTCAAATTGGGGTCAAGAGGCTTATCGGCAACGATGCTCTGGTCGATTCTAAGCTCCAGAGCCTTGAACAAGCCTGTCGGTGTCGGTTTTATATTATTTACATTTCGGTGAATGTGCAATGAAACTACATAAGTTGATTCTGCCTGACCCTTTTTTATCATCGGACTGCAAGACGTACGGCAATGCGTCATCGATATATTGTGGTGTATATCCCTACGTACGTACAGAGTGTTTCAGGCGAAATATTGTTAAAAGGAAAATCTATCATTATATAATAAAAAAAAAACTCTAAAATAGATGGCACAAACGTCACCACCAGACTTTAGGAATGGAATGAAGCATGACTGCAGCATGAATTAGTCACATTTTTAAGTCCTGTTTTGTTACGATTTTTCATCCCAAACTCTCAGCACAGACGTATTTAAATAAAATATTATTTAACTACTTACTTTCCAATAGCTTCCAAAAAGAATTTGATGGGATCAACGTGGCCACGTCTGGTGAGTGGAATATGAGTACATTCTGCCAGAGAACGCTTCAGAATGGCTTGGAGAAGACCATGAGGAGCTACTTCGATGACAATGGCGTTCGAAGGTATAAGTTTCGATGTCTCTTCGAAGAGGACTGAATTCTGTTGAAAAATAGAGAATGGGTTATGGATTAGGTACGGGCGACAAACAAGACGATCTCCGGCCACCGTAGTCGGACAGCGAGTAATGGGCGACTCGCTGTCCAATCATTGACCATTCTCGGGTTGACGGCGCGTCATTCCACGCGCTTCATAGAGTGTCAGCACAATGACGAGGGCCAAAGCCTGCTGGGGTTGCAGAAAAAATAACCTTGTATAGTGACATTTGTAACAGCAATTACTTACCAATAAGTTGTTAGTGTGGTACTCAGCCGAAGAGTACTTAGCAGCAGGTTCATCCCATTGATCTTGTGGTACAGATGTAGACACCCACTTCTTACTGCGTTCCTTAGGGCTTTTGATTACTTCACGCAAGTATTTTAGAAGGCCAGGTCCTAGAAAAACATTATGCGTCTTACCACGAGAAAGATAAACATCTATTAAACACTTCTAAAAAACTGTCAACGTCAAAACGACATTTTCACGTTGATTTAGGAGTCGTTTTTCAGTTATTATTCTTTGACAAGCGTTCCACAAATATTTATCTTTTTGTACTAAGGCGTATGTGGTCCACAATAATTATATTTTCCGTTTATTGTGACATGCTCTTTATTAGAGATCAAAATTGATGCAAAAGGATAGTTAAGAAAAAGTGGTCAAAAGCTCAGGTCTAAAGCGATTCCAACACAACAATGCGCGTTCATGCGGTCAGGTTTTAATAAAATACAATGATATAGATATAAATAATGATAGATAATGATCTTACCAGCATCTTTGATATATCTCGAATGATAAGCAATATTGGAGCAAGGCACCTCCTTAGCGAAGATACCACGAGCAGTCAGCTCTTCAACGAAGGTCTTCATGATATCAGCTGGACCAGATATAGTTGAGGAGTCAGAACTGTTGTGGCAGGCCACTTCAATTTCTGGGGGGCACAGGGCTTTTACCTAAAACAAAAATGAAAGATAAGTAAAAAGAACTGTAACTATAGAGTTTGCTGAATTTGTACTGCTCAAGACTTACATAGTTGCCGCTCTTTCGGAAAGGCTTACATTTAACAGTGAACGGCAATTAGATGTCATGATGATCAGAAATGAGAACGTCATTATGAAACTTACCGCCTTAAAACCAAGCCCAACAGCAGCCATAGAACCACGGATGAACGGCGTCTGCAAGGAGACAAGACCACGGCTGTAAGCCGAGAGAATCATTTCCTCAGCAGTGAAGCAACCATCGGCGTAAGCGCATCCGAGTTCACCTACACTGTGACCTGTAACGAAAATTATCGTATTATAAATGTAGATAAAGTAGCAGTGGGCTTAGCCAGTTTGTGGATGGTAGAAACAAGTTTTGGAGTATTTTCTTTTACACCATAGAGGTGACAAACAAGCATAAGAAGTTACGGACCGTGAGATGAAAAGCAGTCACCGTTGCCCATAGACGCCTGCAACGCTTGAGAAAACGTTTTCATCGTTTCAATTACCGTTGCTGACCGTGTAACTTTTAGCAGATCTTTGATTTTCTTTTGATCTTTTTCTTGTGACCTTTCTTTAGATGATGTGAAGAAAGTAAGAAGGAACGTTGTTCCGAAAGTTAAAGGGATAATAGCTTCGGTTGAATTTTGTGTTTAAACCGTAGGTGTAGGTCCTCCACTAAAGTTAGCTAACTGCACAGCACATAGGCAGAAAAAAGAGTACCATGGCGCAGCTTGGTAAATCTTTGTCCAGTAGTCAATTGTGATAGGCTAAGGCCGAGATAAATAGTCGTACCTAAGCAACGGCTAAGCCAAAGTCAATGCCTGACGACGTTCTAAGCATCCATTTCGTATAAATCAATAGTACACACGGCTACACATCTAGCTATACAAATCCAGATTGTCTTGGTCTCGCTTCGTACGATTTTTACACACAATTAACACTCAGCTATTACTGGTTTTGCATAGCTCGATGTGTAACCGTGTGTACTTTAGTGTATTTACTTCCAATAAAAGCCAACTAATACTACGCCAAGACTTTGCTTAGCCATAATATCCGCTTTCGTGGACTTAGCACGTTTTAAGTATGGATTCGACGTTAGAGTTTCTGTTAATCAATACTAGACATCTAATGTCTAGTATTGATAAAATACTCACCGATAATGTTATCAGGAACAATTCCCAGTTCTCTCAGAATATCAGTCAGACCAATCTGCACAGCGGCAATACCGACAAATGAATGTAGAATGTTATCGTAAACGGTCTTGTCTGGGTTGGTCAGGATGTTCACGATGTCAATGCCTTTGGGTTCTAGAGCACGTTGACATCTAAAAAAATTAAGATACAGAGATTTAGATTTTTTTTTTGGTGGTGGGTAACCACATTATTCCCTAACCACTGCAACTCCTGAGAGCCAGAATTAACACTGGTAACCACCAGAAAAGCGCCAAGACAATGAAGCTCAACATGTCCCGGAGAATGAATTTACCTGTTTTGGATCCTGCAACGAAATTAATCTAAAAGAATAGTAGAAGAATAAGAAAAATATGTTTCCACTTCCCTCCATGCAAGCAGGAGACAGAACAAAACAAGGCCAATAGGCAACAGTCGATCACTCGACCGGTGCGACAACCGTGCCGTAGACTATCTTAGAAGATACAAAAAAACATTAGAAACCCTTACTTGTCAATAGCAGCAGCAAATATCGGAATGCGCATTAGTTCTGCGCCCATAGTGGCCCACTGAGACCCCATACCACTGTACACGAACCAAACGGGTCGCGATAACCCATCAATGAATTCAACTTCTTTTGTTAAAGAAACTGTTTCATTTCGATCGTTTTTATCTGAAATAAATATTATACTGATAATGATTGAAATATTTTTCATAAATAGGGGAGGTAAGCTAAAGACGGGTAGCCCGCCTTAGGCTTACCCCTAAACACCTTTTTTTGGGGGTATTATCAATTAATGCGTCCTCTCATCCTCGATGGAGCAGAAGGTATTGTTATACTAGTTTCGAATAAAATCCACCGTGTTGGTTCAATTGCCTTTCCGTACTAGGGTCACTTGCTTATATTAGCTTAGTGCCACGAAAACGTCAGCTCTTTATGTAAAACTTTTTCTGGAATCTCCTAACAAATTTCAAGCCACATGTCAAAGCATTTTTTTAAGTTCTTATTTCTTTGGTTTACATAGAACATCTTTTATGCAGTGAGAGTTTTAGAGACTAACGGCAAGAAGTCACGGCAAGATATCCGCCCCGAAACTTAGTATTTAAAAGAGACGTCCAGAAACCTTTTACACTCTAGCTTCTTGGGTGTTCTAGGGGTTTCTCGCCATGTGTCTGTTTGAGCTATTATAGTCCCTTCAGAGTCGACCATATACTAAAGTTTAGTATATGGTCGACTCTGAGGGGATTACATGCACGTGTGGCGCATATAGTTTGCCTTGTGAAAGCTATGACGGTATCTGTGTAATATAATCATTTTGTCAAGGTTAAGCGGCAAATATTGTAGCAGATTACTTACCAAGAATAGTATAGCCTCTACAAGTATGCCCAGCAATAGGCTTATCATGAATATCATGCAAAAGACCAATTTGTTCAGCGTCTATTGGTTGTTTTCTCAGTTCATCAATCATGGCCTTCACACATTGGTCTTGTCTGCCTGATGCGAGAACGATGTGTGGTATACTGCTACGGTAGCGTTCGAGGTCCTGAAAGACAATGTTTATTTACACTTCATCTGCCTAGCCTTTTCCCACAACATATTATATATATTGAGGTCGAATTCCAGTCAAACTAGATTTAGCTGGATATCAGTATTTTACATGGAGCGATACCCCCATAGTAAGATTGGTTGTCAGACTTTACAGCTTCTGACTAAAAGTAACGACTGTCAAAGATCTTCAAATGACAGTCGGGACCAACAAACTCGCTATGACAAATGGTCACCCAACCACATACCAACCTCGGCTTAACCCGGAAGATCGGCCTGTGCGGCTGTAATTATTTAGCCACGAGCTCCCCAGTTTATTTACACTTAAGAAATCTTTTTTTTTAAAGGCTCTCTACGAATTGTTCCTGTATCCTGTGAGTGCATTTTTAAACATGCATAAACAACCACACTCGGAGCAGTTACTTTTTTTTTAGCCATAAAAAAGAAACTAGTGAGCCTATTGGTATTATTCCACGTAAATAGTGCGCCTTCGTTCCCGGACTTTTGTTCGCGGACTTCAGCAGTGCGTGTCCGTGTACTAAGCTGTCACCGCGTTTAGACATCACTTCCACCGGCTTTTGACGTGCAGCACATATGAGCGCGTATATTTTCGATGCCATTCATTTGCGACGGCGGGGTCTGACGGACACCATCTGATTATGTAGTATTTTTACTACAAAATAGGGTTTATTTCAAAGAAGTGCGTGTGAGTACTATACGTATATTTGAGACTTGATAAAATTAGATTAAATCATCCTTTAGCAATTTAAAGCCTTGGAAAACGAGATGCGTAGGCATTCAAGATCGCTATACGCTCGAAAAAAAAATATTCTTAAGATCTTAAGGTAAACGCCTACTTTATTTAGGATTTTAGGTAAATTATTACGGCCCATTAAAATATCTTAAACTGTTACTCATATATTATTAAATATTTGCGTGTTTGGACGTATTTTAATCAATTACTTCAGAAAGGAAGTAATTGAGCCCCCCACCGATTAGGGACTGTCAGACTTGTACTGACTAAAATCCACGGTGATCCATTAATAGCCTTTTGTGTCACAAGGTTGCCTGATGAGACAGATTCGCGTGTCCAGCAGGCTTTGGCCCCCAAACTAAAAGTCTGGAATACAAGCTAATTAAATACTGAAAAATTCTTACCTTAGGTTTGTAATGTCCTTTCATAAGCACATGAATATTAGTCCCACTGTACGAGAACGAGTTCAAAGCACTAAAACCTCGATTGAAAGGAATGTTCTTCGTCACTACTTGGACTTTTCCTTCTTGTACTGCAGGGACGTGGTCCTGTGGCTCATTGAAGTGGAGGTTGGCAGGAATTTGACCAGTTTGGTACGCCAGACAGACCTGTTAATAAAAAAGATTTATCGTTTTTGGATGACGCGTCGCGACGTCCTTTGAGGTAGTGGTGACTTAGATTCGGATAATAGTTTTTAGATGACAATTATGTCCTGACTTCACCTGTCGGTTTTAATATATTTATCACTTTGATAATACTCGGGCGAGCGCGACATTTCATTTTTTGACAAATAAGTCTGTTTTTCAGCTGTATAAAACAGGGCCTTTATGTTAATTTATCTAGTCTTTTGAGTGCTATAAATTTCATTGCTTGATATCAGTGGTAGTGTAAAAGAAACAAAACTTAAAATTATTACCTTTGTTAGCGAGCAAACTCCAGAAGCTGGCTCGCTATGACCCATGTTAGACTTAACGCATCCAACCGGGATTGTCCTGTCCTTTGCGAAAACTCTTCCAATCGCTTCCAATTCATTGCCATCTGCTTCGGCGATAGCTGTTACAACACAATAAAAACATTTTTAGTGATGCAATGATTAAAAAGTATACGAGTAATGTATCTCTTGCTCTAGTTTGTATCAATTTTTGTTTAGAAATCATAGTAAGACCGTGGAGTCACAAACAAGGAGAGGCCTATACCAGCAGTGGATGAAGACGGGCTATGATGATGATGATGATTTCTTACAGACTTCGATAGGCTCTTATAAAATTCAACTTAATACATGGTTTGTCTTGCACGTTTCCAAGAACGACCGGCAAGAACTTCATGGTTTCCCTTTTCAATTTGTATTAGGTTAATCAATGAATTAAGGGAGACAGGTCACTTTTAATATTGCGAAGCAAGACATTAAAAAAAGGACTGTCTAAGGAAAGGAAAAATGCAGTAAGAATGAAGTCGCCCACACATTATTAAAACGCGATTTAACGAAACGCGATGCGCGTTGAGTCGAATCAAATGTTTTGTTTTCCATAGACCAGAATCACACTATGAACATTCGACGCGACGCCATGCCTGCACATTACTCGAGTCAACACGCATCACGTTTCATTGGGCCGCGTCGCGTTTTAATAATGTGTTTCCGCCTTACAAACACAGTACTTAAACTTTCGTCTTAGATTTTTGGGACTAACCTGAAGCATGTGCCTCAACATACTCCACATCACGTGGTGATACTCCAGTTTCTTTATAGAAACCTTCCAAGAACTCCTGAACTTCTTGTGGTTTTCGCATTGGCAAGAACTGGCCTTCAACGTTACTGCTGTAACTGGATCTGGCATGGTAGACTTCGGAGTAAATCCTGTTGGAAATATTAATACAATTTATGATCATCATCGATTGACGTGGAGATGGATGAGATTGAGAAGGCTCTCGGACAGCTTAGTAATGGGAAAGCTCCCGGTGAAAAAGGAATCAGCTCCTAAATTTTAGGAGATGATTACGTTCCGTCCAAATTGACTTGCACTTTTTAGGATTCTTTTAGGACCTAAAAGAATCCTAAAAAAGTACAGGTCAACTTGTGCTCTAAGAACTTGAGAGGCTATTCAACTCCGTCATAGACAGGGAATTACCTCGAAGGGATAATCGCGTAGGCACGCAGTGTCATAGAAATAATATTTAACTGTACAATGAATGAGTTAGCAAGGGCCAAGTAATGTGTAACATGTAAGGTGCGCTCCCTTACTGCGAGCATTCATCTATAATGTAACGTTACAGATTCGAACATTCGAAAACAATAAAGCATCTTATTGCGCACTTTTATGTTACATTACAGGTGAATGCTCGCGGTGAGGAGCGCCTTAATGTATAATAAGTTAAGCAAAAAACATGATGTGATAATAATAAATAAATAAATAAGAAATTCATGACTGCGACAGCTAGGATTTTTTTTTATTTATTTATTCGGGCAAACTTATATAAAAAATAACATTTTCGTTCTGCGGTTGGTAAGATATCTGGTGGACTGAATCAAAAAGTGAGGTTCAAACTCTACTTGAACTCGATTTTTTCTTTCTACGAGAAAACTTTAAAATCCTGAGAAGTTTTTTAGAGATTAAAATAAAGCTTTCAACAAGAAGACATCTTGTCAAAAAAAATATCTAACTCAAATAATAGTACAACTCTGAAAACTATAACAGATAAACTCTTTTGGACTGAATCATGAGTTATTACAACCCACAAATGCTACTATAGTTTCTAACTTTCAGAATTAACGGTAAAGCAATAAATAACTACAAGGGAGACTTTGAGATGTGTGAAAAGAGAAACTATACGTTAATTTGGAACGGAAAATAAACTTTTCTTTAGAAAATAAAGGTTGACAATGAAAAAGTGGACGCTAACACTTGCTAGCAGAGTAAGAAATGGTGTATGCCACTACCGCATTATCGCGTCAGTATAGAACTTCTACTTTATATAAAAGGAACATTTTTGTAAGAGAAATAATTTATTTCCGTTAGACGTGGCTTTGGATTTATACTGTGTGGATAAACCTGAGAAATCGCTGGGTACGAGTAATACAAGAAATATTGTAACAAGAGGTCAATTTCATTTCTATTGATAAGAGTTACTGCGAGCAAAGGATGATTATCAAATTACATAGAATTTATCAGCGGCTTGGTCCGCGTGGAGTTATGTAGTTTATTGTTCCAGAGGATTATTACTACTAGGCTAAAAAGTGTTTACGACTATGCCAAATTGAATCAAAATTCGTGGTGCCGCCGGCGCCCCGTTCTGATGGAAAATTGCAATGAGTAAAAAATGTTTTATTGAATAATAAAGTTTTTCATCCTACAGTAAGAAGCCCTAGCACATAGATAGCGATAGCTTGACTTGATAACTGGTGAATTACCATGACGTCTTATAGTGACAGTAATTCCACTGTTGGAGAGAGACAGAGCTAAACAAGTCGTCTAACGCCATCTCGTTCCCACACTGGGTTTACTCCCCCTTAAGGCGTCATGGTGAGCCACCTGGGCTGGATTATTACTAGTTAATAGGCCCCAATATGACCACAAATCTATCTTAAAATTAATAAATTAATCTCGGATTAATTCAATCTTACCAAAGCTTAAACTTTTCAGAGATTATTTTAAATAATTTATGCGTCCATTATCTCACTAGATTTAAATACGACATTGTAATGATTCATTTAAAATCAATTCATTAATATGTAGCGAGTTTTACTTCTGATAATGGTCGTACATTTCGCGGTCCACTGTCACAATTTATTTAAACGTATTGATTTATTGTATTAAAAGTAGCAGATGTGAGGTTTCTATAATACTCCATATTCTGATTGAGTGAAAATACCAATCCTGATTGCCAAGATGTTTTCACTTATCATGACTGAGGTTGGGAATTTAAATCTGAGTAAGTACCAATGTATCTTTTTTCGTTCATAAGACATCTATGAAGGACAACATAGTTAGAAAACCATGACGCTTCAAGCAACTGCATAGCATTAAACTACAGTAGCATAGCAAACGGAGTCGCTCTAGCTCTAAAACTGTGTCGAGACCGCTCGCCAATTTAGAGCTCGAGCGATCCGACCGAACTGTTTGACTTTGTCGCCAGGCGTGACTGCTTGAGCAGTTCGTGTATGAGCGGCCCTAATGATTTTTTTTTAAATTACCTCTTTGCATCCTTGGCTTTCTGTAAGAAAAGGATGCTGATAGCATCAGACCTCACCGCACCATCTCCGTGCTTATCAAAGCACTTGGTCTTGCCGTCCAAGCAAAGGAATCCATACCTGAGAAAAAATAAATAGTATAAAATTATTCTTATTTAATAGTATAAAATAAATTGGATCGATCGTTTAGCGCTCATCGCATTCAGACGTGCACATCAATGTATTATTAAAAATAAATAAATTAACGTGAGCAAAAATACTGACCTAGTTTTATAGTGACTCAGAGTGTTTTACGTAAAATAATGGACTGACTAGATAAAATTAATTAAAAGTGCTTATCTAAAACATGGAAGGCTTTTTAGCCTTTAATCGGAGCGTGATGGGGTCGCCGCCCAGCCCTTCGTCTACAACAACAAGACCACCTCAACAACCCAAGCAGACTCAAGAAGAAGGCATTGAAGCAGTCAGCACTCCGGAGATTCAGAACTGGTTGGGATCTATTGAGCAGTATTTGAATGAGGTATGTGCTATTGCTTCTGTTGGAAAACTTAATTCTGACCAGAAGCTTAGCAATCTTTGCCGCAAAGTTGGCCACGGAGTTTCGCAACTGGCTGTTCAATACCAGTTGCTAAAATCAAGAGCCATACAAACCCATACTGCCTTAAAAACCATGACCGAAGCTCGAGACCTAGCGGACTGTCTTACGGAGATGAACCGCACCATTCAAGAGTCCTCTGCAAAACAGGAACCTAGAACTACTTCTTTTGCCGATATGGTGAAAAAGGGGTCCAACAATTTTGTTCGTCCTAACAAGCTAAGCTCCGTTGCGATTTTCCCTTGTGACAATTCTAAAACCAGTGAGGAAACCAAGAACATGGTCCAAAACATGATCAGCCCCGGTGAAATGAAACTGAAAGTTCGAGGCGTACGCAAAATTGCAAAAGGAGGTCTTATAATCAGCACTGAAACCAAAGATGATCTAGAAAAACTGAAGCGTACCGTGCAAACCGCTTCGTCAGTGCTGACCGTCGACGAACCCCGAAAGCACAAACCTCGCATCGTAGTTATTGGCGTGCCCACATCAATGTCTGAAAATGAGGTTTTTAAGTGTCTCTTTGAACAAAATGTTGCTGACAAACTGCCTTCAATGTCCCGTGAAGAATTCATGACCTCATTAAAACTAAGCCACAAATCGGGTAGGAAAGATGCAGAAAACTGCAACTACATAATAGAAGTTTCAGCCGGTATACGTAAAGCCCTCATCACCCAGGAACGAGTATTTATTGATTGGACATCCTGCCCTGTAAGAGACTTCACACTAGTGACGAGATGTTACAACTGTCAGCAGTATGGTCACGCAGCCAAGACATGCAAGGTCGCTATCCCTACGTGTAGACATTGTGGTGAAGGAGGACACTCTAGTAATGACTGCTCAAAGAAAGACGCTGACCCAAAATGTGCAACTTGTTTACACTTTAAGAAGCAAGCCAACCACAAAACGGGAGACGCGGCGTGTCCAGGAAAAATAGCTGCCGAGTATAGGTTTATTAACTCGATAGACTATGAAGGCTACTAAGAATGCCAGTTTTTAGGTTAAACGTATTTTGTTGTTTTATAACTGTATTTAGAATGCATAATGGAATAGGTATTTAATAGGTTACGTAGAAAATAATATATCTTTGATTCAATCTATACTAATATTATAAAGCTGAAGAGTTTGTTTGTTTGTTTGTTTGTTTGTTTGTTTGTTTGTTTGTTTGTTTGAACGCGCTAATCTCAGGATCTACTGGTTGGAATTGAAAAATTCTTTTTGTGGTGGATAGTCCATTTATCGAGGAAGGTTATAGGCTACATAACATCACGCTATCACCTATAGGAGCGGAACAGTAATGAGAAATGTTTCAAAATCGGGAAAATGTATTCCTTTTTTAGAGCTTCCGTTGCGTGCGCTGCGTAAACGGTTAGAGTTTCGCAAAAATTATGTACTACGGAATTATTCCTCATAAAATTTTCTAAAATAAAGTCCGCGAGAGCATATATCTATCTTTAAAGGTTAAGTCACTATAACCTTTTTTATGGGAACCAAATTTGTTTTAAAGTAATGTGCGAAGGTGTTTTCATTAACATGATATTAATCCTTATCCAAATAAATGCGTTAATCATCACAAACATTTAATTTTGAACGAAATTGCCCTTTACATCATTTGATTTCAATGAATATCTTAGGAGATATCACAGTTTCAAAATAATACCGCGACAAAATAATGACGGGCTGGGTAATATTATGTCACAATTGCGTCGATAAAATCCCTCTTTAGGCCGGTCAATATCGACATCAAACATTGCAAACGCGCATGTAACTACCATTTTGTTATAATTTGCAATCCTGGAAACCCTGTGCTGTCAATTAAGTAGTTTTTGCGTGTGTATCTCATGAACCGTGATAGCTAGAGATTTGAAATTTTCACAGGTGATGTACATCTGTTGCTGGTATAACAAAACATACTAAAAACCAGAATACAATAAATATTAAGGGGGGCTCTCATTGGTCGCGGGACTTATTTCATTACCGTGACCCGGGAACATAAAGGACTATTTAAGGACACCAGGAATTTTAGTTAGTGCAAGTCTGACAGTCCCACTCAGCCCGTGGTGGGAGGACTCATTTGATGAATTTACCAAGTAAAAAAAAGGTGGGCTCCCATACAAAAAACGTGATTTTGTTGCTGGTTTTTGTAGATGTTATAAAGTAATGTAATGTTTCGGAGGCTGTTTCTCACGAACCGTGATAGTTAGATAGGTTAAATTTTCACAGATGATGTGTGTCTATTCTAACAACAAATACTAAAAACTGGTTAAGTGCGATTTTGATTCGACATTGACATTGACAGAACAGGGTTATCAGGGTTGCAAACTTGGGTGTTAAATACTCTAAAGGGACCTAACAACATAGGTATAAAAGAATCGTAGTTACATGCGCGTTTGCAATGTTTGGTTTTTTATGTCGATATTGACCTGCCTACTTTAAGGATCGTTTGGAAAGGCTACGGGCTGCGTCCTCACCTTCAGTCTGACACAGTCCGGTTTTCGTTTTTTGTTTCGGGAGGTGCCTCAAGATTCAGTGGCAAGTAAGGGGAATGGTTGGCAGTCGGAATTCGTGAGGGAAAAGACATCCTCTACCTCTCGCCCCAGACACCACTGAAGATACCCACGACGTCGGAAATCGCGCTCTTCAAGGGAACTGATGGAGACGGGACCATAGGACCAAACGCCTAACATGACGCGGGTGAAACCGCGGGCAGAAGCTAGTTTATTATAAATGTACAAAGATGCAATTACATTTTTTTGCTGCGTTATGCACTCAGTTAGCCATGCACCTACATACAAGATTCACTTTAGGTCAGCAATTAATCTACTAACACGCTGTTCTACTTTACTTTTACGCTATGTCAGTTTTAATTTTAGTATTTTATACACTGTTTATTTATTTATAACTCTAATTAGATATTTTATGTACTGTCTAGCCTGAGACACAGGTTCAACCTAGTTCAGGCAAATGTACAAACAGTGATCTATTTTATATGTTAAGATAATTTTATTGTAAACATGTCCTTTTTATAAAAATAAACAATTATTATCTTTATTCTTAAAACTTAATTTGAGTATGTCAAAATGAGTCATGATTTAAAGTCGTTTGTAAGTACAAGCCGAAGTCTGCTTAAAATGGCGCTCATTGTAGTGAAACAGTGAGCAGTTATTAAAACGCTCGAAAAAAAAATTAAAAGCAAAGATCTGTCCTATTTTACCCATAATGTAGGAGGATAACTCTCCTAATTATGGACAGAACGCTCAGTCCTGGAAACGTCCTGGAAAAGCGTTCACATTTGTTGCCTTTTCAAATGCAGAAGCATTATTTGTTGGATATAGCCCTTGAATTCAAGGGATTGTTCTAAAAGAACACCGTTATTCTGACACTAACTGTAGGAATATTATGGACTTCCAGTCAATAAGACTCTGACTATCCTTTGTACCCTACCCATGATGGAAAGACTCATTAATGATGATAATAATACCGCCCCAATAAAAAATTGACCTCTGATAATTAGTAGTTTGTTCACTTACTTCCTCATATTCAACGCTACATTAGGATGCATACACAGGTTGCATCCACCAACAATGGCCGCCTCACAGATTCCACTGCTGATACTCTTGTAAGCATGCTCCAGACAGGCCATGGAGCTAGAACAGGCCACGTCCAGGGCATACGAGGGGCCTTTGCTGTCCAGCCAGTAAGAGATTCGGTTGGCGTACATAGCTTTGTTGCATCTGGAACAATGATAATGTATACTGGGTTAAGCAATAGCAATTGTATTGTATGTGAGTAGAAGTAGGATCACTAGATAGTAAATGAACTTTTTTGGGGTCCCTAGTTATGATTCAACGCGCGCCTCATAGAGCTGTCAGCAATATGACGGTGCCCCCTTAGAGGGCCAAAGCCTGCAAAGGTTTGTAGTACTGTCTTATCAGGTAACCGTGGCCCCGGAACGTAAAGGGCTATTGGAAAACACCGTCGATTACAGTTCATATTTGCATGCAACTTACGAGATACATCGCTACCTGTCGCGGAATGCCGACAGAGATAAGTTTGCATGCAAATATCGTATCTAAGCCATCCCAATAGCGGTGGTAGGCCTCATCAGGACCGTCTAGTTATGACAGCAATGTGTGCCAAACAGTTATGACTGTGATCCGTCGATGCGCAGGATTTCTAGTTCCTTCCGTGTGAGCTCACGAAATCTAAGGTTTCATTTTTCCTCAAGGCTAGATTGTAGCCAAGAGCATTAATATATCCATTGCATAATTAATTTATAACAAACAAACAAGTAATTAACTTCATTCAAAGTTTTCACCATTCGATGATGCTTTTATCCCCACTCGATGTGTTCTGTTGCATGCTCAAGGCTTAGTTCAAATGTCAGGGTTGTAAATCTTAGAAAATCACAATAAAGACGTCCAGAAAAGTTCATTCCCATAGGATCACAGCTATCTGCTATCAACTGTATTTAAGTTCCAGCTATCAACTAATACAGTTCTCACCAAAATAAATTAAGTTAGCCCAAATAAGATACACTGCCGACCAAATGCCCTTATGACAATCCGCCATTTCCATACACCATCGTTAAACAACCTCTCGTTTACACCAAGGTATAATACATGTATTTGACAAGTTTTGACATGTCATAGACTTCAGTGTAAACGCAAATGTGTTTTATACTTGTATAAATACTTTTGTTGGGCTTTTGATTTGTTTGGCTACACAGTGTGAACGAAAGAATGTTTGAGATTATGGTTTGAGACACTATCAATACATGTATAAAACAAACAAATTATGTTTTGACTAGTTTGTTGGAGTAAACGAGGGGATAGTGGACTATGAAAAACAACTGACCTAAAACAATACATTGAAATAATACATTAAACATAATGAAGACATGCAGTTCGTCACTTGATTCTGACGTAAAACAATACATTGAAATAAATACATTAAAAGAGCTGCAGTTCGTCACTTGATGTGACAAACAAGCCATGTCGACTATTAAAAACACACAATAAATCTACATTATCACCTTTCAACTCTATCTAGTTTTAAAATACGTTTCCCGAAACGTATAAATATTTACCAATGCATTCGGAAGTCTTGTAAATGCATGTGGACGTAAATGTTTTATTGCCTTTTGTCCGTCGCACAGTCAATCGTGTCCATCATGAATATAAATTCATTTTGTTAAAGAACTGCTTTCGAGTTTTATTTTTATTTTACGCTAGGTAATTATTTCCAAAGAGCTAGAAATAATAGGTCTGAGGATTCAACTTAGAAGTGAAGTTTTATTCACGTCTACTGCAACGACATGACAACTGCAACCACACGACACTGTCACGACGGGACTTGAACAGGCGCACATTTGTATTAAAAATACTTAATACGAACCGCATTTTGTCATCTTTGTCGGTTGACAATGTTGACAAGATACGGTGATGTTACTGACTTCATTGCAGCCACGTTGTAACATCAAAGACACGAAACGACATCACAACGACTAACGACTAATCAAAAAGCAACTGCAGAAAGCTGCAGTGACTCACAACACATTTTCTATTCACGACAGCTCGATTGCATTTGTTTGCAGCGATATCCTTGTGCTGTCGTGCGAGTGAATGAACGCTATCTCGCACTCAGTTGAGGCGTTCGTCACTAGATCGAAGAGTCTATTTATTACAGGCAGGTTTTAGTGATATAATTAATTGAAATTCTAACACCCAGATAAATAGATTATAGATAGATTTCGTTTTAACTCTTAAAAGGCTGTGGAGGTCATACAGGACGTCATTACATGTAAAATACATTCGGTTGGAATGGAAGCCCACCTTACAGCACTAGCTTACGCATTTTGTAAATGCCACTGATGTTTCTATGTTAAACGACGAATTCATCACGTTATTGCGATAGTCGCCTGTATACCAAAGTACCTTACGACTTTGACATCCATTGACGAGTGCGTGTTTACGAACCTATATGGATTGTATTGCGATAGTGGCCTGGATACCGAAATCGTACGGTATCGGAGACTTGCGTCACCTCGTGTACGAAGGGCCTTAAGGTAACGAAGACTTGCGTCCCCTTGTGTACGAAGGGGCTCACTGAATTATTGACCCCAGGTAAAATATAAATTAAATAATGAAGGGACTTTAACATTCAAACAAAAGTCAAACGATTACGACTTAATATATCGTTTCACTTTTGTTTGATGGTTAAAGTCCGTTCTTTTTTTAAATTATAATTAGCATTCGAAATAAAGAAGTTATGTCTGTCGATTACGGAAGTTTATGTTAATTATGATTACTAGTTGTTAATTTATTCCTGTAGATTTAGTGCGTGATTTTAGGGACACCTTTGATAAATTTACGTGAGAAATGAGATTATTTTATTTATTTTTAAGTGAAAGTTTGTGGATTAGAATTTCTGTTTCCTGCTGAAATTGTTGAACTTTGCATAACATTGGAAACAAAGATTTTTTTTTATTTTAAGTGCAATTCCGTTATTGAGCATTTTAGTATTTTATCTGTAATCCAAGACTAAAAAGCATTGACTACAATATTTACTGTACCTTGATCATTATTGATGGTGTTTTTAAATTAGTTCAAACAAAAAATCTGGAGTCAGGACAACTGTTCAATTATATTGCTACTATTTTTTAATTATTCCTATGTCAGTGAGTGATAAACAGTAGGACACTCTCGAACCTAAGCCGAAGCTACGGGTTTTTTGCTCCATTTTCAATTTCCCATAGAGTTTCAAAAAAATTGTGAAATAAATAAAAGCCTAAAATCAAAAAGCGGAGGTATACAAGTATCGTAAAGTGAAACTATCTCGAATGGGAGGCGATCGGATCATATCAGAGATTTATTGTTTTACATCAAAAATAAAAAGTTACTGCTCTAAGTCGCCTCGGGTGGCAAAGAAATATTGAGCAGAAGGGCAATTTAATACCAATAATCCCAAGTAACATTAACAGAAATGATGTAGAGCCGTGTTTTTCATTTTTAATCTTATTGATATCGCGACCCTTTTACGGGTTATAACATTTTGGGGACCCGCTTGTGCCACAGACAAGATTTTTTTTTATTCCACAACTATCACACAACGCCATCTAGTCCCAAGCTAAGCAGAGCTTGTGTTATGGGTACTAGACAACTGATACACATACTTATAAACTAAATACATACATAATATTATAAATAAATTACACCCAGAATGATTTAATGAAAAGGTTACGCTAAAGATTTTTCGTTGTATTTTGAAAGAAAAGAAGACAAGAATATCCAGAGCTGGAAAGGGAACCTTTAAAATTTATTAATGCCATTCGCCAGTTCACATTTATGTGTATTGACATCTGCAATGGTGGATAGAAGCCAGAGCCTGCTGGGGTCGCGGGACTCACGAATTACCGTGACCCCGGAACGTAAAGGACTATTGAAGGATAACGTGGATTTCAGTCAATACGAGTCTGACAGTTTCTTCCGCTCTGTCCTGGGCGGTAAGACTCATTCGATGATATCACCTCGCTTAAAAAAAAATGTCTGCGTTTATCTGACATCAAGAAGAGTTGCCCGTTTTACATTTCCTATCTACTGGTCCTTCTCTTTCCTATCTCCATTGTTGACAAAGGCTGTACAAATGATGGTATTCGTCAAAGTTACGACCACTCCCAAGGTTAAGATACGATACTAAGTATAATGAAGGGATGGACGTGCGTTAGAATCAGTTGGAGGACTCAATCGATCTTGAGGATGTGCTGCCATTTTTTATAATATCTGGAGTTTAGCACGTCTTAAATTTGTAGTGTTTAGTGGTCTGTGCTTTTGTGGTGGTTAAAATTAGGCCGTGGGATTAAACTTTGGTAAATTACAAGAAAAATATTCAATATTTGTACGCAATAAACTCTTGAATCGTGAATGAAATGTGTGAGTGTATACCATGTTTAAGGCAAATAAATGTTTTTTTTAGACTGACATGGTCACTATAACTTTTATTTAGTTTTAAAACGGGCTATCTACCATATTTATTATTTGTTTTGAGTTTCTGATATTTCGGCACTGTTGAAAGCGCCATGATCACGGGTGATAAATATCCCGTTTTAAAACTAAATCCCTACTAATATTATAAATGCGAAAGTAACTCTGTCTGTCTGTTACTTTTTCACGCTTAAACCACTGAACCGATCTGGATGAAATTTGGTACAAACTTAGTTTGAGTTGCCGAGAATGGACATAGGATAATTTTTATCCCGAAATTATCCTGCCTGTGAAGGATAAAAAAACGTTTTGCGCGTACGAATTCGCGGGCAAAAGCTAGTAATAAATAAATGATTGATTTGATTTGCCTTGGTAAACGTGCTCAGCCATGGTTATCCAAATTTAATCTTTTTGGGTCGTATAAGCCTACTTATATCTAGCAGTTGTAGGCAATCTAGCCAGATATTTTATCAGAAGACTGGCCATCAAATACGTAAAACAGACTTTAACGAGCAATCCTAAACCCTTATAATCTTGACTACTACACTTAAACTTGAAACACTACATTTGAACTGCCATTATAAACTTGAACTCAGCTCATTACCATTTTAATAAACAACCAAAATTGCTAAATGGGCCGACCTTTATTCATAATTATTTTCTTATTAGTCGACTTGGGAACGCCACCTGCGTTACAGGGTTACATTGAGATTCGTTTCAAGTTTCTGTAGTGTTTGGTAAAATTTGATGTTTCTAAGAATAATAGCATTAATGACCTGAGAAACTTTTCGATGAAAATTGACAAAAAGTAAGAAAGTTATCTATTATTACATGCAATACTGTAAAAGAACATCTACATAATTATGTTCTTTATCATCTTCATCATCTGCCTAGCCTTTTTCCCAACTATATTGGGTTCGGCTTCCAGTCAAACCAGATTCAGCTGGATATCAGTATTTTACATGGAGCGACTGCCTGTCTGACCTCCACTAGGTCCTCTGGTTGTCAGACTTACATAATTATGTTCTTCATTGACTAAAAAACAACATAAAAAATCTTTAGCAGAGATAAACTCTTTTTATTTATTTTCGCGGATATTCTTTTTAGATGCGCAGTTTGGTTAAAATTATTTAGAACTTTTAATCGAGTTTGGGGCAGCATGCTTCAATGCTTAATATTATAAGATTAGGATTAAAGTCCTACAACACAGAGCTATTTTAAAAATCAAGGTTTTTAATTAAAGCATATGGATTTCCTTACGATATTTTCTTTTTCTTTTCCTACAAAATGATTTATGTTTTCTAGTCCATTTATCGAGGAAGGCTATAGCCTATGTAAAGTCATGCTATGGCTAATAGAAACCTAGTAGTGGAGGAGAAACCACATTGAAGAGCTGGTCAATAATAGTCTGACAAAATAACGTTAAATTAAGTTCTGGGAAAAGTTCTTTTTTAAGATTAGACCTTTTTGATAGTACTTTTGTAATGACCTTATTATGGCCTAAAGTAATTATATTAATCTGGTGGCCTACCATGAACTCTTAAAGTGTGAGTGTTTAGGCTGTGGGAAAGAGATGGCGCTATACAAATTGTATAGCTCTGTCTTTTTCCCAAGGCCTAAACTGGATTGCGTTAAAGCTCGTGGTAAGGGCCCTGTTCTAGAAACTGTATTTTCTGCGGTGAGTCAAAATTACCTTGAATTTTAGTTAGGTAAAGTTTTCTATTTTGGCGTAGTACTATAATTCCACGTTTACCTTCTACCAAAACTTTTAGTAGTGTTTACTAGAGTCTGAAATTATTATCAAAATATTGTTTTAAGATACATTAATGTATTCTAAGAATAATAATAGGTGTTCGTGCGCCTGATGGTTTCACCATAGCAGCAACTTGCGATTGTCACTGTCGCTATTAATTAGCATAAGTAATTATTAATGTACATGTATGATTCGACAATTTTGACCACTTGCTGTACTTAACTCGTGTAGTTAACACCGAATTAAATTTGTATATTCTTGTTCGAGTATTTCCTTGAAGTTATTCTACCAGCACCCCATGGTCCGCAACATGGTCCTTCGAGCCGGATGATCATAATTAATGAGAAGATCAGCGATTATAATTAAAGGAATCAAGGACTGTAATTTTCCACCGTGACGTGGAATTTATTCGCCGGTGAATTGGATTGAATTGGATTGAGTTCGAACAAGTGGTTTAGCGGTGTATAGTATTTTATATAACTAATATCGTCACCCAACACTCAGGTAGTATTTAAGTAATAGTCTGTTATAAGGTCAGTATTATTTATTTTACTTTTTATGTATTAGTTTGATTGTTAATCATTAGGTACTTGTGTTAAGTGTCATTGTGATAAGTATTTTATTAACAGCAAATCTTAAGTTTAAAATCATACTCATTGCAGTATAGTTAGCTTATTTGCTACATTATTTAAACTTAATTTATATAAAGCTGTAACTTATTCACATAATTTTATATCTAAATGTAGTGGTTGATATAATTAGTAGCAGGTATCTTGACATAATACAAATAATTTGAGTGTTAGATATTAGTGCAAGTCATTGTTAAAAATTGTAAAAGTTATTCGTTTTTAGAATCATTTTATGTATTAAATAGGGATTAGTATTCTAGTTGAGCTTATTTATTAGCTAGTTAGCATTAAAGTTTACAACATTAAAATTGTAGGTAATTTTACGAGCAGGTATAATTATATAATATTTGGTATAATAAGTTCTATTAGACCTATTTTGCTTTATATAATTGTTAATTATTCTGTAGGTTCTGTGTTGCTTTGCAATAGCATTTTAGGCAGTGTATAAAACACAGTTAGGTGTATAAAATCATATTGTTTCCTGTTTTTTGATTGTATTCCTGTATCAATTCCAGGTTGACTACACTCATCTCCCAGTATGTCCGAGGAAAGGGATTTAGTAAAAAAGCGAGGCAGCTTCAAGGGTCGCTTGACTGCTTTCGTCACCTTCCTGGACTCACTCAAGGACAAAGTATTAAGTAGTTGTGATGTGTCCGAGTTGCAGTTGCGCATGGGTAAGATTGAGTCGTTGTACGAACAGTATGATGAGGTGCAGTTACGTCTGGAATGTATTGTAGACGATCTTAAGGCACAAAATTCCGAGCGTACTGATTTCGAGTCTCTTTATTACAAATCGTTGTCCAGAGCGCAAACAATTCTCAACGAAAATAATAAAGATAATAAGTCGATGGAAAGCTGTAAAAGTACACTTGCTAGTATACACAAACCAGTAAAATTACCAACGATACAATTACCAAAGTTTAGCGGTTCATATTGCAATTGGCTAGAATTTCGTGACACCTTTACTAGCCTAATTCACAGTAACGAAGAAATCGATGAAGTCAACAAGTTCCACTACTTGAGAGCCTCTCTTGAGGGAACTGCTGCTATAGTTATCAAATCAATTGAGTTTTCTTCGAGCAATTACTCTGTGGCATGGAGGTTGTTACTTGATCGATTTGACAACAAACGATTATTAGCGCAAAATCATATGTCCGCGTTATATCACATTGAGGCGGTTTCAAAAGAATCGTCTGTTGCTCTCAAAGGTCTGATCGATCAATTAAACAAGGACTTGCGAGCATTAGAGTCGTTAGGTGAGCCTGTCAAGCACTGGGACACATTTTTGATATACCACGTCACTCAAAAGATTGATCAAAGGACTTATCGTGAATGGGAAGAGTTCAAAGGTCGGATAGACAAAGAAAGTTCGATTACGTTTGATATGTTCATGCAATTCCTACGTACTCGAGCCGATTTGATCGAAAACTTAGAACGACCTCGAAATAATCATTCCCAAACGGCAAGTAAATCAAGCCCTAAGATCAAATCGATGGTAGCTAATCAGCCTTCTAATAGTTCCAGCACCGAGTCAGCTCCTAAAGTATGTCCTAAATGTAACAGTAACGATCACATATTAAGTAATTGTCCACAGTTTTTCGCATTGAGCAATGATGCTCGTTTAAAACTCATACCTAGTTATAAGATTTGTTTTAACTGTTTTCGTTCGGGTCACTTCGCTAACAAATGTAAAAAACCCGGTTGTAAGCTATGTAAACGTAGGCACAACACACTGATTCACATAGATTCTAAAGATACTATTGCGAATACACTTTGTAATTCGTCAAATAATAACTTGTCTGCATCATCCGTACCGTCTACTACCACAGAAACAAATAACGTTGCGTTGTCAGCACATATTGCATCTTCCCTAGGTCATAAGCAGCGTGATGTTTTGTTATCGACCGCCTTGATCAAACTGCGGGATCACACTGGCTGTGTGCATCTCGTGCGCGCGGTTCTTGATAGTGGTAGTACGTCGTCATTCATAACGGAACGGTTATGTAAGAAACTTAACTTAATCACTAGCCAGGTAAATAGATCTATACTTGGCATTAACAACGTTACTTCGCACGTAGGTAAAACATGTCGAGTTAAAATGACGTCATTGGATGATAGTTTTAGTTTTGAACTTCATTGTTTTGTTTTGCCATTTATCACGAGTGAGGTGCCGTGCCGTGAAATAAGTATAAGTGATTTCGATCTACCTTCGAATATTACCTTAGCTGATCCTACGTTTTATAAACCCGCTGATGTCGATTTATTAATCGGCGCTGACCTGTTTTGGGAATTATTAGGATCGCAAAGATTAAAATTAGGTACCGGAAAACCAATATTATATGAAACCCGTTTAGGATGGATAGTTTCCGGTCCAATTACTCAATACTGCTCATTACTATCTAATGAGTTAAAATGTAACTTTTCTAAGACTGTTTCCGACGATGATAACAATTGGGATAAAATTAGAACCGATTTAACAAAGTTTTGGCAATTAGAAGAAGTAAGTTTAAAATCTTGTAATTCAAATTATATGCCAGAAGAAAAATTATGTGAGGATCATTTTGTTAAAAATACGACACGATTGTCTGATGGTCGTTTTTGTGTGCGTATACCTCTAAAGAAAGATCGATCGGTTCTGGGAGATTCGTATAAAAAAGCTACACACTGTTTCGCTTCGTTAGAGCGTAGATTAAGTAATAAGTCTGACTTTGGAAAAATGTATCATGACTTCATGTTAGAATACGAGTCACTTGGTCATATGAGCAAAATTAATAAACCTAATTTATGTTTAAGTTACTTTATTCCGCATCACGGTATCTTACGTGAGTCGAGCAGCACGACCAAGCTCCGTGTTGTCTTCAACGCAAGCTGTCCTACCTTGACCGGAGTGTCCTTTAATGACTTACAGATGGTTGGACCAACTGTACAGGACGATCTATTGTCTATACTTCTCCGTTTCAGATTCCACAAATACGTCTTGTCTGCAGATGTGGAAAAGATGTATAGACAAATAGTTGTTCATCGGTCAGATAGGCAGTTGCAACGGATTGTTTGGCGTCATAACAGCTGTGAGCCTATTAATGTTTACGAGTTAAACACCGTCACGTACGGTACGGCTAGCGCACCGTACCTCGC
Organism: Agrotis ipsilon; assembly: GCA_028554685.1. Classification (NCBI taxonomy): domain Eukaryota; kingdom Metazoa; phylum Arthropoda; class Insecta; order Lepidoptera; family Noctuidae; genus Agrotis; species Agrotis ipsilon. Next base: position 2,600,355 of record CM052956.1, read on the forward strand.
GACACGGTGTATTAAACAAATAGGACTCGACTGTAGGGACCCTAAAATATCTGAAATCATCAGGCACGACTTCTACGTCGATGATTTACTGTCCGGGGGTAATGACTTAGACGAGGTAAGATACATCCGCACTGAAGTCACCAAGGCACTTGCGTCAGCATGTATGCCATTGAGGAAATGGAGGTCCAACCATCCTGAACTGGTATTGGATACTGTTCCTGCCTCTGGTGACTTACCTGCCTCACGTGACTTGACTGCTTCGGTTGACTTAAATATTGCATCTCACGAGCCCGACAAGTTATTAGGTCTGGGTTGGTATGTCGCTTCCGATGAGTTAGGTTTTCCTGTAAGTCTGAGCAAGTCTTCGGCTGGGCACACTAAGCGTGATTTGTTATCCGTGATTGCGAGAATTTTTGATCCCTTAGGTTTGTTGGGTCCTATTATTGTAACCATGAAAGTTTTGTTACAAAAAATGTGGTTAGATAAATTGTCATGGGACCAACCACTGCCTGATGAAATAAAAAACCTCTGGGATAATATAGTTAACTCATTGCCACTTTTACCTCATTTCCGTATTCCGCGAATTGTAGTTTGTAATTCATATCGTGAATTAGAATTACATATTTTCTCAGATGCGTCTGAGTCCGCATACGGTGCTTGCGTTTACGTTCGCAGCGTCAATAATGAGGGTAAGTATTCGGTTTGTTTATTAATGGCTAAGAGTCGAGTGGCTCCTATAAAGCCCACAACAATTCCGCGACTGGAGTTGTGCGGTGCGGTAGTTGGCTCTCGTCTTTATGAGAAGGTGAAGAGCTCACTCAGAGTGGAGATCAGTCGGGTCTATTGTTGGACTGATTCGACCATCGTCCTGGGATGGTTACAGATGATGCCTACTAAACTTCAGCCGTTTGTGCGCAACCGCGTTGCTGAAGTTTTGGATAAGGCGGGCAACTGTACCTGGAGACACGTTCCAACAGATAAAAACCCAGCAGACCTAATATCTCGTGGTGTGGATATTAGTGTTCTGCAGGGGTTGGATCTGTGGTGGTCTGGACCAGACTTCCTCAAACTTGACCCATCTGAGTGGCCTTCTAAAATCAAATGTTTGGGACAAGAGACATTACCGGAGACTCGACCTAATGTAGTTTTAAATGCCGTTATTAAAGATACAAAGAGTGACGTTTTTATTGATTTTAGTCGTTATTCCAATTATTCACGTCTTGTTCGTTCCGTAGCTTATATGTTAAGATTCATTAAATCATGTAGGAAACAGTACCCAAAAACTATATTTTTGTCCGAAGATGAGTTGCAAGAAGCACTCAATGTTATTGTTATTAAAAGTCAGGCTGAGTCATTTGCCGAGTATGAGTTGCTTTTAAATAAAAAGTGTTTACCTAATAAGAGCGCCCTTCTAAAGTTTAACGTTTATTTAGATAATAAAAACATAATGCGAGTAGGAGGACGACTCGAAAATTCTAATTTTGATTTTAATAAAAAACACCCTATCTTATTACAGTCCACACATCATTTCACTAAATTATTATTTAATTTCGAGCATAGACGATTGATGCACGCTGGCCCACAGTTATTATTAGCTTCCATTAGGGAATCTTATTGGCCAATAGGAGGTCGCAACTTGGCGAAGGTTTGTTATCATAAGTGTGTTCTATGTCGCCGTATGAAGGGACAGGTAGTTAGTCCTATAATGGGCAACTTACCACAAGAACGACTTCGTCCAGGTTATCCCTTTGAGAGCACAGGCGTTGATTATGCCGGGCCTATTATGTGTGCTAGTCGTCAGGGTCGCGGATGCAGGCTAGTAAAGGTGTACATCGCAATTTTCATATGTTTCACTACCAAAGCCATTCACTTGGAACTCGTTGGTGATCTAACTAGTAATAGTTATTTACTAGCTTTGCATCGATTTGTTGCTCGAAGAGGTAAGCCCGTTGACATTTTTTCCGACAACGGTACCTCATTTGTCGGTGCGTACAATGACCTTTCCAATTTTTTAAAGGTAAATAGTTTGTCCTTGGGTGAAAGTGCAGCAAACGAAGGAATAAAATTTCATTTTATCCCTGCGTATACCCCTCACTTCGGTGGCCTCTGGGAGGCGGGTGTAAAGTCAACAAAGTACCACCTTCGAAGAGTGTTGGGAAATTGTAATTTGACTTTTGAAGAGCTGTACACCGCACTGACCAAAATCGAAGCCATTTTGAACTCTCGTCCATTGACGCCATTATCTTCAGATCCTGCTGATTTCACACCGCTTACGCCGGGTCATTTTCTTGTTGGACGGCCTCTTACTTCCTTGCCACAACCTGATTATCGAGATCGCTCTGCCAACCATCTGTCTCGCTTCCAGCGGATAGAACAACTCAGGCAACATTTTTGGAGCAGATGGAGCAAGGAGTATGTGGCAGAATTACAGCTGCGGACTAAATGGCGTTCCTGCAAGGATGGGTTGAAGCTGAACTCCTTAGTAGTGATAAAGGAGGATAATCTTCCTCCGTTGAAATGGAGACTTGGCCGTATTGTGGCGGTTCACCCAGGAACAGATGGCATCGCTCGCGTTGCTGACATTAAGACATCCACTGGCGTCGTACGGAGGGCATTCAATCGAATCTGCCCATTGCCTGTAACTTCGGAGTCTGGTTGAAACCGTTGTTTTCAACGCGGGGCGGAATGTTCGTGCGCCTGATGGTTTCACCATAGCAGCAACTTGCGATTGTCACTGTCGCTATTAATTAGCATAAGTAATTATTAATGTACATGTATGATTCGACAATTTTGACCACTTGCTGTACTTAACTCGTGTAGTTAACACCGAATTAAATTTGTATATTCTTGTTCGAGTATTTCCTTGAAGTTATTCTACCAGCACCCCATGGTCCGCAACAATAGGTATAATAATAATATTCCACAACTATCACACAACGCCATCCAGTCCCAAGCTAAGAAGAGCTTGTGTTATGGGTACTATACAACTGATAAACATACTTTTTATACTTCTAAATACATACATTATTATAGATAAAATACACCCAGACACAGAACAAAAAATGATCGTGCTCATCGCACAAACATTTGTCCTGGGTAGGAATCGAACCCGCGACTTCCGATATAGCAGTCAGGGTCACTAACCACTAGACAGGACAACAGGCCTGTCATACTGTTAATACAGCGACAAAAAAATTAAAGTACGTTTATGAGGAATTAATTACACCCAACTAACGAGAACGTTAACTAATTTATTGCCAAAAATAATTAAAATTAAAGGGGAATCCTTCCCCACAGTTCAACCAGCGTGCAAAACCTAGTCTAAATACATTTACTCTTAAACGAATTTAGTCAAAGCAAATATGATTTAAGAGCCATCAAAATACGCTGCGGGCTAAAACCGACCGATCTATTACGACTTTGTAATAGTCAGTCTATCTAGACCAACGACGCGTAACTTGAGTAAATTAAGATTTTGATTTTATTGCGGCCCTATCATTATGAATTTATTGGTCAATATGGGCATGTAGTTGAAATTCATGAGCCTCAAGGGTTGAAAAGAGCAATGAAGGATGAGTCTTTATATATCAGTGCCCATTTTAGCAGTGTGATGAGCTGTTTGACCGCGTCCGCAGAGAATAGCAATACAGTTACAATTGGTATTCTATAAAACCTCACGCCGTGACAGCGTTGGAGGTTACGATGTAGAGGACTGAAACAGTTTGCCTTTAATAGATTTTCAATTTTATACTACAGAGCATAAAGTTGAACTTCTATTACAAGGTCAACATGCGCATCGTTGAGTCTAAGGTCTAAATTCCTGTTATGCTGATGTTGGTTGCGAACGTAGGCGTCTTGCGTACCTATATACATTGTTTTTATACAACACGGTATCAGTATTGTGACGTAGACGTCAGCGGCGCACAGCTTGTCGCGGAACATAAAGAATCTTTTTAAAAAAGAAAAAAAAGTACCTACTACGTTGCGATTTCTTACTAAAATACGCGATCGACCATAAGCGACTGACTTGATGGCAGTCGTAACAGGAATTTAGGCCTCAGTGAGACTGAGGCCCCGATATTCAGTTTTAAATAACTGTGCTACCTAAGCCTATTTTCAAGGATTTATCCTGTACTTCGGAAGGCCCACAAAACTGTTGGTCCCGGCTGTCAATTGACTTGATGACAATCGTAACAGGAATTTAGGCCTCAGTGAGACTGAGGCCCCGACATTCAGTTTTCTAATAACTGTGCTACCTAAGTCGATTTTCAAGGATTTAGCCCGTACCTCGGAAGGCCCACAAAACCGTTGGTCCCGGCTGTCAATTGACTTGATGACAATCGTAACAGGAGTTTAGGCCTCAGTGAAACTGAGGCCCAGACATTCAGATTTCTAATAACTGTGCTACCTAAGCCGATTTTCAAGGATTTAGCCTGTACCTCGGAAGGCCCACAAAACTGTTGGTCCCGGCTGTCAATTGTACGTCTTTGACATTCGGTAATGCAATAAGTCAGAAGTCTGAAAACTTGTGTTACCTAGTTACTGGGTTGTAGAGATCAGATCAATCAGTCGTAAAATGTGGATTTAGTGCACTCGCTCTTTTAAAATGTGGATTCGGCGCACACGCTCTTAAAATTTCATGAAATAATCAACTGTGTTGCAGATAAAAGAATTTTCCTTCTAACAATAGAATTGTGATAAAGAGCACAGGCAGGTGGCCTCGTAAATCTTTCTACCCACATCTCCGTATAAATTGTGAGCTTCAACTGACCCTCGACCTTGACTCAATAGGACACGGGAGGTTAATTAAGAAATATACAGAACGGGAATAAGGAGTTTTTCAGAGGTCACTGAAGTAATTTGGTATGTATTTTTAAGTAAGTAATTGTCTAAGTACTTTTTTGTGCGTACTTAGCTAAGTACTTTTATGATTACTTTTGTTTTTCAAGGAAATGTTTTTCTAAAGGCACTCTCTCGCCGGGAGCATTCGCGTGTAATGTAACATTATCCTTGACTGAAGAGCATTCTCGTACAGATTTGATACAAGGTGCGCATTGTAATGCTCGACTGTCCTAACTCACAACTAACTCACTCACTTCAAATCTGTTACATTACAAGTGAATGCTCGCGGTGAAGGAGCGCCTTTACAGTGCGCCTATTCTTTGTAAGTACCTAAAACATTTCCAACCAGCTCAAAAACACTTTCAAAATTTCCAGCCATTGAAAACCGTTTTTTGCACGTAAAAAAAAAGACTCCCAATTTTACTCCTGAGCGATCTATGTAGTAATACCACGGGAAATATTTTTTTAAATGATTATCGTTTCCAAATAGGTCCATTGTTGTTATAAGCTTTACTTAAGAACGAATTATCGGTATTCCAGCATATATATGAAAAATGAATTTAAGAAAAATTAAAGTATAAAAAAATCCCGACCCCACTCATTGCAGTGCTCAATAATCACCGAGCACTCATGTTAGTAAACGTTGCCGTTCATAGTGTAACACTGACCAATTATCTTTTAATTTTATTTTAATACTAGCTTCTGCCCGCGACTTCGTACGCGGATCTTGTTGCTTATGCCAGCGACAACGGGGTCGTCAAAATCGAAGATCTGCAAATTCTGATACCCAACTCCAAAAGCCCGGGTAAATAATTTATGTGTGTTTGGCCAGTAGAATATTTTTTTATTTCAAAAAAGAGCTAAAGGTTCCTAAGAAAGTTTTCCCGTATCTCTTATAGATGCGGATTTCTCCCTTTTGACCAATTTAAAAGAAACACTCTGTATATTATGTTAAAGTTTGGTTGGGCTTTTGTTGTTCAACATTGCGTTCCAGATCTCCAATTTTTACACGTCAACAGAGAATGCTCATCAGGCTGAACAACTCTTTCTAAGACGTCGATTCTATATATGTTATAGTTCAGCTGGGCTTTTGGTGTTCCACATCAGGTGTTCCAGATCTTCAATTTTATATGTCAACAGAAAGTGCTCATCAGGCCGAACAACTTGGCTAAAACGTCATTCCTGTATTTGTTATAGTGTAGCTGGGATCTTGGAGTTCCACATCAGGTGTTCCAGATCTTCAAATTTATTCTCTCAGCAGAAAATGCTCATCACGTGCAACAATTTTTGCTATGGCGCCATTTTTGTATCTCTTATAGTTTAGCTAGTCTGTTGCGGTTCTGCGCCAGGTGTTCAAGTTTCCAAAATAAATTATAGCCTATGTTTTGACTAGACTTAATACCTAGACAACAAAAAAAGAATCATTCAAATCCGTCCAGTACTTTTTGAGTTTATCCCGGACATACATACAGACAAACAGACAAACAGACAAAAATTCTAAAAACTATATTTTTGGCTTCGGTATCGATTGTAGATCACACCCCAAGTATTCTTTTAAAAAAATATTCAATGTACAGTTTTGACTTTCCTACTATTTTATTATATTTTATTCCTAGCTTCTGCCCGCGACTTCGTACGCGGATCTTGTTGCTTATGTCAGCGACAACGGGGTCATCAAAATCGAAGTTCTGCAAAGTCTGATACCCAACTCCAAGAGCCCGGGTAAATAATTAATGTGTGTTTGGCCAGTAGAATATTTTTTTTATTTCAAAAAAGAGCTAAAGGTCCCTAAGAAAGTTTTCCCGTATCTCTTATAGATCCGGATTTCACCCTTTTGACCAATTTAAAAGAAACACTTAGGCTTTTGTTGTTCAACATTGCGTTCCAGATCTCCAATTTTTACACGTCAACAGAGAATGCTCATCAGGCTGAACAACTCTTTTTAAGACGTCGATTCTATATATGTTATAGTTTAGCTGGGCTTTTGGTGTTCCACATCAGGTGTTCCAGATCTTCAATTTTTATATGTCAACAGAGAGTGCTCACCAGGCCGAACAACTTGGCTAAGACGTCATTCCTGTATTTATTATAGTGTAGCTGGGCTCTTGGAGTTCCACATCAGGTGTTCCAGATCTTCAAATTTATTCTCTCAGCAGAAAATGCTCATCACGTGGAACAATTTTTGCTATGGCACCATTTTTGTATCTCTTATAGTTTAGCTAGTCTGTTGTGGTTCTGCGCCAGGTGTTCAAGTTTCCAAAATAAATTATAGCCTATGTTTTGACCAGACTTAATACCTATAAAACAAAAAAAGAATCATTCAAATCCGTCCAGTACTTTTTGAGTTTATCCCGGACATACATACAGACAAACAGACAAACAGATAAACAGACAAACAGATAAACAGACAAACAGACAAACAGACAAAAATTCTAAAAACTATATTTTTGGCTTCGGTATCGATTATAGATCACACCCCAAGTATTCTTTTAAAAAAATAATCAATGTACAGTTTTGACTTTCCTACTGTTTTATTATATGTATAGATATGTAATATAATATAGATATAGATAGATACGTTTTCTTGACAACACGTATTATTGTAGGTATATTTAATTTTGTCGCATCTATTCAATTTCACCCTGTATAAGCCGATACCACAGGACCACCTCTGTTCTGCATTATACAATTTAAATATAATAATTATTGTTTAATTAAATCCAACACTGTTTTAATGACATATTTATTTTATATTGTATGTACTTTTGGCTTAAATATGCCAATATACCCACCGTTTCTTCTTTATTTTTTTCTACATACCAGTGTAGCAAAACATTCTGATTGATCCAAATTAAACTACATAGTTTGTTATAGTCTCAAATATTATGATTTTATTTTTTACCTATATTGTCCCACTGCTGGGCAAAGGTCTCCCCCATAACCTTCCACTCTTCTTGTGCGGCTTTCTCCGGCCAATCACTCTTAAATGCGTCTAGATCGTCACGCCAGCGTTTTCTAGGCCTCCCTATTCTATTTATCACACAGCGAAACTCAAAGCATATTTGTTTTGATAATAAGCTCACCTTATTTCAAAATACCTTCGTATTTATAAAGCTAGCTACATTATTTAAAACTAATTAACGTATAATTATTACAATAATCTAATTTACAATAGATTTGCATTTCATTTTAGCTCCTTTGTTCACTATTATAGCATTATTTTTGAACTTTAAACATTTTAATGGTTATTCAAATTTTATTCGTATTGACAAGTGTAAGCAATTTTACACTTCTATTGTTTTAAACAAATCACACACAAAGTGAAAGCAGACTAAGGAACCCTAAAAATTTGCTTGATTAAATTGTTTTATGATTTAACAAACAAAAATATTATTTTTGAAGTTATCGTCAAAAATACCCCCAATAAATGAGACGTAAAGTAAACTGGAACTTTGACACTTTCAAATTGACAATTTTCAAGGAAAAAATGGAACAGCGCCTCTGGTGTGCGAAGAAGGAACTAAATTTTTCCTTGAAAATTGTCATTTTGAAAGTGTCAAAGTTCCAGTTTATTTACTGAAAACGTCGTACGTCTTATTTACTGAAAACTCGTGCTAAGGGTACTGTACCTTTGCGAAAGTCACCGTTTCTTAAACCCACCAAAAAGGCCTTAATTGTAACCGACTTCCAAAAAGGAGGACGTTCTCAGATCGTCGGAATCTTAAAGATTATGACGTACTTCTTACGACGTAAAGGAAAGAACATGGAATATATTTCCAGAAGTATTTACATACCCTTATTATTTTTGACCGGCTTTAAAAAAAAAAAGTAGGTTCTCAGTTCGACCTGTATGTATGTGTTTGTCGGTGATTATCTCGCGTTTGGCTCGACGGATTTTGATGAGGTTTTGAGGAAAGAGTTCATCAGGGTTTGAATACCGGTACCGGTACCAACCTTATCGGGAATTTAATGAACTCACTTCATTAAATTCCCGATAAGGTTTTAGTATATAACACAAATAGATATCCCGTGACGTTGCCCACGTGGATCCGTTTTTTGCTTACTTGGATTGTAGATTTTCAGAGACGATTGCATGTTTGTCCACGATTATCTCGCGTTTAGCTGACCCGATTTTGATGCGGTTTTTAGAAAAGTGTTTGTTACATTCTGAAGAAGGTTTGAGTATATAACAATAATGGATACCTCGTGAAGTTGCCCACATAGATCCGATTATGTTGCTTACTAGGATTGTAGATTTTCAATCAAAGACGCCGATTATATTATGAAGATTTTTGTTGAATGTCTAAAGAGCCATAGTCAATCAAATAAAAAACAAAGCCACCGAATTCCGAAAGAAAGTTATTTTACAGTTTTTTGTGTTTGGTTTTGAAGCAGGTTCCCTTTTTTTGAAAAAGTTTTTTTTATTGTTTCATAGCTATTTATTTTCCAAAATGCCTTGTTCTGGATCCTGGTTTTTTTGTTAATACTTTTCAAAGAAGTTTTAAAACCATTTAGATTTATCCTAGCAATCCAAAAACACATCAAAATATCACTGACAATCCTGCCATACAAACACAAACCATCCCTTACTTCCAAACATTCCTCGCTAACGCAATTTAAACAGTTCATTACGTCCGAAATTCGTTTAGAAAATAATTTACAAGATTAAATTAACTTCTAATAGAATTACACCTAGTTTCGGCGCCTGGAATGGTTCGTTTCGCTAAATTTACTGCCATCGAAAACGAAAATAAATTGGTATGTTGTTTAAACCAGTGCTGAGTTTATTTGAGACATAGGATAATAGATTTCGGGAAATAAATTAAAACGACATCAATCTTTGGGACATTTGGGGACGGATCTTGTTCAAGAGTGTTTTCGTTTCGACTTTTGTCATTTACGATTGATTATTTTTTTTACCGTATTGATTTACATTTTTAAATATTTTTACAAAAACAAAGAAAATTAATAAAAACGTTTTAAAAAGTATCGATTGATTTATTATTGTTATCGTATTTTTACCTTTAGTAAGTAATTATATAATTATAGAATGTCCACATTCCTAGTAGGACACCGACATTTGAAACCAAAGAGAAAGAAAATATATAAACCCCTTATCGTTCCCTACGCACACACAAAGGAATTTTTATTTTATTTATCAATGTTTTGTTTGTCTAAGCATTCGATATGATTCGATGCCTACGTCACACGCAAAGGATTGTTTATTATATTTATCAATGTTTTGTTTTTATAAAAAAATATTGAAATTAGTTTTTGTTTTCGATATATAATAGATCTGTAAATTTTAATTCGGTTTTTTAATCAGATATTTCTACTCTGGATTCTTTGCTCTCCGTAAACTTGTCTCGAATGGTATTTTAATTAACAAATTTAGTTTCTATTCTGTGACTGTTCATCATCATCACTAATTACAAGAAAAGGTGACTAGATTAAAACAAGGAAACACTTACCCAGTAATACCAAATCCGTTGCGCTGAGCACATTCATAGATGACAATTTTTTCAGATTCAGAAAAGGCAGCTCCGATGAAAACACCAATTTTCTTTCCACGAAGCTCCAATGGGTTGATACCTGCCCAAAATAAGATTTTTTTTTAAATAAAAGAAGATCTACTAGTTCTTCCCAACAATTCAGTTCATTTGCTTTTTTGAAACAAAAATTGCGATCACTGGTAGTTTAAAGTAAGTCAGCTGGTTATTTATGTAAAATAAGTAAATAAAATGGTAATTTAAAACGTATCTATGTATGTCTTCATTAGTTTGCCTTGTACAAAGTTAAACAATTAGATTTATTAATCGTGGCTTTTTTGTGTTACGGTTATAGTCGTAACTACCAATCATGGAGTTTTTTAGTTGATCCCCATTTTGAGCGAAAGTGAATTTCTTAGCAACCTTGCTTTTTGGATGTGAAAAATTATCTTCGATCTTGGTGAAGCGGAACACCACCGGCCAAACTTATAAATACCCAATTGAATACACCCACGATACAGCAAAAAAAATCTAGCGAGGCGCAAAGTTTAAAGAAAAGAAAAAGGAAAAATATCAAAGTCGACAGAAAAAGACAAAGATTTAGTTAACCTTATTTCTCTAAATACTAACCAGCATCAAAAATGGCGGTATACGCATGCTCCAGCAATTTTCTGCTCATCGGGTCCATGATGAGGGCTTGCTTGTAATGTACCTTGAAGAACTGGGCATCGAACTTGTCCACCCCATTAATCATACCGAAGTGCTTAGGGATCTCCGGATGGTCGATGTCCCAGCGAAGGTTCTCGTTAGTTACCATGTCCACCTATAGAGTAAAGTTCATTTTATAATAACTTATTATCCGGTTTTTTATTGTTTGACTGCTGTATAAATTCTTAGTCACACGATCGGTTATTAACATAGCATAATACACAGGGAAGAAATTATAATTTTATTTAAATTTCAATGCACTTTAAAACAGCCAAAGAACGTTTAAATTTAAGAACACGCAATGTTAAGTTTCCAAATTAAACATGATTTGGTACTCCAAGAAACTAATTGAAAATTGAATATTTTGCTTGCGTGCACTCTTAATGCGCTCAAAGTATTATCTTGGACTAGAAGTGCTTTATGTATTTTTGATGCTTGAAACTAACAATTCAACTGTTATTTCTAGTTCATAGTGCTATTACACAAGACTAAATATAAAATAGACACAACTTAACATCACAAATCACTTCTCACTTACTTACCCCATTATAAAGATTATTTTTGAACTCCAAAACACTGCTCGACTTTGGAAACAAACCAGACATGCCAGTTATAACGATCTCTTCACCAGACAACACGCGAGGAATTTTCTCCGGACGCTGTTCCACCAAAGGTTCTTGAGGAGATGGAGCCATGGTTTCTAATACAGTTGAAGAATCGGAGTCAGAATTTGGTTCGGCAAGACTCTTGCCCTAAGGGTGGAACGGACTGATTAACTTCAAAAGAATGTTTCTATTTATATAATTACTGTTTAGATTTACATATTTAGGACTGTTTGTTTTTTGGAGGAATAATAGGTATTTGGGTTCCGCGTTCAATTTGTTTTTGAATTTTTCTGGTGGTATTTTTTGTAGCCACTATTCCGTCGTGTCGCGATTTTTTTTTCGCGTCATACATTCAAGTGCAACATGTAGCAAAATGCATTTGCCAACCGTTACACCTTCCTGGATTAAAACGTTCGCTATACAAAACTATGACAGCGATTTCAATATAAAAAATATATCATGGTTTAAATTAATTTAATAGAGAATAAACTTAACTAAAATACATTCTACAAACATTGAGGTACATACTTAAAAAAATACTAATAATTATAGACTTTAAATATTAGATCTTTTTGTCAGATTTCCCGAAAGTTTAATTTTTTACCACAAACTTAGGATATTTGTATAAGTTCTGAAAAATTATATTTAAATTAGATAATATTACCGAAAATATAACATCAAAAGATTTGTATTTAATTTTTAAACATTATTTTAAATAAAATAATCAAACGATCGACCTTTGCGCGAACCCCGACGGTGACATTGTTTACATCGCGAATCTACGTGAATGTATGGAAATTGGTTTTAGAGCCATCCATATTACTTTTACTAAATTTTAAAAAAACATAGATAACATAAAGAAGAGCCATCGTTTCTTATTAGAACGGGTTTCTAAATAGATTTTTTTGCTGGGAATATATTCTGTGCCCATAACTTTTATGAGTTGGAAAAGTTTCGGTTACAACCTGTACCGAGAACGGAAGAGTGGGTAGGTAGGTTTTTTTTCATCGTGATAACATTGTCAAAAATGGGGCCTTAAAGAAGAATGCCCAAAAAAAAACCCAGAGTCGATAAAAATTATTTATGAACATCTAAATAGACCTTAAATAAGAGGTCATAAATACGCTATTAGTTTCGCGGAAAACCATAACCAAACAAGACAGGAGCATAATAACAATTTCTGTGTAGGAACTAGGACGGCACACGCCTTGCTATATAGAATTGTTATATTCTGCTGGCCTATTTGGTTAATGTTGAAATAACTGGCAGAATATCTGATCAATGGCCTGCAGCAATGTAAATAAAAAAAAACATATTTTTTTAGACTTTTTTTATCGTGGTAAAATCTTCAAATGAGGCTTCCCACCCCGGGCAGGGCACGGAGGGACTGTCAGACTTGTACTGATTAAAATCCACGGTGTTCTTCGATAGCCCTGTAAGTTCCGGAGTCACGGTGATGGAAATAAGTCCCGCGACCCCGGCAGGCTTTGGCCTTCTGAGAGGGGGCCCCGTCATTTTGCTGACGCTCTTTGAGGCGCGCGTGGAACACGACGCGCTGTCGACCCGGGCATGGGCCATGGTAGGACAGCGAGTTGCCCTTTACTCGCTAATAATAATAATAATCGTTTATTAGTCTCTTAATTTACGTAACATGTATGAGTTGAAACAACCCCAGTAAGTGGTTAACAACACTTGTGTCGGGGTTGTCTCGCTCCCCCCTGAATAGGTTAACAATATTGAGACCTATGACAAATAAAATTACCATTTAAATAAATTAAAAATAATATAAAATTAAAATAAAATCAATGTTGATATTTAGAATTATAAAATTAAATATAAACCAAGAATTAAATATCCAAAAATTAAAATTAATAAATAATTTAAATGACATTCATAATCAGGATGAGATAAAAATAAAAATTAAGAACGGGAATAAGTTAAATTAAAATTAAAATTACAATCATAATCATAATCGAAATAATAAAAACATAATAAGAATAAAAGTCAAAGTGAATTACAATCAGAAACATTAATCGGGAACAAACTCAGAAAGTAAATAACATTTAAAACTAATATCAAGATAAATGGAATCAGAACGAAGATCAAGGATAAAACCAGAATTAAAAAGTCATAATTAAAAAATTAGGTGCACATTTTGACAAAGAGATTTTGTGGGTGTAAGATATAACTGTAGTAGTTTGTTTATAGGTGTGTGTGTGTATGTGTGTGTGTGTGTGTGTGTATGTGTATGCTTGAGGGTATGTTGGTGTTACGTATAGTGCCATATTTTAAATGTGTTGTAATGCGTATACTCGCTGTCCGCATGCCCGCGCCTACGGTGGCCAGAGGTCGTCTGCCAACATCTAACGCCGTGGGCGTCTACCACTGCGGTTGGGGCGGAGGGAGGACGCTGTCCTCTCCCTCTCGCGGCCCGCCTCCTCCTTCACGAGCATTACTGCTTCGCAGAAGGAGGCGACCGCTTCCCACTCCACTATTTTTTAGATTTAGAAAATATGTAACATTTTTATAATCAACTAGTGGCCCGCCCCGGCTTCGCACGGGTGAACACGATGATTTTCGTCCTCTAAAACCCGGTCCCAATGGTTACAGACACAACAAAAAAATAATTTTACGAATCCTTCCAGCCGTTTTCGAGTTATGAGCCTACCAACACATTTTGACATAACATCCATTTTTATATTATAGAAGGAAGAGAAGATAGATAGAAGATAAAAGAACTTAGCTAAAGCTAAAGGCTATTAACTTAATAAATGAAAACAACTGAATACATATTCAGTTGTTTTCATTTATTAAGTTAATAGCCCTATAGTAATCCGTAATCACTTTTAAATGTACACTAGCGACCCGCCCCGGCTCCGCACGGGTGCAATCTCTACTATATCATGCATATTATATACATAAAAACTTTCCTCTTGAATAACTCTATCTATTAAAAAAAACCGCAATAGTATCCTTTATTATATAAGCATACAAAGGGACGGGCAGAGGGAAGCGACTTTGTTTTATACTATGTAGTGATGCGATAGTGATGATAAATAATGTTTACATAGATTTAAATATAATCAGTAGATATGTAAATGTTCTTTTCTCTCAAATCTCTCTCAATATCAAGCACAATTCATAAAAATATCGTTTGTAAAACCGCTTTAAACAAGTCATAGATTTTTAAAAGTTCAGTCAATTAGTTAAGTTTTTTTATACTTGGTGATGGTTTAATCGAAAACTATTATTGAATTTGGGTTATAGTATGTATACTCTACCTTGCCACACATAAGTCGTTTTAATCGATTCTGGGTTTTTGCTCCATATATTTTTGGGCATTCCTCTTTCCTTCATCTTCATGATTTTTTTTGTAGATGGAGTCTGTATTGTATTTTTGGAAGATTGTTTGGAGTAAGTTTATTTTAGTAAAATTAACACAAACAATTTACAGAAATTCGGAAACATTATTTTATATACTGAAATCATATATATAAGTACCTTAACTATCGTGTTAAATATACATTCATGCTAAATGTTATTCAATTTGGTAAAGAATTGTAAGAACAACTTTACTATCAAATTTTTTAATTGAAACCGAAATTCATTAAAAATTTACATTCAAACATCTTAACAAAAAGTTCATTTTTCAAAACGAAATTGCTGATCCCTAAATTCAAATGAATAGGCCCATTTTTAACTATTTCGATACATTTGCATAGACGGCGACAATTCAACTCCGGTGGTAAAATGTACATAGGTGACTGACCGAAAGCTGAATGAACGGGTTTTTTTTTTTAATCTGAAAATATGAAAAACACCTTTTTTTCGAAATTGTGCTGTGCTTCGAATCGTTGTGAAGTTCTTCCTGTGATCAATAATGGGATCAGCCAATCAACCGATCTTGGCAAAACCAGGATTTGTTTGTCTTAAATAAATTATTATGTAATGCCAGAGTTGTATTAAAAAAGATCAACTCAATTGTTTGAGGGGAACTAGGTAAAAAATCGGGATATACCCAGCAGTGAGGATCACCCACTGCATTTATCTATACATCATAATTATGACGATGTTTAAATAAATTGGTGTGTTGAAGTTTTAAAAGTTCAATACAACAGTTAACCTTGTAAAACTGAACTGTTTATTGTGTAAAAAATTATGTTTGTTGAAAATCTTTGCATTTAAACTAAAATTGCTTTTTTCAACCATTTTACTAAAGTTAAGTACTGAAATACATAACCCTTCATATCTGATACCGTTTAGGGTTCCGTAGTAAACGGAACCGAAGTAAAATTTCGAACTTCCATCTTTTTAGCTTAAGAGACGTTTTGAACTAATTTTATTACTTTACAGCTTTTTTCCAGTGTTTACTTTTTTACGAAGAAGGAACTAATTTTTTCTTTGATATTAAAATCAAAGTTCCAGTTTTACGTCAAAATAACTGAATATTCAAGATAAGACTTCTTATCGCGGCCATAAAGCTCCAAATATCAAACTCCTAACATAGCCCAATTTTCAAAAATTCTATCTGTAGTTGTCATAAGTGAGCTACGATCATCCAATCAGCATTCTCAATTTCTTTTCAAGCTTCCTTCAAAGTTCTCTGACTTCAAAATGACATCAGTAACTGTTACACGAGACAGGATGCTATTGTCTTTATTCTGCAAATTGGAAGGGCCCTCAACAAGTTTTCATGCGGGGGACCCTTCTGGCCTAGCTACGCCAATGAGCATGATCTTACCTTTCTTAAATAATTACGATTATACCACGAAAACAAACATCAAGTCGAGTGATAAAATCTGGCACTCTGTCACGCCATCCCTACAGAGCTTTTCGCTAGCTTTCATATAATAACTTTGTATCTTTGGCAAGCATCAGTAGTTCGTACGTATTTGGAGAGATGGCGCTATTCTCAATATTATTGCATCTTAGGGAATACAGATTTTTTTCCTACCTTTATACATATTCAACAACATAACTCTTCAATAACTCTGACTGCTATAAAATGGGCCATCTCTTACTGGGCCAAAACAATAATATTCCACGATACAAAAGTAGAAGACATCTTCATCAGGCCCTTGAAAAACGTTAACAATAGAAGTAAGGGTCAGCTCAGACCGAAACGTGACGCTGCGCGGACAATTCAATAGAGCTATTCAAATTCGAACTCTATTTTCTACCCGAAAAGATACACCTGTCACAAACCAGCGCGGCGAAACGCGGCGCCGCGCTGCATTTTAATACTGACTCAAAATCTAACTTTATTTACTACACGATAAGATACACATTTGCAGTATCGTTGTGTCAAGTCGCGCCGCGTCGCGTCTCGGTGTGAACTGACCGTAACTCTAAACATTTTTGATCCTACACCAAAAATGCTAAATGGCTTAAATAGGAAGCGATTGCAAATAAGTTTAATTATTAAACAGCTTTGATTATAATTCAAAAAAAATCGCCGTCTTTCAATAAACACAGTTAAACATCGGTTAAAGAATTGCATAAAAAAAACTGTCTACTTCAAAACGGGAACACCCAAATACTCCGAAATATTTTATTCCGAATTTCGATATTCCGATTTTCAAGACTCCGAATATCATAATATCTAAAAATTACAATATCTATTATTAAGAATCTCGAAATTTATTTGGCCGAAAGTCTTATGTCCGATTTCTTCGTTTTCCGATTTTCACATATTCGAATAATGTAATGCTCGATGAGTTCTCATTCCGAAAAACGAAACTCCGATTTTCAATATTCCGAATAAACTGATTTTTTCGGAATATTGAAAATTGGAGTTTCTCATTCTACAAAGTCTGCTAAGAATTGCTGCAAAACTACCGTAATCCTAGAGTGTTATTTAAGCCTGTGTAGGCGCGGAGTGGCAAGGCGTATCCTATGTACTTTCACTGTTTGCCTTCAGGATTGTTATTGTTATTAGGAGAACTTAGGATCCAAGAGCGAGCGAAGCGAGCTCGGGACTTTGGGCACCCCGACTCGGACAGGTTAGGTTCGAAGGGGATGGCGGGGTCTGAAAGACCCCGCCGTCCCCTTCGTGTTA
Source organism: Agrotis ipsilon (assembly GCA_028554685.1). Lineage (NCBI taxonomy): Eukaryota > Metazoa > Arthropoda > Insecta > Lepidoptera > Noctuidae > Agrotis > Agrotis ipsilon. The sequence goes on from CM052956.1 coordinate 2,618,057, forward strand.
GGTTACTTTAAACCTTGCTCACAGAAAAAGGAGCCCCGCGAAGCGGGGCTCCGTCTATCTACCTTGGTAGGTGGTGGTCAACAAATTGAAATAAAATATTAAATTATCGGAATTATAATTAATCGGAACTTTAATAATCGGAATTCGTGTTTTTGATGTTTCGGAAAATTATTATTCGGATTTTTTGATATTCGGTCTTTTGAAACTCGGTATTTTGAAAATCGTAATTATAAACGTTAGAAATATTGAAATTTCGGAATTGTTAAAATAGAAATAATGATCAATCGGAGTTGTTATATTAGAAATTTCGAACCATTCGGAATTATGAATATCGGTATTTTGAAATTCGTATTTATGAATTTCGGAATTAAGTTTTTCGTATTATCGTAGTGTACCCCTTCAAAACAGCATTTGACCTTGGTATAATTGTCGTTTTGCATTTACACGTTTTTTTCAGACAAGTGTTCAACTTTTGTTTAGTTTCTTGTAGTGAGACGGTAAGTTTAATTATTAAACAGCTTTGTTTTTAAATAAAAAAACATGCCGTCTTTCAACAAAAACAGATAACCCTTAATTTGGCACGGTATGTACTGTCATACAGAACCTTTAGAAAATCATTTTGTTAAAAAAAAGTTACCTTGCGGGTGAAATATTAACTTTTTCAAATTGTATAATTAACCATATTTTGAAGAAAAAATAGAATACACATCTAGCAATATCCATTTTGACATTATTTAAAAAAAACGATAACCCGGCAAATGTCACCTGTGTTGTCCAATGTATGTATTTATATTTTTATTATGAAAATTACATTTTTTAGGAAAAGTTTAATGATTATAATTTATGCTTTATTGTGTAAAGGAATACATGTGATGATAATTACGAAAATAACATAACATAAAATGGTTCTATTTCGATCAGTAACATGATGTATGGTGTGACATACACCGCCAAGTTTGTAACGAAATACCCTACATTATGTTTGTATGTCACAACATACATTGCCAGTTTGAGGTTGCTTTTTTGGGCTAACTAGTCTTTTTAGTTTTCTTGTTTAGGTATATAGGTAGCATAAGTTTCAAACTCGTAATGGCAGAAATCAAGGTCATGTGCCTTATAAAAGTGGTCTCCCTATGATGGGAGCGGAAATTTTGACTTTGATGACTAATATTGAACGCACACCATGCTTTCTACGTCGTATTCTTCTGCTTCTTCCATAGAAGTTCTACGGACAGGCTGAATATTTTAGACTATGATAAAGAATGCGACAACCAAAATGTTCGACATGAACCAATTTTTCAAAACAAATATTCCAGCCGTTCCCTATACCAAATTCTAAGAAAGTGCCAATACTGAGTGACAGTTTGTCACTCCCAGAAACTCCCACTAGTCCTGCAAGTCCACGAAACCTAGCACCCCTGCTTCCCTTACCCTATACTAATCAAATAGAAGTGGTTTTATAACCCTAGCTTAGCTTCAGGTCTCAGAAGATCAACAACTTCTTCCTAGTCACGTCCGAGAAATACATGAAATCAATGTACCACTGTTTCTGTTACTCCCCGACCTAGACAAATAACAAAGTTCACTCTGAGCTATCTACAGAAAAATCTGTTTTAGGCACGTTCTTGTTCATCCCGTTATGATAATGTTGGCCGTTTTCTGACCAAGGTCCAACCAGGTCGATTTAGGCTGCGTTTCATGCTAACGTCTGAATTATGCATGAAATATCAAGTTTATCTGTGTGTCATCACTTGCAAAAGTCCTAAGAATTGCCAGCTAGACTACCATATTCTGAGTGTTTCACAATTTATAAGCAATAACACCTTTTTTATTATTATTTTAATTAGCATAGGACTTGACAATGTATGCTGTGGCATACATCATTTTTCAGGAAACCTGAAAGTGCTAGTTTTCGTAGAAAAAATATTGCTTTTATTACATTTCAGTCTCTGCCAAATTAAGGGTTAAACATCGGTTAAAGACTTGCATAAAAAACTGTCTGCTTCAAAACGGCATTTGACTTTGGTATGAGTGTCGTTTTGCATTATCACTTTTTAGACAAGACTTCAACTTACAGATGTTTAACTTTTTTGTAGTGAGACGGTAATGGTTTTACCGCAGTAATTGTTCAGAGCATGCATAATGCATTTGTCAATTTATGAGGTAGAAGAAAATAGAGGTTGCTTATGAAAGAGGTAACAGTTTGCGGAAATTGTTATGAAACTTTATATGAGGTACACAGATTTATATTATAAGGTTGTGGTAATTTTTTTATAATATTCAGTTTATATTTTACTCGCGACACGATTAGGTTTATATATCGACGCTGGAAAGCGTTAGACGGCCTGTTGGTCTAGTAGCTAGTGACCCCGACTACTATGCCGGGGGTCGTGGGTTCGATTCTCACCCAGGACACTAATGTTTGTGTGATGAGCACGATCATTAAATTGTTCTGTGTATGGGTGTAATTTATCTTATTAAGTATGTATTTACCTAGAAATATATAATAGTCTCCATAACACAAGCTCTGCTTAGCTTGGGACTAGATGGCGTTGTGTGATAATCGTGGAATAGAAAACAAAAAAAAAAGCGTTCTTGTACTATCTCAAAAAGTGGTCAATATAAAACATTGTAACCTGAAAATATAGAAAAAAGACAATCAGTCACACGCGACACGTGTTTAATTAAATTAGTACAATGATCCCTCATTTAGCGGTTGTTAATCATCGAATGAGCCCTCTCTCTTTGAATAGAGGGAAAGTGTCATAGAGTCAACGTATTGTTTCCCGAATTCATTAATTTACATTAAAAAAACTGCTTAAATCGATGTCGTTTTATTCCTATGTTAATACAAAATGAACGTGACTTTTGAGAGGTTAACTTGATTTGAATAGTTTAAAATTGACAAGTACGTACAAACTCCAGCATATTAACCTACCTCAATATTTCAAATTTCTTTGATAGATTTTCAACCTTATCACAATAATGGAAGGGTAATGTTCGATTGACAAAATTTGACAGATTGCTGGCGTCTGTACCTACAACTATTCCCCTTTATTAGGGCCACCGTCACAGGCTGTTTTATTTTCTGTTAAGCCATGGCTTGGTTAGCGGCGGTAAGACCCCTCTTTGAGGAGTGGCTGGAGAGACGTCACGGCGTCCTGACCTACCGCATGACGCAGGTCCTCATCGGACACGGAAGTTGTTTCACCTGTGTCTGATGGGAAAGGAGGAACCGCCTGGGTGTCGTCACCACTGCGAAGATCGCCCGGAGGACACAGTAGAGCGTACGGTGTAACACTGCCCAGCTTGGGCAGAGCACCGACGTGTCCTCATGGCGGCGATAGGCGGAGACCTCTCGCGCCCGGCATTGGTTGCGGCCATGCTGCGGGGCGAGACGGAGTGGGAAGCGGTCGCCACCTTCTGCGAAGCAGTAATGGTCGTGAAGGAGGTGGCGGGCCGCGAGACAGAGGACAGCGTCCTCCCTCCGTCCCAACCACAGTGGTACACGCCCACGCCTTCGGCCACCGTAGGCGCGGGCATGCGGACAGCGAGTAAAGGGCAACTCGCTGTCCGACCATGGACCATGCCCGGGTCGACGGCGCGTCGTGTTCCACTCGCACCTCAAAGAGCGTCAGCAAATTGACGGGGCCCCCTCACAGAGGGCCAAAGTCTGCCGGGGTCGCGGGACTTATTTCCATCACCGTGACCCCGGAACATAAAGGGCTGTTGAAGGACACCGTGGATTTTAGTCAGTACAAGTCTGACAGTCCCTCCCGGGGTGGGCACCCCGGGCAGGGCGGCTCATTTGCTGATTTTACCACGCAAAAAAAAAGCCACGGCTTGGTCAATAAAACCAGTCAATTTTAGAGTCAAGCACCAAAAACTCTAGGATGATTTATCACGTTTTTTGACGTAAACTGATTTATTTGGTGGGAAAAAATATTACCTCGTTGTTACTAATTCAGTAAATTAATACTCTCCAAGTACGCTGTAAACAGAATATAGAAATTTTATGAACAACACCCTCTTTCCCAGCAACACGTAAAGGTAGGTATCAAGCTGAAATTAGTACAAGTCTCAGATCTACAATCTCTTACCGAATGAAAAATATCAAACTTCTTCGCAATCAAAAGATTCTACCGTATAAGAAGCATAATTATTTTTAACGCTAAATGCATAATTAAAAGTTATACGGTGCTTCACGTTGACCTAGAATCATGAAATTAGGCAAGAAGTGACAGGAATTAGTAATTTATACAACCCAGTAACGTAACTGTACCTCATGGTAAGACTGGTCCTCAGACTTTAAGAGCTTTTTGACTAATCGTAAAACTGTCAAAGATCTACCAATGATAGCCAGTACCAACGGCTTTAAGTGCTTTCCGAGGCACGGAGGAAACTCACTATGATAGATGTTCACCTATCCTCAGACCAACCTTGGCAAGCGCTTCTAAGTAACCCGGAAAATTGGCCCTCGCTGTAATTATATAGTCACGAGCTACTCCTTGAATTGGATAAACAAACTCCCCAATTATTTAGCCCCTACATCATAAATACACGCATACCCGCGATAAAGGTCGTTGTTCAGCCTCCTAGCTCTATAAATCCCGGAGACATTAACTGCAGGCACTTAATTAGGTAGATCCGGCACTGCAAGTGGTCACATAATATTGTCATAGATTAGACTTTGTCTTGGAGAAGGGACGGTGTTTTGCATATTTTAATTTTGAATGACGTCGAAAAATTATGTTATAAAGTGAATATCTGCACAATCTTAATTATAGACTGTTTTAACGATACCTTTGTTTTCCGCGATTTTTCATGAACTTAAGTCCCGATATTTCGAGGATAATGCAAGCCCTATGATCACGGTTTGACCCCGAAATTATGCATCCTTGGAATAATTACCGAGATTCACGCAAGCAAAACTGCCTGCATACACTATTTTAATAGGCTATTTTACTCACAATTTTTTTTTCTAAAATATAGGTTATCAAAAAATATTTGACCTGTATTATATTCTTTCGTTACGTTACCCAAAATTGACAAAAAAAAGCTTCTAAAAATCGCTAAACGTCACTCCGTCGCCCATAATTTTACAGGCGATATGATGTCAAAAGCCACACTGCTCTCGATTTCAAAGCGTTTTATCTCTCATTCATCTATGTATATAAAAAACGTTTTGGTTCCTTATTTTCTGCCCTTAGGCTTCCTTTACTTCCTTTTTATTCGGAAACATAATCTAGAGACTGGCAGTATTGCTGCGTTAAATGGTGCTGATGCTGATGAATATCGTACACAATAGACATACTTACTATAAGTAAGATGCTCACATTTTCGATAAATAATTACCAAGATATCATAAACAAAATTTCTAAGAGTCAAACTACTTATAGGCATAAATCAGATCCACTCAACACTATTTTATTCTTTGGTACTGTCTAAAATCCCCAGAGGCTAGCTTAGACCAGTAATTCCGTAAGTAGGTGTCTACAGGAAGAGATTAGTTAACGTTATTGTTATGTAAATATATTATTTATTGCTTGTTAACAAAGGGTGTTGGCTTAAGACTAAGGTAACTATTAATTAACATGCTAATAGAGTGGTCAGTCTCTGTTGGTTGTGATTTATATTTATGGTGTGGATGATTAAGTGTTTGTGGAGTGTTTCTTTTTATTGAGAAAAAGGATTTTTTTTTGTGCAAACAAGGAATTATTTTTTTTTCGACTGTTTTTATATACAAAACGATTAATAAAAACCTAATAACAATATGTATAAAAATCAAAAAACATTGACAGCGTGACAAGAGTTCGGTTCGATTCCTAGACAAGATTATTGTTTTTTTTTTTAAATCCAATTAAGCAGTTTTAGTTTTCGTCAAAATTGGCCTCGAGACTCCTTTCATAATTTTTCGATATTCTTCACGATTACCCACGCCTGGTTGGAAAACTCGTACACCATGTAAATTCTTAATACTTAATTTTGTGTTATTTTATTTTAACATCGCGCTGTAATTAACTGACTGTTCAGGTTCAGAAAGTCAGAACATGGTTTGATAGAAATGTAAAAATAGAACTATTTTCTTTTTGTTATTTGTTAAAAGCAATTTCTCTTTAGGGCTCCAAAGCATAACTTCAACTACCATCTCAGGCATTTTATGACTTACTCTCAAAGTATGAGTAATGAAAACACCTTTGGTACTAGTTCTGTATCGAAATCCCAAGTAGATTCCTGTTTACAAGATGCCGTCAAACATTGTCATACCATAACGCCACATCATCCAAGCCATCCACATGAAGATCTTGCGCACAATAGACGAGCAATTACCGGTATCTAGCCAGTATGTACTCTAAACAAACAGAAGCTCTCTGAGACCACAGAATAGATAAATACCAGAAGGCCGGCTTCACTCAGCAACCTTAAATATACCTCGTACTCTGAACCGCGACTCACATCACATAATAATTTTTGTGACTGTCATGTTTTCTTATTAGTGTTGTTTTCCCATAAGGTATATTAATTTCTAGTCTTTTTTTGTCACGTAATTGTCTATAGTTGCTTTTAAAAGCAGTCTTAAAATAGTTGGGATTTATTTCACAAAAACGTTAAGCTCATAAATGTATATCGAGGGGAATGTCAGAATTTTTAATGTTTTAAAATAGGGTTTGCAGCTGGTAGTATTGTCCACATTACACATAGCTCTTATGCATTTCTTTTGAGCTTTAAATACATCCTCCTTATCTACTGAGCTACCCCAAGATACAATACCATATCTTAGAATAGGTGCAACAAGTCCATGATATGCAGCTAATACTGCTTCTTTATTGACAATTTTTGACAGTTTGTGAAGAGCAAATGAGGATTTATTAATTCTTTTGCATACATTTTCGACATGTGTTTTCCATGACAGTTTATTGTCTATTGTTATTCCCAGAATGACTAAATGACTGTCATGTTTTCATTAAAATTGCCAAACCATTGGTTGCTGGAGTCGCGGCACTTCGTCGTATCGGGTTACCGTTAAGAAGGTCGTTCTAGTGATTCAAAACACTTTAAAATTCGTATATTCTTTTCAAGTTTTCTATTTTGACTTATAATACATGCATTTTAACACATTACCTAATGTGTGTTAACACACTAATGTGAGCTAGACTTATGACTAGCTGACAAATAAACGCATTATTGTAGTAATACAGCTGGTCTTGGAGCCTTGAGGACTTAAATTCAAGGCACCCACAGGATTGTTCGGTTTCGCAGCATACAACTTCTTCTAGTTTGACCTGCGAGATGTCATTAAAAAAATGTATTAAAGCTGGCCTTCTGAACATATCTCCATACTCTGTGTTCAGACGTTGTTAGATATGAGATCCAGAAACGTAGTACTTACGTATTAATTAATTTACTACCCGCAACTAGAGTTGAACTCAAACAAACGAAATTTGCGTTGAGTTAGCACGTAGTTCTGTGTTTATACAATTTGCGTTGAAGAATATTTGAATTCACTTCAGTGTATTAGAAATTTGAATGTACTGGGTTGTTTGTTTTATTTGGGTGACTGTTTTAGTTAGGGAAGTACGATGAAATATAAAGTACAATCAGTACGCAAAGTGTTCATTGAAGCAATAATAATGTATGATGTTATTGTGAAGGATACGTTTTTAGGGACGTTTTAAAGGACCGTATTCTGAAATCAGGTGTAATTAGAATAAGTATAAGTTTTAATTTACATTAATTATTTTTTTACATACATACTTATCTACTTATATCCTATAACTAAATACTAAAATTAAAAGTAATACATTAAAAAAATATTGAATCAGAATAATTTTAAGTTAAGTTTAATTTTCAAGTACAAAATAAAAACCTAAAACAGCGACCGAATTGAGAACCTCCTCCCTTTTGAAGTAGGTTAAAAATCATCCACATTTGATTTTTTTTGCGTAAATTAAAATCGTACAGTTATATGGGCACGCCATTGAGCCTCGTATAATGGATGAGCAAACAGCAATAATTGCAGTCATCATTATCTCGAAAGTCTGTATGTCAGCTTAAGGTACAGTTTCGATCGCGACGGCAGACTGCAGAGGTGAAAGGCAACGGTAATACGTGCTAGGTGCCACTACTGAAGTTCTTTGGATGCCTAGTGTCAATTAATCAAATTGCATTGAAACCCGTAGATCTGCGAATTTTTCGCAGACCATCTTTCGTGGCGCATCTTTCTTTGTATAATGTAACATTCAATAAAAGCTTTTTCAAAAAAAAATGTAACCGCCTTCAAAACCAACCACTAAAAAAGGGTAAAATAACCTACAAAATAACATTTCTTTCGGAAGTCGGTGTTTTTTTTTCATTGTCTTTTTTGCCACCGACTTCCGAAAGAAATGTTATTTTGTAGGTTATTTTACCCTTTTTTAGTGGTTGGTTTTGAAGGCGGTTACATTTTTTTTTTTAAAGGTTTTATTTTACTCTTTTTAGTTTAAATATTCAACCCAAATTCTTGTCAAATAGGTACATCATTTTCTTACATGTGCACTAGAATTTTGTAATTCGTAGCACCGGTAATAACATCGCTCATGTACAAAATTAGCTAATAAAATTCCCTATCTCAAAAACTACTGAACCGATTTTGATAAAACTTGCAGTGTTCCCTCAGTTGAACAAAACCTAGTACAGGGTTTTTCAACCTGTGGGTCGCGACCCCCTGGGGGGTCGCGAAGCCTCTTCAGGGGGGTCGCGAAGCTTTTATAGGAGAGTTGTAAAAGGTTGGAAAAGCTACTGCATTAAAAAAAACAATTAAGTTTAAAAAAATAGGTATACTCCCGCGAGCATTCACATTAATAACTTATTTATCCGGACTGTAATTATGAAAATGACTAACTATGTTGGATTGATGAATATTTATGTCACAAAATAAAATACATGAAAAAAAAATCCAACGGGTAGGGGGGTCGCGAAATATTTCTTCATACTAAAGGGGTCGTGCCATGAAAAAGGTTGAAAAACCCTGACCTAGTATATCAAAAAAAGAATGACTTAAATCGGACTTTTAGTTCCAGAGATAAGCGAACACAAACTAAATCAGTCGATGCCTACTCCTTACTGTTAAGGAGTTGTACCTTCCATCATCAGCTCAGCTTCATAAGATTATGATTACCATACGCAAATACATAAATTACCTCATAATATTTGCGAAAAACTATATGTGGGCCTATAAAATTTGAGGGTTGCCCTCGATTTCTCCAGGATCCAATCATCAGATCTTGACTTGGTGAATATGGGACTACTCCGGAAGCATCTCCTTTCGAACAAAACAAGAAATTTGAAAATCGGTCCACAATCGCCGGAAAAATCGCGTAACAAACACACAAAAAAAAAAAACAAAGAAAAAAAAAAAAAAACATACCGTCGAATTGATAACCTCCTTCTTTTGGAAGTCGGTTAAAAACTTCTGTGAATAGTACTGGTTTACGATGAGAAGTCACATCTCAACCAAACATGCAATACTGTCTCGATCTTAGATAGCATTTTTAACCGACTTCAAAAAGAAGGAGGTTATCAATTCGACGGTATGTTTTTTTTTTTTTGTTTTTTTTTTGTGTGTTTGTTACGCGATTTCTCCGGCGATTGTGGGCCGATTTTCAAAATTCTTGTTTTGTTCGAAAGGAGATGCTTCCGGAGTGGTTCCATATTCACCAAGTCAAGATCTGATGATTGGATCCTGGAGAAATCGAGGGCAAACTTCAAATTTTATAGGCCCATATGTACTTTTTCGCAAATATTATGAAGTAATGTAAGTATTTGCGTATGGTTATCATAATCTTATGAACCTGAGCTGATGATGGAAGGTACAACTCCTTAACAGTAAGGAGTAAGCATCGACTGATTTAGTTTGTGTTCGCTTATCTCTGGAACTACAAGTCCGATTTAAGTCATTCTTTTTTTGTTGTACTAAGTATTGTTCAACTGAGGGAACACTGAAAGTTTTATCAAAATCGGTACAGTAGTTTTTGAGATAGGGAATTTTATTAGCTAATTTTGTACATGAGCGATGTTATTACCGGTGCTACGGATAACAAAATTCTAGTGCTCATGTAAGAAAATGATGTACCTATTTGACAAGAATTTTGGTTGAATATTTAAACTAAAAAGAGTAAAATAAAAGCTTTTTTTTCGCCACTTTTCTTTTGGAAGTCGGTGGCAAAAAAGACAATGAAAAAAAAAACCACCGACTTCCGAAAGAAAAGTTATTTTGTAGGTTATTTTACCCTTTTTTAGTGGTTGATTTTGAAGGCGGTTACATTTTTTTTTGAAAAAGCTTTTATTCACCTACAGTTTTCTCATTTTTTTGTTAATTTGATAGGAACATTTTCCTGGTAACACAGTTATGTGAGAGAGTTGTGTATGGGTTGTATGAAGGATGATAAGTACTGGAAAGGTCTATCCGTTGAAATAAAGAGTAAAGCAGAAGTGTGGAAGAAGATTTATAAGCAAAAAAAAAATGGGATTGGGGAAAAGAATGACAGTGATAATAATCATAGATAGAAGAAGAAAGGTACAATACTCTTTTCTAGGTATACCATAGCCATACAAACTAAAAGTATAAAAATAGATCATGATATTATAAAACAGCGGTGTAACAGCTAAAAACTATATTTTCAAGGGATCTTTAATGAATTGTGTTGTTACTACTGCTGCTGCTGCAGTCTGCTGCTGTTTACTGTCGACAACGGAACCTCACCTTTAATTTAGGCGTATGTGTACAAGAAATGAGTGAATAAAAGAGTGTAATTTATTTTTTCATTGTTCATATTATAATGGGACGATGTTTGCCTCGTGTTTTTCGTTACGATAAATTATCTTTGTATAGTAAACTTTTGGTAAATTAGTTTGGGAAACGTGACAAGAAATTAAGGATACGAAACTTTTACTACATAAAAATAATGTTCGTTTTCTGAGAATACGTCGACTTTTGTTCTTTTTGTGCCTAATTAATAAGATGTGTACAGGTGTTATTACACTGTTAACAATGATTTTTGATATTTCTTATATCTCAATAAAATAAAGCTGTGATGGATGTATATATGTTACGGTAAATGTGATAAATTGAAAATCATTAATATTTTTACAAAATTATTAATAATAACCACATGTTTTGGTAAATGTGAATAAACGATCGAAATTTATTACTTTTAGTAGTAATTATTAATAATTCACAACACATATTGGTAAAAGTGATAAAATTAATAAACTAAACGGCTAAACCTAGTGCTAACTGAAGATAAGTATGATACACGTAGGTTTAACCGCATGTGGTCGGTTACACCTAGGTTTAGCCGGTTAGAACTAGGCCTAACCTCGGGACTTGCTGGCACCCCGACTCGGATAATTTAGGTTAGAAGAGGATGGCGGGGTCTGAAAGACCCCGCCATCCTCTTCGTGGTTATTTTTTTTTTAACCACGCAGAAGTAGGAGCCCCGCGGAGCGGGGCTCCGTCGACTTGCTCCTGTGAAGGAAGTTTACTTATTACATTTATCACTACTAGGGTGAAATTATTAATAAAAACCGACAAATGTGATTAATTAATCACTTTAACCTCGACTTTCGGTAATTATTAATAATAATAGATAATTATTAATAATCTTCAATTATTCACTCTTACCGTAACATATACATTTGTTTCTCAACCACGTCAAAATGGCTGAAAAACGAGTTAAGTGTGTTTATTTATAGTTTATAGAAGACAATACGTCAAATTCGTTCAGAAAAGTTAGTGAACCTTATTTAAATAAGTGAATGATCATCTAAACCTGGTGCTTCAAACATTGTGACAAATTGTTTTGAATTAATTTAAATTAATTTGATTTCGGCTGTCTATTCAGTAACGGTAAATCAATAAAATTTAATTCATGACGTAATCACAATAGTAACTATACAGCATTTGTTGTTTTGATATATGTAACAATTTAAATCTACAAATTATATATTTTTTTTAAGTGTCAATATAATTATAAAATAAACTTTGTACTGAAATTCGAATTTTTACTACAATGTAGTTTATCAGCCAAAAAGTTAAGCGTAAATTGACAAGCGATTCTAGTAAGCAGAATCTACCTGACAGGCGAGTCAAAGGGTTTTACAAAAAAACTTGTATATTTATGGTAACTCTTAAATGTGAACACCGACTGCTCTCATTCAACGCATACCGCAAAAGTTAAAGGTAAAATGCTTTCAAATTAAAACATTCCACATCTAGCAGTGTGGGCAGCAAAATTAATAACCGTCAATCAAAAATGTCCGCCGTTTATATACCTCACCGAAGTAGGGTTTGTATGGAATTCTAAATAATTTTCACTAGACGTTCACTTTTGACCTGTCTTGTTAACTTTGAAAATATTTTGAAGGACAAAAATATTTTGTTTTGCTTTTAGTTAATTTTAAATGCGATCTATTTTCATGGTTTTTGGTTTATGCGAGTTCATTAATGCCAACCTACCAGACACTTTAAATTATTTCACTGTATTTAAAAAAAAAAAAAACAGCACCAAAATTCTTAACGGAATATTTAAGAAGTAGGTAACTATTTTACCAACAATAATATATAGGGTGAATTTGAATAAATGCGACAAAATGAAATAGGAGCTTCAGTTACAGTAACATAGTAATTATAAACTGTTTTTTTTTTACAATCTAAGTCGTTAAAAAAATACGCGATTATCGTTTTCAAAAGGTCCATTGATATTATTAGCTTTTTTTAAGTACGAATTATCGGTATTCCAGCATTTAATATGCAAAATAAATGTAAGATAAATCAAAAAATCTCGTCCCACTTATCGTAATGCTCAATAATCGTCGAGCACTTATGGTAATAAACGTTGCCGTTCATAGCGTAATACGGACCAATTATTTTTTAATTTTACATTTTGTTATTTTATGTTTTTTTGACAACACGTATATTATTTTTTATTAATTTCACCCCGTATAATACATACTTGTTTTTAATATAATTATATCATATGAAATACGTCTGCTATATACATCCACCTATCTAAACGTTCACAGCTAAGACACCAGAATAAAAATAATAATATCCGTAATTCCCCCTTAATTCATACCGGTCATCAAATAGTAAGTAATTAACAATGTTAAGGGGAAGTTCTGGGAAACTTTTCTCACTTATTTGTTATATTAATTCGTTATGTTCTGCAACTAATTCGAAGGAGAACGTGGCTAAAATATAATAACAGCTTGACGGATCGATCTTCAAGGTAAGCGGTGCTTGCCGAGGTTGGTTTGTGGATGGGTGACCGAATTGGGCATCGGTTTTATAACTATTACTCTTCATGCTTTTCGATCTTATAGATTTTTGTCAGTTATTACGAGCAATTGTTATCTCTGAAACTTACCTGATAATACTCTGATATGACCTCTGACCTTTAATGTATATCCTACTTATGCGTACGAAGACTTCCTTTAATTTGTTCAGTCATTTCAATATAAAGGAATTTAGATATTGGATAAAATTTCGTTCGGCATACATTTATCTTTGAACGAAAAGCCTATAGTTTGAGCCAGATAAGTGTTGAATAAAATTCGTTGACCCCCGTGTACCAATGTATTCCAATATTTCAAAACCATTCGAAAAAATGTAAAGAAAGTGTCGTAACACGATCAAAATAAAGGAATCGTGGTAAGAGATGACCTTCATTTTATTTTGAAATTCGAACGATGGTATAATGGAATTCTAACGATGCGTTGTTAGGATCAATGACCTTTATTCCAGACTTATATGGCGATGACATTAGAAAAGTTAACCATGAAAAACAAATATTCTGCTTATAATAGCAGGAAATATTCTTATTTCAATCGCATTCATGTTCTTTCAAACATCACACAAACTAACACAAAAAAAACGAAAACAATTTTTTCATTCCCGATAACGTATTCCGATTAGGCAAACAAAGCTTAGTGCATCGCAATATTTTTCAGCTTCAGTGACCTCAGATTGATATCAGGTAGCCTGAGGCTAGTCATCCGGAGTATGGTGTTATTTTAAATTTATTTCTTTCTGCTTTAATGGATTAATTTGTGAGATGGAAACTGTTGCAAAAAACTGGCAAACTAGCCTAGCTTTTCCCGTTGCTTCTCTTCTTTAGTTATTTTAGAGGCTTTTATTTAGTTTTCCCTGTCTCATCTGTAATCAAATCTTGTAAGTTTTTGATCCACTTCCCGGTATCTGTTTGAGCTGAAATTTTGCACGAATATGTAGGTAGTAGTTGTTGCCAGCAGCTTCACCCGCTACCGGGCACGCCGCAATAGCGGCGATAAGACCCCTCTTTGAGGAGTGGCTGGAGAGACGTCACGGCGTCCTAACCTTCCACTTGACGCAGGTCCTCACCGGACACGGATGTTTCGGGAGGTACCTGTGTCTTATGAGAAAGGAAGAAACGCCTGGGTGTCACCACTGCGTAGATCGCCCGGAGGACACAGTCGAGCATACGGTGCAGGATTGCCCCGCTTGGGCGGAGCACCGACGTGACCTCACGGCGGCGATAGGCGGAGACCTCTCGCGCCCAGCACTGGTCGCGGCCATGCTGCGGGGCGAGACGGAGTGGGAAGCGGTCGCCTCCTTCTGCGAGGCAGTCATGCTCGCGAAGGAGGAGGCGGGCCGCGTGAGAGAGAGGACAAGGTCCTCCCTCCGCCCCACCCGCGTTGGTGGACGCCCACGGCGTCGGACGTCGCAAGACGATCTCCGGCCACCGTAGGCGCGGGCATGCGGGCGGCGAGTAAAGGGCAACTCGCCGCCTGACCATGGACCATGCCCGGGTCGACGGCGCGTCGTGTTCCACGCGCGCCTCAAAGAACAACTCGAAAATTATCCAACGGGATTATAAAATCAGAATAAAAATCTATCTATCCTGTGTGTAAATCCAGGTTATAAATTATCTGTATACCAAATTTTAGCCAAATCCGTTCAGTGGTTTTTGCATGTAAGAGTAACAAACATACCTACATACACATACATACATCCCAAAAAACTTTCGCATTTATAATATAAGTAGGATATCACGTGATGATGCAATATTAAGATGACATGGAGCTGCTGAAAAATCTGCATCATCATCATCATTAATGCAGTGCCTTTTTGCCATTCTTTCTTGATCTGCATAATATACCAAGTTTAACCCGCTGAATATCTGAATATCTGCTTGGTAGAAAAACCTACTAGCACTTTTTGCCCGACTCGGAAATCGAATCCGGGACCCCAAGGCCAGCAGTCGTGTGTCTACAAGACTAATGGGGCAGTGGAGTGGTAGAAAAATTATGATACAGCGACCCGAAATAAATTATCTTTTTTCACCTCTTGATATGTAACTTTGACTGGCCTGTTGGTCTAGTGGTTAGTGACCCTGACTGCTATGCCGGGGGTCGTGGGTTCGATTCCCACCCAGGACAAATGTTTGTGTGATGAGCACGATCATTTGTTCTGTGTCTGGGTGTAATATATCTATAATATGTATGTATTTAGAAATATATAAGTATGTTTATCAGTTATCTGGTACCCATAACACAAGCTCTGCTTAGCTTGGGACTAGATGACGTTGTGTGATAGTTGTGGAATATTTAAAAAAAAAAAAAAAAACTGTACTCGTAGTTTCGTCGGCTATAAACTTGACCATCATATTTTTCTATTTCCAAACAAAATCAAATTATCAAAGTTTTCAGAATTCAATTATATGTTATTACAAAACATCAGTCTGAACTAAATTTAGAAGAGCTCTCCTCGACTACCGTTATAAAATATTTTCCTAGACAGACTTTAATTTAGTCTGAGCCAAGTATTTAAGATCTCGCATTCTTCTGTACTGAACATTTTATTGCAAGTTATTATTTCAATGAATGCACCTCCATTTTGCTCTCTTGCCTGAAGTAGGGTGTAAATTAAATTTGAATATTTTATTATGGTACTGTATTGTTGGTTTTTTTCTTTGTAAATTTAATTAAGTATAAAAAATACCGTCCATTTTTCGCAGAACATCAGTGTTCGCGCGAACTGTACCTAACTATAAATTGCGTTTAAAAATGCAATTTTACTTTATGAGCATTGTTAAAACTCCTTTTTTTTCAAAATCCAAATTGGTGTTTATCTCGCCATAATATGTAACCACAAGCTTATAAAAAAAAATTGTCGGTGAATGATCTCGCCGGTAAATCAATAACGAAAAATAAAAGCAACAATACATTTTTTTTTTTTTTTTTAAATCTTCTTAAATAATATCTACTTTGAAATAAATATAGTTTTCTTTAAAGAAAAACGAGTAAAAACCCACGCAATCTGAAATAGGATGTAGCTTTTAAGATTTATGGAGTACGAAAAATAAAGCAAAACCATTTTGATCTCACAAAGTACATTTTACAAAACAAGAACAGAGATCGTTTACAAAATAAGATAGTAGCTGTCTCAAAAATTGAATTGTACAAACATTCTTTGTACAGTCGGCGAAATAAATCCCGGTTCACCCTTGTCAGGAGTCGGGAGATAGCTGACCGAACTTGCTAGCCCAGTTTGAAACAATTATCTCGGAAACAATCACGTAAATTTTTCTAATCTCTCGACGATACTTCTTCTCTTTTGTCTGACTGTACTCCACTTTCGCACTCAAAATGTAAATTGAAAACTGAGTTGTTTTTATTGTAACTTTTGGGTATTTGGGGCGTAGATAGAATGTGAGACTTCTTTGAGATAAAATGCTGTCAGATTTTTTATCAGACATCTGAAAATTTAAATTTGCATTTTTGATATTTATTACAATTAGGTACTGTATTTGCATCATACACATTTATTCTTGAAATCTTTGTTTCAAATTGTACCTGAAATAATGTGAAAAGTGAACGCATTATGTCTACTTGGTACTGTGTTTTCAAAAGCGCATAAAATTTTATAAAATAAATCTTTGTTGTAACTTTTTGGGACCTGGCACCACTACTTTTGAAAATGAAGTCAATAAGTTTTTACAGAACTCAAGAACCCAGTCAAGTGGTCGTCAAGATACTGTCTAGATAAATGTTAAGCTTGAAACTGACTTCCTTTAGTATTTTATAAATGTTGAACATGTTAGGATTCATCAGGTTATAAAAGGGTCGCCGGAAGACGCTGGATGCAGGTCGCTTCCAACCGGTATATGTGGAAATCTAAAGTGAAGGCCTTTGTTCAGCAGTGGACGTCCTATGGCTGAGATGTAAAGCTAAGCTAGCTAGGTAAAGCTGAAGAGTTTGTTTGTTTGTTTGTTTGAACGCGCTAATCTCAGGATCTACTAGTATAATTATATTTGTGGAAATAAGGTGTGGTTACATTTAATAACATCGAGATCTCTTCTCGCTTCCATTGTAATGTTGACGTTGTTTGATAGTTTCATAATATTTAAATTCTAGGTTATTAAAAAATACCGATCAAACTCACATTGCTACCAAAGTGAAAGTACATAGCCTTAGTGAAAAAACTCAGTGTGACAGAGTATTTTAATACCATTTCTATAGTAGCCTGCCCTTATTTGTACTCAGCCATCATCAGCCGTAGGACCTCATCCATAGATTCTCAATGGAACCGGTTGGAAGCGGCTTGCATCCAGCGCGATCCTATGATTTTCACCAAATCGACTGTCCACCTTTTTGGTGAACCTCACACTGCGCTTGTCGATGTCATTGATTTCTCACGGGAGAAGAGAATAGACAAAATGACAAAGAACCACCCAGCAACGTTAAAGAATTTTTTATAGGATTCAAAGCATATAAATGTTTTAAAATATAGATAAAATAGGTTTCTATTCTTCAATGTTTGTAAGAAATCGTGTCTTTCTTAAATGGTTGCAAAAAAAAAAAAACAACAGTCGATTTATATAGAATAACGGTTTTTAATTTAATTTTTTTTATTTTTTTTGGTTTTTAAATAAATTTTTTTTTATTTTTAAATAAACTTTGGCTTTTCTTGTAGAAATTAGGGATAGAATCGCCCATTGCTACGGCGTGCAGCGCAATTCCTGTGATTTCCACCAAATCGACTGTCCACCTTGTAGGTGGACGTCACAAACTGCGCTTGCCTGTGTCATTGTTGTCACCAAAAAAGTAAGTCAGTAAACAATTAAAATAAAAGTAACTTCAAAGTTTGTGTTCAAAAAGGTTGTCAGACTTTCATTAAAAAAACTGTACTATTGTTATAGTTTTCCTCAAACAAAAAAAAAACGGATTAAGTAGAGCACAAGCTTGTCCCGGCCAAGTTCGCCGTGCAACCTGATTCAATTTCCATGTTAATCCGAAACACGACACAAAGTCTCCTTTGTATTGTACAAGTCAAGTTTTATCGTGTGGATTTTTTTTGGGTAACTGTACTAGTGTTATAGTTCCCTTTTTAAATAATTAGATATATAATTTTGTAGAATCTGATGCTATGATAAATGTCGATAAACTATATTTATTTTTTATATACTAGCTGTGCCCCGCGACTTCGCTCGCGTGGATTCGTCGGAACTTAACAATGTACAGATAGCCGCGCGACTTGAATGCAGAGCTTAGGAATGCGGTAGTGCTGTTGACAAGGATGGCACAGTACTACACTGCAGGCGCGTGAGGCGGGGCGTGCGGGTAGCCGGGGTAGGTGCTCCCGCTCTTTACCTCAGACCCCGACTGCATTCAACTCGCGCGCTATCTGTATTTTTTATCAAATTGACAAAGTTTCATACAAACTTTCATCACCTATTTTATCCTTTGATGTCTACGTCATAACATCTAACTGCATGCCAAACAGCCCGATCCGTCCAGTGGTTTGGGCTGTGCGTTGATAGATCACTATGTCAGTCAGTCACCTTTGAGTTATATCTATTTAGACTACTAATAATATTTCTGTGTGCCAACATATTAACGGGAATATTAATTCTACTTTCAAGCACAGCTATGGTAATCTAAATGAAGTTAGCCCAGATATGGTATACGAGTTTGGCAACTGTAAGAGCGTCCAAACTAGCGCCCAGTTACTTCAGTGTTCATTGAAGTAGGTACTTCAATATCTGGGTAGATAAATCACAAGTTACCCTCTATATAGTGTTAATTATGCCAGACTTAAATAATCCAGATAACTGTCAAGTTTGCAGTATGCTTGAGGCGCCTTGCGGTCAGAATGCATGACAAGTCTACTTCTGATAGCCATACACTGTCAGGTTTGTGGACACAACTACCAGCACGCTTCAATCTAGCCAGTTGACTGTATCGTGTATCATAATATATGGCTAGTATTTAACTTTATGGAACGACAACATGCGGTATCAGAACGTTGGTAGTGGCAACGACGATATATCACTAGACTCCTAATAATAGGCAACCTATGTCTGTCAACACATTAGGCAAGAAAGTCTTATATCCGTCTTATGTCGACTACTCCTGTTAGCCGTAAACATACCTTGAGTCAGCACAGACCTTGAGTTAGCCAATCACAACGCAGTACCCCGTCTCCCTCGCTTACGTAGTACCTCAGCGAGTTGACAGAATAGTTTTTGTTCCTTAGATCGTGCATGCGGAGTCTAGTAAAATATCGTCGTTGGGTAGTGGTATGACCATTTCTCCAAAACTATGATTAAAAAACTGCCATTGTGAGTCTTATTGTCGGATTAAAGCAGAAAGATCAATTAAATAACAAGACACTAAAACTCACAGAAGCCAAACTGGAGAGTACAATCGCTTTAGTTCAGAGAATCCCGATTTGAAAGTACTTAAAGCCGTCGGGAAATTTATTTTGTCCCCCGAAGCGGAGCGGCGGACTAAACCTTATCGTTCACCTAATAGGTTTCCACAAAGAAGCCTCTGGAGCTAAAATTTATTGTTTAGTTAGATAGAAAATTCTCAGTGCCATATAATGTGTAATCAACGGCCAATTTCGCTTGTTGATGTTATTGAACGTAGATTGAATTTATGAGAGGCTGTTTTCTTAACACCTAATTTTCTTAATGGAATCGTTGTTCTATTTTAGTTTCACGTAGTCTGTTCTCGGTTTTGATGAGATCTTGTGAGGGATTTATATTATTGAAGAATATACATGAATGCTTCTAAACTTTTTATTTGACACCACAGTTATTTTTGGTCGCTAAGGTAACAACCTAAAACACTAAAAACGATATGCTGTGTCAGCTGGTATTATGGCCAGTACTCACACTCCTCTTCACAGCATTGTCGTGATCATCAGGAGTTCAGCAAGCTCCTAAGCGGCTTCGCAATTTCAATAGGTGCGGGCCGGCTAGGGCTTTGGTTAAGATATCTGCCTCCATATCTTCGGTTCGCAGATACTTGACCTTTATTGCTCCGTCCATTATGCAATTTCGAATGAAGTGCATTTTTAGGTCAATGTGCTTGGACTTCGAAGTGACCATTGAGTTCTGACTCAACTTGAGAGCAGCTTGGTTGTCATTTAATATGACTATGCTTTCATAGCTGGCTCCAAGGTCTTTGAACAGACTCTTCAAGTGAATAGCCTCTTTCGCAGCTTCAGTCAAGGCGACATATTCTGCTTCGGCAGTCGAAAGTGCCACACATTTTTGCTTTTTCGACATCCAGCTTATAGCCGTTCCAGCGTATTTAAAACAATAGCCCGAAAAAGACTTTCGGTCGAGCTTGCAAGCGCCCCAATCAGCGTCAGCCATGCCATGTAACTCTTGTTGAGTTTTTCGGAATATAAGACCAACGCTTTTTGTTCCTTTTAAGTATCGCAGCACTCTTTTTGCGCACTTGAAATGTTCTTCTCCGTAACAATCGTTAAATTGGGAGAGATAACTTATAGCAAACATTATATCGGGGCGAGTTGCTACTGCCAAGTACATGAGCGTGCCAATCAAATTTTTGTAGGGCAGATTATTCCTTTCATCTCTTCCTCCTTTTTCTAGTCTTAGACCTGGTTCTATGGGCGTAGACGTGGCCTTGCAATCTTCCATTTTGTATTTTTTGAGAGTGTCTTCTATGAACTTCTCCTGGCTCAATTTGATTTCACCTCCCTTATAGGTGACGTCTATCCCTATTAGCCGTTTATGTGTACCCAAGTCTTTTAACTCAAATTTCGTATTCAATACGTCTTTTATTTCTTTGAGCTTTCTAGGACACGAATAGGCAATTAACAAATCGTCGACATAAATAATTATTATGACCTTAACTCCTCTTTTCTCTAGTAGGTATAAACATGGGTCAGCTTCCGATGCTTTAAAACCAATGTTCTTTAATTCTGTGTCGAGCTTCTTGTACCATTGCCTCCCTGCCTGTTTGAGTCCGTACAAGGCTTTTATGAGATGACAAACTTTCTCGTTTGGATTGCTTTTTATATCTTTTAGCATACTCATTGTTTTGTTGTACAAAGTTAAATCTTCTGTTTTACTTTCTTCAACCATGATTTCAGTCAGGTACTCCTCTAAATAGTCAGGATACTTCATAGTTATATTTTCCTCTAGTTCTCCATTAAGGTACGCCGTTGTAACGTCCATCTGGTTCAATTTTAAACCTTCTTCCATGGCTATTCCAACAACAGATCTTATTGAACTAAGATTAGCTACAGGAGCATATGTTTCGTTATAGTCAACGCCTGGTCGTTGAGTAAAACCTCGTGCCACAAGTCTGGCTTTCTTTGTGATACTGTTGTCAGGTCCTATTTTATTTCTAAGAACCATCTTGTAGTCCACTTCTTTCATGTTTTTGTCTTTCTTTTCTATTTTCCAGGTTCCATTTTTAACATGTGCTCTAATTTCGGATTTAATAGCATCATGCCAATATTCATCATCTTCATTCTCATCGGATATATAGGATATCTCCGAGAGTAGGTGACTTTCTTCAGTCTGGTGCAGTATAAAATCCCTGGTCCACGCTGGTGGGCGCCTCTCTCTTTGCGGCCTCCCATTTTCAGGTATTTCTATAATATCTGATGCGTCATCGTAAGACTCAATTTCAACTTCCGAAGGAACTTCATCTTCTTGCTCATTGAAACCTTGTAACATATTTTTATTTTTGTTCTCAGTGATTTCAATTTCAATTTGCTTTTCAGTTTTCCAAGACTGTTCTATTTCGTTAATAAGTTTATCATAGTCCTGACTTTCTTCTTCGTAGTACATTTTATCTATGACTTTTATGTCCCTGCTTATTACTACATCATCGTCTTCCGGTATGTACACTCTGTAAGCCTTTGAGGTCATCGAGTATCCCATGAATACGCCTTCTTTGGCTTTTTGGGTCAGCTTGCCTCGTTTCTTCTTTTTCAAAACGAAAGTCTTTCTGCCGTACACGTAGAGATGATGTGCGCATGGTGTTCGGCCTAGCCATTTCTTGAATGGAGTTTCACCATTTAGTGCTTTGGAAGGACTACGGTTTATGAGGTAGTTTGCGGTTGCTACCGCTTCCGCCCAGAGCTTTTTAGGTGCCTTGGCCTCGATTAACAGACATCTGGCTTTGTCTAGCAATGATCTGTTCTTCCTCTCGCTAATCCCATTTTGTTGAGGGGTGTAAACTGTGGTCAACCTTCTTTGGATGCCATGCGATTTAAGAAAGTTATCGAATTCCTTGTTGCGGTATTCAGTGCCATTGTCGGTCTGCAGGTTCTTTATTTTCTTATTATGGAACGTCTCAACTTCATTTTTGTATTGTTTGAAAACGTCGAGTACGTCACTCTTTCTTTTAATAAAATAAACGTGACAATAGCGACTATAGTCGTCTATGAAACTAACATAATACTTTGATCCTGCTAGTGTATCGCATTCAAAAGGTCCACAAACGTCGCTATGGATTATTTCCAGGTTTTCGGTTGTATATAGATCATTATGTCTTATAAACGGCAGCCTGGACAATTTGCCTTTAATGCAGGTTTCGCATGTGCCCATGTCTTCATCTTTGAATTTTAAACCATACATAAGGTTATCTTTAGCCATATTCTTTAAATCTCTTTCGTTTATGTGGCCGAGTTTGCGATGCCATTCCATAATGTCACTGTTGGTTTTTTGTGTGAAATTTGAAGATTCTTTAGGCATGGAATCAAAGTAGTAGAGCCCATTTCTCTTCCGAGCAGTCAGTGTTTTTTTTCGCCGGTTTTTTGTATGACGTAGGCTTTCTCTTTTTCAAAAACTACCTTATGTCCTTTGTCCGTAATCTTGGCGACGGATAACAGGTTTACTGAAATATCGGGAACATATAAGGTGTCATAGAAATCATAGCCATGTTTATTGGTACTGACAGTAACTCTTCCTTTACCTTGAATTATACTAGTACATGTATCTGATGCCAACTTTAAGGTGCCATTTTCAGGGGTCATTGTAGAAAACATTGCTTTATTACCGCATACGTGTGATGAGCAGCCGCTATCTAAACACCAGACGTTTTTATCGGTATCTGAATCTGCAGTGCTCAGACAAACGTTATAACCGTATTTGCTTACGTTTTCTTTTTCATTTGAGTTTTTCTTCTTGCCCCAACATGTCTCGATTGTGTGGCCTTTCTTTTTACAGCTCTTGCAATATAACATCTTCCTGTTTTTCTTGATGTGATATGCTTCTGAACTTTCTGGCTGTTCACTTCCACTCCTTGCCTGGTATTCTTCCAGAATCTTTACTCTCAGGTCTTTCGGATTAGGCAGGGTGTCTCGAGATTCGATAGCTATTCTGAAGTTTTCAAAATTTGCTGGCAAACTGTAGAGAAGCATTATGCTAAGCAGTTCTGGAGGTACCTTAATCTCCATATCGGCGAGTTTGTCCACGATATCCATGAAGTTATTTATGTGGTCATGAATGTCTTCTTCTGTGGTCATTCGTTTCAGAACCAATTGTTTTAACAATGTTGCCTTCCTAGCTGGCCCAGTACTTTGATACGTAGCTTTTAATTTTTCCCATACAGTTTTAGCTGTCGCGCAGCCTTTGATTTGTTTCAATTCGGACGGTGACAATAAAAGTAGGATTTCAGCCCTTGCCTTCAGGTCCTCTTTATTGTACGCTGACCTCGCCGCCGCATCCGTAGCTGATGGTAATGATTTTTCGCCGCTTACGATGTCCCAATAGTCATTTTTAATCAGGACCGCTTGTGCTTGCAAACACCACGTATCATAGTTTGATTTTGTCAAAGGTTCTATATTGCGATAACTCGTAGTAGATGCCATTTTTCATCCTTTCAAAATAAAACCACGCTCTGCTACCAATTTGTGAGGGATTTATATTATTGAAGAATATACATGAATGCTTCTAAACTTTTTATTTGACACCACAGTTATTTTTGGTCGCTAAGGTAACAACCTAAAACACTAAAAACGATATGCTGTGTCAGCTGGTATTATGGCCAGTACTCACAGATCTGTGCTAAAGATCGAAGTTTGGTATGGATAAATAGGTCTTGGTGTTATCGCAATAGAAAGAGGACGAAATAGAAGAGACGTTGTATATATATTTATATTTATTTATATGTGTATTTTTTTATTACTAAGATTTGTATGTTTGTTTAAATTTTGTTGTTTATTTGTTTTGGCAATTTTCATATTTTTGTGCACCTGCCATGTTATATCTCTACCTCCCTGGGTTGACTGGTAGAGAATGCTTCAGGCATTAAGTCCGCCTTTGTACCTTTTTGTGTTGCATAAAGTATTAAATAAATAAATAAAAGACATGGTGAGATGACCTGGTGGCCTACTATGACGTCTTAAAGCGTGAGTTCCGCTCTGGGAACGAGATGGTGCTAACGACTTGTATAAAACCGTTTCATCAATAGACTCTTTCAACAACGGACTTTTGGATGATGAAGATAATAAGTTTAAAAGAGTTTAAAGAGTTATAGGTAAACCGTCGTGTCGGCAAAACGTCCGTTGTTGAAAGAGTCATTGATGAAACGAATCGTCCTGTATAATACCTAGCTTACACTTTTTTTTTATCGTCGTAAAATCATCAAATGAGGCCTCCCACACATACCACACTCCCACACATAACATATTCCATGTATCGCTTATTTAGGACACATTAATTATTTTAATGATAATGAAGGTATTTTTTTAAATTAATATTCTTGATCTACAAATGCGAGACCCATAAATCTACAAAGCCAAGCCTAGATTACTTTGAGCTTAATTAATTAAAATATGTTAAAGATCACAAACTTTGGATCTAATATACTTAAAATCCTACCAGTAGCGTAAAATAATAATTATGATCATCTTTAGCTGAAATAGCCGCTCGTTGGCTATCTGTTATCTCTACGTTTGAGTCGAAATAAGAAAAGCTGTTGACCATTTTTTTTTTAATCTCTCTACACTAGTGATTCCTCTTGTGTAGTGGATGCGTTTACGAACATAGAAACACACATTTATTTATTTAAACACATTTACAACTATCATCCAGTGCAAACTATTTTTAGGTCATACAAGTATTTGTTCCATGCGGGAAACCAACCCCAAACACACAGCGCAGCAGTCCTCTGCACCAACCGTACGGTCGATTGAGTTATTTTTAATTAATAAAGAAAGCTAAAAGTTATGCGTTACTTTACTCATTGTTTTTTTTTATTTTGAGAACGAGGTAAAGAAAGAGGTTGTTTTCAACCTCCTTAGTCCATTTACAAAAAGATTATTTAAACATTCCATCTTACTACAAAAGAGTTAGAAATCTGTTGAAAACTTGTCTAAAAAAGTTTAACTGCAAAACGACCCTTATGTCAACGACAAATGCTGTTTTTCAGTGGACAATTTTTTTTACACAAGTGTTAACCGATTAATTTAGATAACAAAAAAAGTTGTATTAACACGAAACTGTCTCAGCAGGAAACCGTGGCAATCCAAGCAACAGGGTGGATTTTTACCCAACAAAATAAAGGTGTTATCCAGGGTGCATTTGATAATTATACCAACAAAATAAAAAATCTGTTAAAATATGCCCTTTTTTTTGCGTGGTAAAATTATCAAATGAGTCCTCCCCACCCCGGGCAGGGCGGGAGGGACTGTCAGACTTGTACTGACTAAAATCCACGGTGTCCTTCAATAGCCCTTTATGTTCCGGGGTCACGGTGATGGAAATAAGTCCCGCGACCCCGACAGGCGTTGGCCCTCTGTGAGGCGGCCCCCCCCTGTCATTTTGCTGACGCTCTTTGAGGCGCGCGTGGAACACGACGCGTCGTCGACTCGGGCATGGTCCATGGTCGGACAGCGAGTTGCCCTTTACTCGCTGACCGCATGCCCGCGCCTACGGTGGAAATCATCTGCCGTAAAATAAGCCCTAACTGTTTTGATATCATCATCATAATTTAATACCAGATAGTTCAGTATTACGTTCCCTTTTGTAAATCTTATCTTTATTCATACATTAAGATTACTCCCGTTATGTCGTGCACGTACGATGCTCCGACTTCCATCTTCTATGAAAAGGGTTTAAGATTTATAACCTTTTGTAACTGAGTACCTCCCTGTTCTATTATATCGGCTGACACCTGCTATTTTATGTTAAATCCAGTGACGTTTTTATCTATGGCGTGCTGATAACTCAATGTATGTGTTATGGGATTAGGTTCAATATAATTTGCACAAATGTAAATTTTGCATTGTTGGATTTGTTTTGATAAATGTCTGGTGATTTGTTGCGGTTAATTTATTCTTGAATGAGGATTTGATTTGATGTGAAAACAAAGTATACAATTAATAACCAATAGAGGGATTTCATTAATTTTATTTGTGTTATTAATTACCTGTAATAGATTTAATACTTGTATATAATTTCTAAGGTTGAAAATCTGAGTTTTAATTGATGGGTTCTCAAATAGGAATAATTAAGACAGGTGCTCTAAAATTCAGTGCTCATAGGCTCCAAAAAATAATGATAATTATAGTAAGTGATCTTTTTTGTATGACGAAGGAATCAATTTATACAGTCCCCTTCATAGCTTTGTTTTTTGCCACGGTTGGTACAGTGGCTGAGTGATCGTTCGATCTCTAAGGAGAATGTGGTTCGATCCCCGCACTGTACAAATATTTGTATTAACTGTAAGCAGTTGTTCCGGGTCTTTGGTGTTTGTGTATGTGAGTTTCTATTTTTGTAAACGCACCAAATATACAGAAGAAATTTCTAGTAAAAAAAAACTGATAGTTATGAGGATCATCAGTAAAGGAGGTGGAATATGTCCTGCAGAGAGGTTCCACACTGGCATTGTAATGAAATAGATTCTGTACATTAAATTCTAACACATTTTTGTAACAGACTTTATTACTCAAATGCCCTTCGCAAGTTACAAAAGCATTAAAAGTATATTCTTGATTTCGATTTCATAATTTCTTAGAAATGAAGCAATAAGAAAAAAAAATGTAGGTAGTACCCATCATTCCGTTTCTTGACTTACAATTCCAGTTAGTTATAATTTCACGTCTATTCATGAATTGCCCATTTCCTCTTAAACAAGCGTTCAATCAAGAACTGTTATCACCGGTGAAGCGATGCAATAATCACGTCGAGGTCTGGTTACAGCGCTTTACAGCGCTTCACAGGCGGCAGTGATTTAAAACCGCAGCGCTTTGTGCGATCAGCACCCGTGTTAGTGAGTGACTGATACCGTGTTTTTGTAATTACTTTGATTCGTTTCAGTTGGTTTCGGTGTTTTTTTGGTTAAGACAACAAGACAGTCATATTCAAATATGTATAGCATTTATTCAGCTTTTAATGTTTCCACTGCTGTGCGCAGTCGTCTTGTAGTTCTGGAATGTACCAATTAAATTCTATTTGACTTCATGCAAGCCTAGTACTTTTATCATAATTATACCTATAGGTTCTGCCCCTAACAGTGAACCGACGTCTACATAACGTGTAACGATTTGAAGAAGTATGTGCTACTTCAAATTCAGGAAGACGTAGTATGTTGCATGTATTTAGCATCATTTTTTAAACCAAATTATTTACTTACGTCACTTATCAGGTACTTAAACAAAAATTATGTAAAATGAGTATATGTGGCAACGGGGAAAACATTGGAAACTGTACTATGGTAAAATTCCCCATTCTGGGCAAAGAGGAAACGTACTTTAATTCAAAGCTTTAGAGCTGGAGGTATGTTTACTTAAAGCGCTATTTTGTGACATCTGAGAATCTGAGATTTATGAAAATAAAAACAGTAAACAATAGCCCTAACTTACCTGTGGCAGATTTACTTTCATTGTATGAGATTTGAAAAATGAGGCGAATTAATTTTATGACTACACACAGTCACAGTACACAGACCACAGACCAGTTTGAGTTGAGTGTGTCCAATTGACATTCAACTGGACTGTGTCAGTCAACTGGATATGCTCAAATTTTTTTAGTCATTAGAATTAAGATACCTGCCGATTTCCTCACGATGCTTTTCCAGCTTTGTTTAATAAATTATGTTTTATGAAAGAAACTAAAAGAATATTATTACACCCAAAAATTCAGACAGCGCTTCGTCTATTTTGAGAAATAGTAACATACCTAATCAAAAACATGCCCATACAAAATTATATCTCGACTAACGAGGTGCCAAAATCGTGCTTGCCACGCAACAACAGTTCACAAAAACAATTTGAACAAACAAATTTATTTCACAGAAGCGAATAACAAATGGCCTATATACTGGGTAAACAAAACAATTTTAGTTTCCATCTAAATAAAAAAAAAAATCGAACTGAAATGGTTTTATTTTATAGGCAGAGAGCCAAAGAGAGCATTATGCAATAGAAGTCATCATACAAGTCACTTAGGGAGTTGATCATCGATATTGGTACACACATTGTAAAAATCGTACGAAGAGAGTCCAAGACAAACTGGATTTGTATAGCTTGATGTGTAGCCGTGTGTACAAGTAGTCCAAGATATTGCGTGAACAGTTCAAACAAGGGAATTGAAGACTCAGCTTTAGTAAGGTGTCTGGAGTAGTTACTTATCCAGAAGACGCGAGTTCAAATCCCAGTCGCAGTAGAATTTTTCTTGTCTCAAAATCCATCTGTATGAAACTGATACTGCTTCCTCATCATCATCACCTCAGCCATAGGAAATCTACTGCTGAACATAGGCCTCCCTTTTAGGTGTCCATATATACCGGTTGGAAGCAGCCTGCATCCAACGTCTTCTGGTGACCTTTATAAGGTTGTCTGTCCATCTTGTCGGACGTCCTACGCTGCGCTTGCTAGTCCGTGGTCTCCACTCACACTATTACTGTTCGACCCAAACGGCCACCTGCTCTATATATTGCGCTAACAATATGGCCTGCCCATTGCCACTTCAGCTTGCTAATTTAGTGGGCTATGTGAGTGTCGGTAATGTTTAACACCTACCAAGAAGACATAATGGACCCCAATGGACAACCTGAAGAAAACCTTATGAATCTCTTCTATTTAAAAAATAAATATAATAAGACAACGACCGGCAACGCCTCAACCATAAGTTAGTAAGTAGTATGAATGCGAAAATGTGTTTTGTTTAAACCACTGTACCAATAATTTTGGACTAAAGAAGGGACAAAATAGGGGTGGGGGCGAAAGCTAGTAAATTAAAATATCAAAAAGAATTTCCTGATACAACGAATCTTAATGTTAATATTGGCCTAATTATTATTGTAAAATATCTTTCTTAATTTTGCCTCCTTTGTTCGATATTTTCACAATACAAATTTCCGTAAAATCCAAAAATACATAAATTTTATAGCTACATATTCAACTCCCAACACGATAGTACATTCAAACAACACACACGATTTATATTGTCCTAATTTTGCGCCCGCTAAAATATTCCTCTTCCTGCTTAGTCGAAACAAAAAGTTTTAGTTAGTTGCGAAATGAAAACAATTAGCGTTTGCAGCGGCTGCAGCGAAGTGCAGCGATTTAAGCTGTGTTTACTAATTGAACTTTTGATATTATTTTAGGACTTATAGCCGTGGTTTTAAAGACATGATTTAAAACACCATTTTCATGATTTTAAAACACCATTTTCACATAAGCACCGCTTTGGCAGTGGCCGGTGCAGTACGGCCATCATCAGAGTGACAGGAATTCAAGCGTAACAATTAAGATTAAATGATGGCCTGATGGCAAAAAGCCTCGACGAACACATTTCGAGGCTCTCCCTCGGGGGTTTGGAACAAGGGCCTGATTCAGAAGACATAGCTCCTCGATACGGATTGCATTGTGAGGAGTTTCCTGTGTCTGGAGCCCTGACCACCACAAAGGTACCATGGCCTGCTACTGTTAGTGTCAGCCTGTGTCATCAAACTCCTAGGCCTATAATAATGACATTAACAAATTAGCAGATCACAATTTGCTTTTCAGAAATAAATGGTCAACCATCCCCGAATCAACTTCATTAAGCATGGCTTAACCTCACATATTACGTGACTCATTCAGCCAAAAGGTCCTTAGAAAGAAAGTGTTTGCTCAACAGCGGTCACATCATCACTAACCATCAGGCGAGAATAATCATTATGGTCATCGTCAAACGCGATCCTATCTTCAAATAAATTATAATGAATATTAGGGTCCCTATTGTTCAACTATTCGCATTTGAGCACTTACAGTTGAACAGTGAGGAAAAGTTGAGCAGTGGGGAAAAAACGAAAAATGGCCTCTAAGAAAAATGTAGATGCTGTTACAACCACCATTAGGTAGGTACTAAACTGAACTATTCACTTCCCTGAAACCAAACAGTTATTTCAGTGTACAGCGATAAATCCGAGCTTCACCGAGCAACAGAATAAGTTATGAAAAGTATTCGCGCCGCCAATTTGCTACTAGCAAAAATTCGTTGTTAGTTGAAAACAATTAAGCGGTCTAACTGGTACTGGATAGTGGGCTAGCCTGGAACTTTGTTGGAACTCATTGTAGTATACAAGGATTTTGTAATCAACTTTTTTTCCGATGCGGTATGAGTACACTTTTTATCATATTTTTAATACCTGTGGCATGATGTTTGAGCCTGAGATCTTCTATTTCAAAACATTAGACGCCTTACCAACTAGGCCATTGCAGTCATGCTGGACAAGAATGCAGTTTCAATTCCTGACCGCAATCGAAGTTTTCTTTGCAGAGAAGCTTTAGGAATTTTTGTATAGGGATAAGATCGTGATAAAGTCTAGTACTTGCCCCCATAGCGGTGATAACTTGGCTTAAGCTTTAACCTACTCGTGGAATTGTTATTCTTAGTTATTCTAGGCTAGATACATTATAGAATGAAGTTTTAATATCGGAGAAAATAATTATTTTGAAAACCCTATATGCTATGTGGTACACGTAAAATAATCAGCTATTATCGAATGGACAAGCGATGCTGAGAAATGAGAACAATGAAGAGTGGAAAGTTATGAGAAGTTGGCCATAACGGTAGAGGAAGACCAAAGAAATAATGAATGGATTGTGTGAAGTGTGATATGGATAGAAAGAAAGTGATTTTTGTTTTGAAATTCGAGTAATAAAAAACTAAGGAAACAAATACATGCTGCACCAAGTCCAAATGAATAATTAAAAATGATGATGACGGTCAAAAACATTAAAATTTATTTTTTCACTGTGCCAAAAGCAATGATAGTACAAAATTGCACTTTATTGTTATGTCTGTAGTGAACATGTCTTGTCTATATTTTTATATTATTACCGTATCCAAGTTTATCCACTTTGTAGTCCAGAAACCACTGTAGTGCAGACTCGCGGTACAGTGAAGAGCAATTTATTACTTTTAAGTTGCCCCTGCACTACGGGATTAGACGGAATGCTCGTTCCAACAAATATGTACGATAATAAAAACAGTTCAGTTGCGATTCGTTTGTTTTATTAACTTCCATTTTGTTTTGATTTGAATGTTAAGTAGGATATTTTTTTTAGTTTGGGATCCATTTCTTAGCAGTCGACACCTAGCACAGTCTTCCAGTAAACTGCTGTGGCTGCTAATTGATCCCACTGGCACTGGTTTTGGCCACTTGACTAGGGATCACTATTCTGTCAGAGGCCAGCGGCATAGTTTTACCTATCTATCGTCGATGCGACGGATTTCGGAAATCCATATTTGCTTCAAATCTGTATTATCATTATCATCATGAGCCTATAATGTTCCCACTGTTGGGATACAGGCCTCCTCTCTGTTAAAGGGAATAGGCCATAATCCACTACGCGAGCCCAGTGCGGGTTGGTGGATGTCACATATCTTCGAATATTTTGGACTTGCCGTTTTCCTTAAAAATGTTTTCCTCATAGATATAATAAAGAAGGAGATATGGCGTGAAGTTCAAAATGTATAGAAAACCGGTGAAGCCACGATTGCCCCTCCATAACGCTAATATTGCACAAACAGTTCGGTCAAAACAATACTACGAACAAGTGCACACACGCGCCGACGATAACTCAGTCATTTAAATATAAACCTTATTCTTTAAACTGCAGCGTGCTTTTTCCGTATAATTTGCTCAAACTCAAAAAAATATCATTGTGTGTTGTAGGGACACGGGGGCGGAACGGCATAGTGCTTGACTAAATCGAAGAGTTTTCGATAAATATATCGATGAAATTGTACAGGTTTGGAATTAAAGTAAATAAAAACGATATGAAACCAACAAAACATTATTTAATTAATGTATAAAATGTTCCAAATTAGATATTTTAATTTAGTGCACATAGGTTACTAAACTAAACATTAATGAACTTACCTACTTCACGATCTTGGTTACGCATTTATCTACTACGCTTTAAAACAATAAAAATCGACCTTTCAAACTTACTACAAGTTAACAAATTGAAGAAAAATCTAAAATAGTAATAAAACAATATTAGAAGTCGACTTTTTGTCGATAGACTTTGTCAGACCTCCACGAGCACAACACTAACTCGTGCTCAAATACGGCGGACCGGAGCAGCGGACGCACCATGCGACATTACGGCTCGATGAGGTATCGTTATGTCAGTTTTACATTGCTTGTTCAGTTCACTCGGTGATGGACTGAGGTGGTTGTAAAAGAGCAATGTATTTAATACAAAAATAATGCAGTCGAAGAGATATAGGAAAACAAAAGTATAATAGTACAAGTCAGGTATATTTTACGGCTTGCAGTTTTTCGTGATTTTTAAGACAAATATTGTAAAATACTTTTACTTACCTGTGGTAACTGATGCCATGGGTTCTAAAGTTTTTGTTTTGGCTACTATTTCTGCACAAAACCTCTGAACAAGACGGCATAATCGTTTTTTTTCACGATCGCGGTTGACAACAGACTAACTCGCGGTGACGGCCATTTTTTCAATTTCTGAGCGTAACGCTCAGCACCGCTTGGTTGCCGCCACGCCCCCTTGCCACTTCTCCTGTTTTTAATATTTCTGTGGTTTTCCTACACATCTGCAGCGATTCATGTAAGTTGCAATAAATAAAACGAACTGTTTCCTTACTTTCGATGTACAGTATTGTAAAGTTCCTTTTCAAAGCATAAGTCTTCAAATGTCACAGACATGTCTTTGCAGTTCAAGCCTTTGTACATATCTAATGTATCTCAAACAAGAACTAGAAGTGCCATCTCGGGAAAAATTGTAGAAGGTATCTGATACCACGGCTCTTTGAAATGTCCATGAATATTCTTTCAAAGATAATTCTGCAATGCAAGAAACTTCTCTTTCAAATAATCCATGGATGTTGTTGCATTCTCAGAAATCAGTAATAGATAGGTCAAGATTAGCTGTAGTAAAATTACCATAATTAAGGTAATCACGACTTTAGATTTGAAGAATTTGTGGAGGCAGCCTCCCCCAGAAAGGCCTTCTGGAAGCCATTGAGGTTTATGTGGTGCAAAGAAAAAGGCTATTACGAACTGAAACCGTTAACAATTATTTTACCAACAGATAGACTTTTAGAAAAAAAACGAGTTACACTAGAGGACTGGGTTGTAGGCCCCTAAATCGTCAATGTGTTAACATTTTATTTCCTAAATCTAGCCATCTTTTTTTTATTAACCTTTAACTATGGACGCGCGGTCTCTCAGACCGCGTGCAGTTTGTGATTATCGTGTTCCTCTCCTCACACGTACCCCACGCGTATGCCATGCTCAGTAGCTTCGGTTTTAGTGGTAAATCGACAGTTGAGAATGAAAATTATGCCGTCGGCTGAATACTGCGTGAGTAATTTCGCTGTATATTTTGAGTGCGGTCTGTGAGACCGCGCGTCCACATTTGTGTTATAAATTGAGACTGACTGTGATTTTGTTTGTTTTATTTTTTATAAACCGAAATGTCAAAAAATGATCAACCAACGACTGCAGGCAAACGAACATCGAGTTCGTCCACTCAGATAGCCAATAAAATATTGCGATTACTTATATTATCCTTCTTTTGAAGACGAGTGTCAACGATTGCTTTTAGAATCGGATCAGTGCGACAGCGATGGGGATGATGATGTGATGATTGTTTGTTTTATGAAGCTGACATTCATGCTCGCGAAGGAGGAGGCGGACCAAGTGAGGGAGAGGACAGCGTCCTCCCTCCATCCCAGCCGCAGTGGTAGACGCCCACGGGGGCGGACATCGGCAGACTATCTCCGGTCACCATAGGTTCGGGCATACGGGCGGGGAGTAATAGACGACTCGCTGTCCGACCATGGACCATGCCCGGGTCGACAGCGCGTTGTGTTCCACGTGCGCCTCAATGAGTGTCAGCATGATGACGGGGCCTCTCTCTAGAGGGCAAAACTTGCTGGGGTTGCAGGACTTATTCGGTCATTACCATGACCCCGGAAAGTAAAGGGCTATTGAAGGACACCGTGAATTTTTTGTATAGTCAGTACGAGTCTGACAGTACCTACCGCCTTGCCCTGGATGGAAGGACTCATTCGATGATTTAGAAAAAAAAAAAAGAAGCTGTTATGCAAAGATGACCTCTATAAATATGACCAAGTTGGGCCCTTGTCAATTTTTTTATGTTAAGTTTTGAGAACGTTAAGTTATGTTAATTATGTTCTTTTTTCTTTATATTTTATTGTAAAAGAAGTCAAACTTACTAAAAAAGTCATTTTCCGCTGGTAATATACCTATAAAGTGATCTTAAGCTAAAAAGTCTGAAAAGCGCCTTCGATTGTTATATCGTTAGATTTAGTTAATTATACATACTATTATTCATTAAAATTACATTTCTTATTTATATTTATTTACTCTTCTAAGGGATAAAAACAAAAAATGATAAAATACTAACGCATCAAGATAGAAACCAGCCCGTAAAGATAGCGGTCTCTGAGACCGCACGTCCATGGTAGTGTACCAAAAATGGAACGTCCATAGTTAAAGGTTAAAAAATATTCTCCATCCATTTGTACCCACTTCCAATATACCTATCACTCATAAAATAATTCTGGGATTAACTAACTAAACTAACTCTGGAAATATCTTGGGATTTTCCATTATAATAAAGTGAAAATAAATGTCAAACGCAATATTGCAAGTGCTCCTCTGAGTGCAAATATTTATTACTCAAAAGTACTTGAGTATTAGACATAAGAAGGAACAAAAAGTCATTTTTTTGATAGACTTATTCATCAGTAGCTTAAATTATCTGTGAGCAGATCATAGCACAGAGATTGATCAAATAACTATTTTATCAATATTAGTATCATCATCAGCCTAGCCTTTTTCCAACTATATTGGGGTCGGCTTCCAGTCGAACCAGATCCAGGTGAATATCAGAATCTTACATGTAGCGACTGTCTATCGGACGTCCACAACCCAGTAACTGGATAATGCTATACCGCATGGTAAGACTGGTTTTCAGACTAAAGAGCTTCTAATAGTAACGACTGTTAAAAATCTACAAATAACAGCCTGAAACGTAAAACCGTAACTGTAAAGCCGTTGCTTTACGTACTTTCCAAGGCAAGGAGGAAACTCGCTTTTGATAAATGGTCACCCATCCACAGTCAACCTCGGCAAATGCGGCTTAACCCGAATGATGGCTTATGCGACTGTTATTATTTAGCGACGAGCTCACAACGAGCTTAATTAATAGTTGGTTACCTATTTTTAAGGAACTGTCGAATTGTAATGACTAAAACCGTTGTTCCTCCACCCCGCCCTTTATGTTCGAGGCCAGTATTCCTGGAAAGGTATTTCACATTGGACACCCTCTGAAAATTGACTCTTTAGCGAATGGCACCTTAACTTTAGCATAATTATACGGCACCTATCAAAATTTTTCGCTGTTGCGAGGTGCCAGGTGCCCAATGTGGAATACCTCTTCTTGTGATATCAATGGTACTTTTCTTCTTCTCTTCTTTTCATATCGATGAACTGAAATGTAGCCTCTTGCACAACTCTATCAATCGCTTGTTTTAAATTCCGAAAGTTGCAGCTGTTTTGGCAAGATGGGCAGGAAAGAAGGTAGTCCAATTTCTGTTGTGGGCTCCACAATGGCATTGTAATTGATGATGGATGATTATATGGATGGATAAATGATTATAGTATATCGTATTTGGTCAGAAAACAGAAGCCAAGCGAGGGTCTAGTTCTAAACTGAGAATCTCATTTTCCGAAAAGATTGAGAGATTTCTAGATTTTTAAGTACCACGAGAAGTGTTTGGATTTTATCCAGACAAATCTCAAAATGGATAAATTATCAATAAATTGCAATTTAAACTCGATTTTTCACAACAATTTTATGTTAACCTAACCGATAAACTAATTCCGACTGAGACGCTAGAAGTTATTAACTCTAGGTAAATGAAACCAATAAAAGAAACGAAAGAAAAAAAAAAACTATCAATTCGCTTCGCCCTCGGGGTATCGTTTGTTGGTCCACATTAATTGTCAAGCAATTTATCTTGAAAATTGCTACTAAAACTAATCTCTTTTAAAGGCAGAAATACCTTTTAAACGTCCATGAATTGGTGAACTTAACTAAACTTACTAGTAGTACAATAAAATTTTAAAGTTTGTTCCTTATAACCTAAGCTTAAAACATTTTTTATCGTGGTATAATCAGCATAAGTCCTCCCACGGGGCGGAAGGGACTGTCAGACTTGTATTGACTAACACTACTACTAAATCCGTGGTGATCCTTCTATACCTCTTTATGTTCCAGGGTCACGGTTACCTGACAAGACAGTCCCGTGACCCCGTCAAAAAGTTTATTACCTGGAGTATCATAAACAAAACAAATCCATTTTTTTAAAATTGCTCCAGTACTCGTAAAACCACGCTCGGTATATTTTGACGGCGACAGTCGCGCAATTAGTCGCAGTTGCAATAAACGACAACAACCTGTATTCACAGTTGGACAATGTTGTTCATTCGATTAATACACATAACCTACGTGTGATGTAGTTAAGGTGATAGCCCACGAGACGGTTACAGCAACTCGACGTCTGTGCTTCTTCGAAGAGTAAAACATATTGATCTGTTATACAACAGATCAATCAACTGACAGTTGATTGATCTGTTGCTGTTGTCAGTTTACAGCTAATGCTTATTGTTAAATTTTGGGATATACCTAAAGGTTTTAATACTATGATATTATATCCCACAATTGATCACAATATGAGATCATAATCTCATGTGATAAAATGAAATACTAGACATTATGGCAGTAGCGGGACTGATTGCCAAGGTGATAAAAATTGCTCCACCCATAGAATTTCTCTTGTGACATGAAACATATAAACTCACATATACAAACACCCAGACCAGAAACTATCAACTGACCTGAAACTTTTAATCTAAACTATTCTCCAATAAAAAACTCTTTACGCTTTATATTTATTCCTCGCTTTATTTTTCAACCGTGACTTAAAAACTTCACAAGCCTACTCATTCACCAGACACCGCGTGTTCAAAAACCAATTGAACGCCACAAGAAAACAATTCCCATAAAGCTTATTCTACAAACAAGCTACACCGGCCCCGTGTACCCAACACTAACAAACGGTTTACAAGCAAAATTGGAAGTTATAGAACGATCGTGCCGCTACGGCTTAACAAGAGTTAAACCATCGTGTCTTAATAGCTGGGTTTATAGTCGGTAATAATTTTATTACAGACCGTACGCTATTGTGTTTAAAGCTTGTTGTGTACTTACAATGTTCTGGTCTTTTGCGTTGGTAAATTGTACTTATGTAGGAGAAACCAGAGTAAGTTTAATAAAAATATATGTGAGTTTTTAGCAGGCCTACAGATATCGATATTTTTTTAGGGATAGTAAGAGTCTGA
The DNA here is from genome assembly GCA_028554685.1 of Agrotis ipsilon. Taxonomy (NCBI): domain Eukaryota; kingdom Metazoa; phylum Arthropoda; class Insecta; order Lepidoptera; family Noctuidae; genus Agrotis; species Agrotis ipsilon. The sequence continues at coordinate 2,656,247 of CM052956.1, forward strand.
AAAAAAAATAGGTTTTATCTTTGAAGCCCTAAACTTCGTAGTTTGGACTTTACTTTCGACTACGATGGAAAATTCATTTGATATCTGAACTCATTTTACCATGATAAAATAAAAACCGTTTAGTAGTTTACTTGTTAAAAATCAAAAAAAAAAAAATACGTTAAATACGTGCGTTTGATGAATGTGTAGTAACTTGAAAAAACGGAATTATTTGGTTTACATAGTAACCAGAAGACGTTAAATATGTAAGTATAGATTGATATCGATTATTTTTTATCTTCTGTGTCGATGTTATAATGGGATGATCAAAACGTCGCACGGTGGGTCGAAAATCGGCTTTCATAGACTTAGGCATTTTATTTTGCAAGTGCCATTTTTTATGCCGGATATCACTTCTATTAGTTATAACAATATACAAAAATGACACCAGAATTGATTCTGCACAAAAACGAAGGAATTATAATTTTTTTGCGAAAATTTTGTATGGAGCTAGTATGAAAAATCGAAATATCTCGAAAACGGCAGGGATAACCCTAATATCCTTATAGGGGGTTATAGTACTAATTATTTGTGATTTTTTGACATAAGTTACATAATGGTTGTGAATGCCGTTTTTTTTTTAAAAATCGTCAAAATATTTTCATTTATTTTTACATATGAAACGTTCCTTTTAGTGTTTAAGTTGAAGATTTCAGAGCTTTAACAACTCTTAACATAAAATAGCATGACATCTATAGACCTGAAGGACTAGACAGAAGTGTGTAGTATCTTGTAAGATTTCCAACAATACCAAATAGTTGAATATCAGTGTCAAAGTGCCCATGCAGTCGCTTCTTTTTGAAAGATAGGGGAATGAAATTGTTAATTGATCATACCCTAAAAGTATGATTATAACATAACCGGACACATAATAATATCGACACAAAAGGAATTTTAAGACCTTGCAGAAGATCAAAATACAAAATAACATCTTGTGTAGTCATCTAATGAGTCTGCTGACAAGTAATTAAGTAATTAGAATGATGGTTGTAGTTTTCTGATTCTAATGAGCCTAATATGTGATTAAATGATTTGAAATTTCTCGTAACAATATCTACTAAGAACTGCAGTCACTTTTTTTGTAATTAGTGAGCTAATGTGATTTGCTAATGTTGATTAGTTGTACTATGAGTTCTACGAAATGTTTTTACGATTATAAATTTTCAATGTCATATCTTTTATAACTTTAACGAGGGTAGTTTACTAATTATTGACTTTATAGGTACCTACAATAAAAGGGCTACAATTTTGTTCCATAATTTAGATTGTTCACAACTGTGTAACTGCTAACACTAAAACTAAGTATTTGCTTTGCGACTATAAAATCTTAGAATGGAAAGTTTAATCACCAACTTAGACTTGTTTGTTCTTCTAAAAAGTGAGTGTCCTTCATTTAATCATGAAGTATTGTTTAGTGCAATTGTGTCTCGCATAGGCGATTGTCTTTCTGCCGAAGATCAAGTAACTCTCAAAGAATTTTGCCGTAGATTCACGCGATCTGCTTTAAACAGGTGGCAGAAATCTAAACGATTCTTTGATAATTTTAGAAATACGTACGGAGAGTGGCTGCAAGCAAATATTGATTGGCCGAGTTGCGTGCTTACTTTAATAAATCAAGAACCAACTGTTGATGAGATACCAAGAGCACGTTCAGTCTCTCCAGAACCTTCGACATCATCGACTGTTGGAACAATGACAAAAAGGTCCCGAAAACCTTTCAAAGATCTGGGAAGCAAACAGAAAAAGAGAAGATCTAGTGAGCACATAGGCGAGGATTCCTGTGAATTGGCATATGCAGCTGCAGCGCGTTTAAAAGAAGAAGGGTATGAAGATATCGCATCTGTAATCGAATATATGATCAAAAATCCAGAAGCTGCCGTTAAAATCAATGAAAGCATTAAGAAACCAGTGAAAACAGTAATATTTACACCAGAGAAAGCACTTGGATTACTTCTTTCACTTAAGCTTTCAAAGTGGCAATATATTACGTTGCGAGAGACTGCCATTCGGGAAGGTGCTAAGGATATTTACCCATCCTACTATAAACTGCAACAAACTAAGCTTGCATGCTACCCTCCTAATCTATCAGTGTCAGTTACTGATTCATCAGCTAGAATTACACTTCAAGCTTTACTTGACATCACGGTGAAGCGGATTCTTCAAAGTCTTTCTGATAATGTGGAAAATAAGCAGTTAAAGCTGATATCGAAGTGGGGATTTGATGGTGCTTCCAATCAAAGCCGATACAAGCAGAAAATGGACGGCGAGCATGATGATTCAAGCATTTTTATGACCTCCTTGGTGCCACTGAAACTTACAGATGGAGATAATACTATATGGACAAACCCGAAACCATGCTCAACTTTTTATTGTCGTCCGGTTCAGTTCACTTTTGTAAAAGAAAGCGATGCAGTTGTCATTGATAACAAAAGAAAAATGGATGAGGAAATTGAGGCCCTTAACCCCACAGAGTGCATTAATAGTAACAGGGTGACTCATAAACTAATGATGACAATGATCGACGCAAAAGTCTGCACGTACCTTTCTGAAGCTAGATCAAATGCATCATGCTACCTGTGCTTAGCAAAACCAACAGAAATGAACCACTTAGATGCTGTAACATCAAAAACTGTGTGTTCTGACATATACGAATTTGGCCTATCATCCCTACATGCCCGTATAAATTGCATGGAATGTCTGTTACACATTGCGTACAGACTTGACTTCAAACAGTGGGCAGCAAGAAGTAATGAGCATAAAGAAATGTTACAAAACAGAAAAAAAAACATTCAAAATAAATTTAAAGAGGAGCTCAATCTGTTGATTGATATAGTGAAACAAGGCTCGGGAACTACCAATGACGGGAATACCGCAAGGAAGTTTTTCGAGTTTCCCAATAAAACTGCAGCTATTACTGGGTTGGATCAAGACCTGATAAAAAGATTTTCTGTTATTTTGCAAGCAATAACATCTGGTGAGAAGATAGATGTCATCAAATTTAAAGATTTTGCTCGCAAAACAGCAGAAAAGTACGTGGAATTATACGACTGGTACTACATGTCATCAACCGTACATAAACTATTAATACACGGTGCTGACATAATCGAAAAAAATGATATTGTCCCGATTGGGACTCTGTCGGAAGAAGCCTCAGAGTCTCGAAACAAAGATTTTAGGAGGTTTCGGGAACATCATTCGCGGAAAAGAAGCAGGCAAGATTCTAATCAAGATATCCTAAATATGCTTGTTGTTTCTTCGGATCCTTTCCTAAGTGCACAAAGGCCGAAGTTAGATGCCAAAAGGAAGACAACCTTTTTTGCTGAAACTCTCGACCTAATACAGTTTCCGGAAACTGAGTTCGCGTTTGTAGGTGTATCCAATCTGGATTCTGACTCGGAATTGGAGTCCGACAACGAAAGTTGTAAAGAAAATTTGTAAAATTCAATTATTTTTCTTTATGTTCTTTTGTAATTCATGTTAGTTTATTGTATCATATGTTTAGTTAATATTTTCATAAATTATTATGCACTTTGATATTATTTTTGTTACTTCTGTTTTATTTAAATTACCTTTCAATAAAAAGTATATATACAGTCCATTTTATTTATTAACCGACTTCAAAAAAAGGAGGAGGTTCTCCATTCGGTCGGTCGGTATTTTTTTTTATGTATGTACATCGATTACACCGAGTTTTCAAAAAAAATATAACCGCCTTCAAAAACAACCACAAAAAAGGGTACAATAACCTACAAAATAACTTTTCTTTCACCTCTGTCTAGTCCTTCAGGTCTATAGAGGTCATGCTATTTTATGTTAAGAGTTGTTAAAGCTCTGAAATCTTCAACTTAAACACTAAAAGGAACGTTTCATATGTAAAAATAAATGAAAATATTTTGACGATTTTTAAAAAAAAAACGGCATTCACAACCATTATGTAACTTATGTCAAAAAATCACAAATAATTAGTACTATAACCCCCTATAAGGATATTAGGGTTATCCCTGCCGTTTTCGAGATATTTCGATTTTTCATACTAGCTCCATACAAAATTTTCGTAAAAAAATTATAATTCCTTCGTTTTTGTGCAGAATCAATTCTGGTGTCATTTTTGTATATTGTTATAACTAATAGAAGTGATATCCGGCATAAAAAATGGCACTTGCAAAATAAAATGCCTAAGTCTATGAAAGCCGATTTTCGGCCCACCGTGCGTCGTGTCGCATCGTCACCTGAACAATTATTTTATTGGAGCGGTGGAATTTGATGTACATACAAGTCAAAATTCAGAAGTGGCATGTATCTTTGCGACGTAAATGATCTTGTTGCTCACTTAAATTTCGGATTACAGTAATAAATTAAATAATCCTGTTTATGTATAACGATATAAATGTGACTAGTAACGCCATCTAGGGAAACAGTGCTATAATGTAGCGACCTTATTTATATACGTAGTGACATCTAACGGATATGAGAGGAGCTCAAAGTACATCCATCAAAAAAAGTTTGTGATCACTAGAAGCTTTTTTTTGTGGAAAAACAATTGAACCGTCTTATTGTTTTACGAGTACATTCTTACATTCTATCATAAAACAATAAAAAAAAAAATACGAGTATCAGCCACTGCTGTGCGAAGGCTTCCCTCTTTCGACATACGCGGCTATCTGCGACTGTTCTCCAGTACTTCATGAAGCTGTCTAACTCATTTCGAGATCTTCGCTCGAGTCTGCAACGTCGCGTCGTCGAGATCTCTCTTTTGGCACCCATTATTATGTTTGTTTTTCTCAGCAATTATTTGACATTCGACATACGTGGCCAGCCCAATACCATTTCAGCTTCGCAGCTTCATCTCCTATAGTGGTAATTTGCGTCAAGGAACACAGTACTGTGTTTCTTAATAAACTGTTACGTATAAGTTTGCAGATGTTTTCCAATCAAGATCAAGGCCAGAACAACCCTCGCAATAAAGCCTACAATTTGACACACCCGTTCGCGCCGACTGAATGTCAAACACAAACAACAAGACTATAATATATCATTGTATCGCCGTTTCTCTCTCGATTTGTACCCAAATTGTTGTATACCGTCTTTGTTCCCAAATTCTACCGAATATGTAAATACAAAGTACGCAACGGCTCGTATATATCACGCTAAACACGCATAGTCTTGAATAAAATATCAGTTACGTGCAACATTCGAGATTGGCAAATACGTGCGTTTGATGAATGTATAGTATCTTGAAAAAACGGAATTATTTGGTTTACATAGTAACCAAAAGACGTTAAATATGTAAGTATAGATTGATATCGATTATTCTTTATCTTCTGTGTCGATGTTTATAATGGGATGATCAAAACGTCGTGTCGCATCGTCACCTGGACAATTATTTTATTGGAGCGGTGGAGTTTGATGTACAAGTCAAAATTCAGAAGATGTGGCATGTATTGCGACGTAAATGGTCAAATTAATCCACCCACCCTGGTTGGAGCGGAAAGGATTGTCAGACTCTTAATGAAAATCCTCGCTGTTCCTTCAATTGCTCTTTATGTTCCAGGGCCATGGTTACTTTTGCAGGATTTTCTGGTATAATAGCTTTTGGGTTCAAAATCAAAATCATTTTTTTTTCACATACGCCCATGAGGGCACTTATAAAACGTCGACAAAAGGTGCTCGGTTATTTTATTAAAAAAAAAAAATACGCACTTTCTAAAAGGTACCAAAACAGATCAACCTAGGAATTTGTACCCCATCATGAAAATACTACTCCCATGAAAAGCGAAACTTCGAAATTCTTGAATCTTTCAAAAATGAAAATTTGGAAACAAAAAGTGGAATTAGTAAGTTCAAGAAAATTAAGTCACTTTGCAAAGTTGTTTTTAGTCCGAGCTCTTTCTAATTATGTTTTATAGGTGGTGCGGTTGGGGTTATTTCTGTCTCAATTTCGGGTTAAGATAGATTAGATGGAGATTGACTATTTTGATTAAAGTAGTGAAAAAACAGTTGTTTTAGTGTTAAATACTTTGAAATAAACTTTAGCGTGGTTAATCGTGAATTAAATTATTTCAAACATTGTTCTAATTGATAGTTGTGCATTTTCAAGAAAATTAATTAATTACTCTTTTGAATATATTTTAGGCCTCAGTAGGTAATACGACATCGTATTACTTACTGAGGCCTATGTTCAGCAATGATAAGTTTAGTAGTTGTATAACTAACACTGAAAATATAACTAATGATACTAATATTGGTGACTACTTACGTTATCAGTTGTGCAAATAGTATTCATATTTGTTTAATATTAGTTATTAAAACAACAAAATAATGATTTATTAACAACTAGGTATAGTCGTGTATTCAAATATTTAAATGTAATGCAAACAAAGCAGTCCTTAAAAAAATTTGGAAAAAAAGGAAATTCCAAAAATAAATTGATTTGGTTGTTTAGAAACAACTCATGTTTAAAATTGGTTTTTTCACAGCACACTGATTAAAAGAGTATAAGATGTTAATTAATTTCGAAAAATTACAATGTTAGTTGGCAATTGCAATAACTAAAAATCTAAGACCCGTGAGGGTTCCATTTGCTGAAACTTCAACCTAACCACAAACCATTAGCCTGAACAAAAACCTTTGGCTTTACATAATTCTCTTCGAACAATGCAACTGTCATAGCCCAAGACATCAATTTCCGATGCATTCAGCAAACTAAAATGGAAGAGAAAAAGTAAACAGTGGAACAAAGGTGGTGTGTGGCACAGCATTATTTCATACCACTGCCTTAACAATGGGCCGTTTTAATATACGGTCTTACCATAGACCAACGACGATATGTTACTAGACTCCTAATAACAGGCGACCGATGTCTGTCAACATATTAGGCAAAAAAGTCTTAATATATCCGTCTTATTTTGACCACTCCTGTGAGCCGTACATACCTAGAGACAGAAAAGACCTTAAGTTAGCCAATCACAATGTAGTACTCCGTCCCCCTCGCTTACGTAGTATCTCAGCGAGTTGACAGAATAGTTTTTGTTCCTTAGATCGGGCATGCGGAGTCTAGTAATATATCGTCGTTGCCATAGACTAACGCTATGTGCAAAGTCTCGGAAGGGTCTATCAAATTGATCGCAGCGCGCGGTGTAACAGACATGTAGATTAAGGGCATACCCGCGGAATAGAGTACGTGTCAACTTGAATATGCACCACAACCTTTTAAGTAGAAATGGAAAATGGTCATAAATATCTTTAGTTGGCAGGACTCAGGAGGATGAGCAGGTCTTGTGGCCTATAATAATGTGGTTTCTAAGAGGTGCTATTGCGTACATAGCGTATACAGATACCTAGAAAATCCTTGTTAGGAGTGGCAGTGTCAAAACTTTTTATATAATTCAATTATGTGTGATGGATGTGGTCGAGACAAAATACGTATAGAAAACTTTTAGGCCTTTACTTAAATTTTTGGCACTTTAAAAGTGTGTTATTTTATTAGTGCTGTCCTCTCTAAACCCTTGAGGATTCTATGGTCTATGGTTCTTTCAGAACACCAGCGATCTACCATTCATTGTTTTGCCTTTATTTATTAATTTACCGAGGGACTAATTCGCGATTATTTTTCGTGGAATATAACAATGGGCATCGGTTCTAAATATTTTTGGAAGGTTTGCGGTTAACTGCCTCTGGGAAACGTTGTAAAAAATTGAGTGTTTTTTTTTTTCCATAGGTATGTTAGGGGAATTAGACCCTTAATCTGGCAAGTATTCAAACAATAATTTAGAAATGTGTGAAAGTGCTACCATTAGTTAATAATCAGCAGAACAGTTGTTATAATTTAGAAAATTAGAACAACTGTTTACAAAGATTCACCGATCCCACAGTCAAAGTATTTTTTTTGTTCAGCCTACACTGTCCCACTGCTGGGCAAAGCCCTCCCACAAGTCCTTCCACTTCCACAAGTCACCACTTCGAACCAGCCCTCACGGTACGAGTCCAACTCGTCTCTCCACCTCTTTCTGGGCCGGCCTCGGCGGCGCCGTCCACCTCCAGGCACCCACAGGTGTGGCGGCCTTCGCCCAGCGGTCAGCATTCCTTCTTGACCCGCCCAGTTCCACTTCAGCTTGGTAGCCTTCTTGCCGAAGTTCAGGATGCCCGTTTTGGAACGCAGCGTGGTGTTGCGAACTCTGTCCTGTCGTTTGATGCCGAGAATACTGCGTTCCATTGCCCTTTGGCAGACTCCAAGACGGAACCTCTACGACTCGGTAAGCGACCAGGTCTGAGCACCGTAGGTCACGACGGGCAGGATGCACATGTCGTTGAGTTTGCGCTTTAGGGCGATTGGTAAATCAACCTTAATAAGCGTCTTCATGGACCAGTAGCTTTTCCAAGCATTTTCGATTCCATATCTTTTCCAAACTGAAAACTAACAGCTGAAATTGGCCATTCATGTAAACTCTTCTTAGTCGTAACACTCTTGTCAGAGTGGTCGTGGTTGCGCAGATGAGGTACACGGAGGGATATTCGGTGGGTCGTTAATTTCCCCGAGGACTGCTCTTTCAGCGATGTGCTTCCATTTTTGCCTGTTGGAGACGTTGCGAGTACATTGGACCATGGTAGACTCTGTAGCTCTTTTTATTAGGTCAGACCAGCGAGTTGGTGATCGGCCTCGTAACCGCTTGCCTTCCTCTTGGCCCTGAACCACCAGTGTCTCCATCGAGTTTTCATTTCTACAGATGTGACCGATCATGTAAACTATAAGCTCCTTAATACTCTGTGATTACTTTTAACCCCTTGACCGCTTTGATAACGACCATTAATTCCTAAAATAAATTACTAATTCTAATATTTGAATTCTAGAAAATGGTTGCGTTTAACGTTTCTGAATATGTAAATGTTTCAGATGAATTCAGATAGTTTCCATTAGAAGATTAATTGTAGGTTTAATTCTGGTTTGATCTTTTACAGATAGGTGTTATGATTATAGAATTTTAGACTGATTTGAATGTTGAAATATTTATGTTGACTGAAAATTAATTAGCTTTTTTTTGGTCCAGGAAGATAAGAGAAAAATGAGATAGAAGAAGAAACGACAGTTGTTTCTGATATTATTAGAATTGATATTTAGGACGCCATACTACATCAAATAGCTTAGCAGAATCCTCTGATACGCCGAAAATACTGCAGCATTAATTTTGAAATTAATAAATGGTAAAGTTCAGGATTCATGTTAGGTCTTATGTTTGGCGAAAACACGATTCCATAAAATTTTCTCTATAGAAAAAAAAACCCAAAGTTACCTCTAAACTGAACAATAAACCGCTGGCAATCATAAAATACTTAAAATTAGATTATGAAACTTTTTATACTATCTGAACTAACTATAAAGCAGGTCTTATGTTATTAAGATTTTGGAATTTCTTTTTTTTTCGCCTTAAAATAAATAGATGTGCGCTTAGACGACTAAAAGAAAGAGCAAGCAATAGTGTGTGGTACGTATTGAAGTAGGGCGCAGCCTTAATTGATTTTTAATAATTGTTGAATGTTCTCCCTCGTGTAACTTTGCATCTATACAAAACAAGGGCAAAGTTTCCCGTTGACTGAGGACTATTACATGTATTTTTTCAGAATTGTAGATGCAGTGGTTTCGGAGTTTAGGGGTTGGATTTCGTCTATTTTCCTGAACAACTCTGAAACTGAATCTTTTGAAAAATACGCCGCTGCCTTTGGGCTACAGAAATGGATATATTAATAGGGTTATAGGGTTTGTAATTTTCAACACCTCAATAGATCCATTTTGGACATTCTAACCATCAATATCATTACAAAACATAGTTTTTTTTTTACCTAAAATCTCATTTTTACTAAGCTCTGAATAACTACAAACCCGACTAAGTATATTTTTCGTGTATCTTCAACTAAGTTACCAAAGAAACACCTTCCCAAAATCGCTCAATCAGAACTTTCCGGTCTCTTCATAATAATATCGTCTACACTTTAGTTTTATCCGTACTTGCTCCAGTGCAAAACTTTTTTCATTTATTTTCACATCGCCATTGCCAGTGACATTTTCCTAATGATCAGAAAATGTGGGGATCCTAACGAAAGCCCGTTCATGTCACGTTCAAACTTAGTAAGTACCGGTTTGCTGCAATTAAGTGACGTCATTAGAAGATTTTTGGTTTGAGGGGCCTCTAATAGTTTGTTGTTTTTGTGTCTGATAGTTTGTTGTGAATGACATCGTGATATCTGTTTTTTTTTGAAGTTTAGTTGGATAGAGTTATGGGTATTCTAAAGTGACTCTTCATTAGTTGGATATAAGGAGAATATCGAGAGGATAGGTGGCCTTATCCATAACGTCTTAAAGCGAGAGTATATCCTACTGTGGAAAAGAATTGGCAATAGACGAGTTGATTAGCTCTGTTACTTTACCATACTCGAATAACTTCTGCTTTAAGACGTCATAGTATCCCCGCATTTCTTCTTTATCCAACTTGCTAGTCAAACATTTTTATTTTTAGTTCGGCAGTAAATTGGTATTAAAAAAAATATTATTTATTGTAGTAGGTACTTACAAATGATAGATTCCTAGGAGATTTTTTAAAGTCTGTTGTATAATTAATTTTTCACACTACTTGCTCGTAAATGTCATATTATACGTCAGGCAAACCTACTGTAAAGCATGACATTATTCCCCCTCGCTCGAGCCGGGAATAATATATGTACTGAATTTCATTATTCCCGTGGGAATAATGTGATTTGAATTTGGAAACTCAAAGAAAACCGTATGAAAACTTTCACCAAGGAGTCGTATCAGTAATGGCGGCCGCTGGCAGCAACATTTTAATATTAAGGTCCATACAAAAAAAAGTATGGACCTTAATATTAAAATGATGAATTTAAAAAAATATTCTTGCTATTGAATATAATAATTCTAATTAAAAAACATGTATTCATGGAACCTTATTCCAATGATATCCAAGGATATACCTAGTGATACATTATACGCCTAATTTAAGCGAGGTTTTGAGGTCAAACATAAATCAAAGCCAGTCTACGGGGACCTGTTATTTTGTGTCCAACTTCTGTCTGAGTTATGAGCTGTACATGAGAGTTTGAAGTCAGAAAATGAAGAACTATCTTAAATATTAATATTAGAATAATTTGTAGCCATTGTAAAGTTCGGCACGCCGAAATCGCGGCGGACAGTAAAGAGGACCTCTTTGAGGAGTGGCTGCATAGGCGTCACGGCGTCCTGACCTAACGCGTGACGCAAGTCCTTACCTGACACGGCAGTTTCGGGAGGACCTGTGTTGGATGAGGAAAGGGGAAACGCTTAGGTGTCACCACTGCGAGGATTGCCCTTAGGGCATGGCGGAGCATACGGTGCAGAACTGCCCCGCTTGGGCAGAGCACCGCCACCGTGTCTTCACGACGGCGATAGATGGAGACCTCTTGCGCCCGGCATAGATCAAGGCCTTGCCTAAAATTTATTTCAAAACAAAAAATACTTGACTATTCATAAAATGATACCAAAGGCGTTTAAAATTCAAGGTTTCCCTCTATATCGCTGTCATCTGAAAACGTGCCGAGATGATTGGCAACACCAAATGCCGCATTGAATAGCAATACTAATTTCTTTGCGAAAGAAAGAGCCAACCTTATTTATCGGTTCTTTGTAAAAACGATCAAATTATTCATTAAAAATATCGATATCACGATCTTACGAGACGTTTGACTACGAAAAGATAACAAAACCTATTTTTGTACTAAAATGATTATATAAGAATTCCGTTCCAAACAAGCGTCGTCTAAATTGTCTAAATCTCAACAATATGCGAGGGAAATATTCCAAATAAGATTTTGCGCAAGACATAAAACAATTTAAGAACATCTGTTTGTGAGACGCAGGTGCGTGTTCACGGATGAGCGCGTCAACAAGTTTACAAAATTAACCATTAACCAACCAGTGTGAAATAATGTTAATTTCGTTTTGGGTACAATGGAATTTGGAGAAAAATTGATAGAATTTATATCGATATTTGTTTTTTTTTGCGTTTTAAAATCATCAAATGAGTCCTCCCACCCCGGGCAGGTCGGCAGGGACTGTCAGACTTGTAGTGACTAAAATCCACGGTGTCCTTCAATAGCCCTTTATGTACCGGGGTCACGGTGATGGAAATAAGTCCCGCGACCCCGGCAGGCTTTGGCCCTCTGTGAGGGGGCCCGGTCATTTTGCTGACAGCTCTTTGATATTTGGATTTTACGGTCAATATTGAACTGTTGTTTAATTGAACCAACCCGCACTGGGCCCGCGCCCGCTTTGAGGATTACGGCCCATTTCCTCTCTCAGAGAGGAGGCCTGTGTCCCAGCAGTGGGGAAATTTATAGGCTGACGATGATGATGACGATTGATCTGTTGTCAACTATTTTTACCCAAAACTCGTCTTAATTTTGTATCACAATTCTTTCCCAGACAACCTGCTCCACCCTGCGGTTACACGTCTGGGAAAAATTGATTTATGCGTCAAAGTATAAAAAAAAATTGAAATAAGGTCCAACATAACGGTTGCCAGGGCTCTTAAGAGGTAAACCTCCTAAGAATGAATGCCGTGTTCAGTAGTTCTACATTCTGAATCAAGCTCTAGATTCAACTGCCCAACATAATTATTTATATTTTTTGTTAAGCAGCCTAATTTATAACTAATCTATCAATAGAAACTATAGATAGAAGCCCTTTGTTATTCTAAAATGTTTTTATTAAGTTTTTAGTCTAAAGGTAATATTTTATTTTTTATACATTGCCCAAGGGGCCAACTATAATACGCATATTCTAGTACAAGGCTAGTCTTGTCGGCGGGTCTATTAAATCCCTTGATTTTTCTATTTTTACAAGAAAAAAACGTAAATTATGCCTAAGGGTAATAAAACAGCAGGTAGCCAATTAAACGGAGACTCATTATTTTACCAACAAGGTGTTTATTGTTTTTCTTTTTATTTTCAACGCGGGATGCCTTTTTTTCAATAGATCATCTAATTTTTTTCTTCACATTTTCTTGAAGAAATCCAATCCTGAATTGTTTTTAAAAATGAAATTCAATTAATTGGGAAAGTCTACAGCTTAGTGCTGACGAGCCTAAGGTGTATTAGATACACCGGTAAAGTACGTTTGATTCCATTTAAATGACTGTAATTTTAAACTTATTTTTCACTAATTTAATCTTTAAAAGCGAGTGTAATTTCTCCTACTTATAACACAGCATTACCTAGGCACAGATCATGGGTTAATTTATCATAGATCTATGAAAATTGTTATTTATCGTTATACTTTACTGATGTTTTCAACAAACGATATAATTTCAACATCAAACAAACTTCACAGCTATGTACATAAAGCATACACTAGGGGACAAATGTGCCACAACATGTACCGACAGCATGTTAAGCAGAGCTGGCTGACTTATGTCCGCAACGACGTCAGACGAAGTTGTGCGACTTCGCGAACCTTCGCCGGGCATATCTGGCGACATCACAAAGTTTTGTTTCACAAGGCAATCGATATCATGACACCCACCGAGCTATGTCGCGGAATGTTGCTGAACATGTTGAGCGTAGTCCGGTAATGTCGCGCCACTTCAGTCGTTGTGGGCGACACGTGTCGTGCGATGGTGCCAGACATGTCGACCGAAGAGCGGCAACGTCGCGCTACCTCATCTGTCGTCGCTGGCGACACGTGTCGCAAAACATTTTGTCCTCCAGTTTATCCTTGGCTTTAGTATCCCGATAGCTCACTGGCAATGTTACTACAGATTTCCGAAAGACTGTAATTTAAACAAAACCCTAGAAGATGTCTACGAGATCCTCGGTCTAAATTAAACAAGTTTTTCCACTTAGGACACACGTTGCCCAGCCCCATTACTTAGAATGTAACTTTTCATCACACATTTTCCACACGAAACCCATGTTTGCAAGACACTTAAGGAAAACAGGAAAGTTTGGTGCATTTCGTTGTGAATCAAAACTCACATACGTTACCGTAACAGTAAAACGTGTGACCACATTTCTAGACACGAAAATAAGTTGTTTTATATGTGACGACATGAATCGTTTACGAGTCGTGTCGGATTGGGGAATGAGTTTATTTCCAACTTCAAATAGCTATTTTTTTTTCTTTTTTTTTTAATAAAGTTGCCTCTCTCTAGGAACTTCTACTGTGTCGTGGATGCGTTTACAAACATAAACTTACATACACAAACGCCCAGACCCGAAGCAACTACTTGTGGATCACACAAATACTTGCTGTGTGCGGGTATCGAACCCGCTCAACCACTGCGCTAACCGTGCCGTCATGCCTAGCCATTGTAAAAATGTTATTAACAGAATTGATCATTTATTTCATCAAATGAATCCTCACGCCCAGGACGGGCCTGTTTTATTGTTTCGTATTCTAACATATATCTATATTTCAATTAAGAATCTGAAAAAGAAATTAGGCCTAAATATCTAGGCTAACGAATCAGCAATGCCATACAACGTGGCAATGCTGCCAGCAGCGTTCTGGGCAGTTTACCTGTTGACAATGATGTGGACGTATTCTTTGACGCCTTTTGAATGTCTTATGTTTTTAATTTATTGTTTGTAATTAATTTTAGTATGTTGAAATAATAAGTACGTAATAAAAAATATGGAACCTTCAGGAAGAAGAAATCATAATAAATTACCGTTACAAAAAGGATTTCGATTTTGATAAGTGATTGAACTTATTTTGTACTTTTTGCCATGTGTGGATTTCTTACTTACTTACAAATAATCGTAACATGTAAAAAGCACACATAGTGACGCCAAAAGTGCGGAAAATAGAAAGAGCCGATAAATAAAACTACTAACCAGGACTAATTGGAAAACCAACATATAAATCAGCAGCCACTTCGACTCCCAGTGCCAAAGCACGAAAACAATTATCAGTAGAACGACGCTCTCAGTTGCCAAACAGATTTGAAATTTAAGGTTCCTTTAAACTTAAAATTATGAATTTGGGTTTGATTAGTGGCTAGAAAATCGGGTTCTCTGAAAGCTTTTTAGGCATTAAGTGGAGTTGTAAATTGTCTTAACACATTGCTAAATTAAAATGGGTTAGTGCTAAGAGGTTTGTTTTAGATCTATTCCCGTTGGCATTTATGAGGAAATGTTTTTTGTTACTTATATTATTGTATTTTCTAAGCATTTTCAACAATATATTCTGTACTTTACTTACCTGGCGGTCCGCTGTGAGACTTTAATGCCTCTTTTACTATGTCCAAATTAAATTGCATACAAAAAATATTCAACGCCGGATTAATACTATAAACTGATGTAGAACAAGAACTTAGTTATTAATGTTGTTCAAAAATTAATTGTCTAATTAATCGAGTATTAAAATCATGTAAACCATCCATATATAGTCATTTCTATTCTTTTTCTCTCAGAGTTTTAAAGCCACAATAGTCATCAAACGCTTCGTGCCGGGTATGGGTAGAATGGTCGAGACTGTCCTACCTACAAAGAACCAGCCTGTACCGTCAGCACGAGTTTTCTGTATTTGAGACGTAAAGTAAACTGGAACTTTGACACTTTCAAATTGGCAATTTTCAAGGAAAATAAAAAATGGGAACAGCGGCCTCTGGTCTGTGTGAAAAAGGAAACTTAATTTTACGTTGAAACTTGACAATTTGAAAGTGTCAAAGTTCCAGTTTACTTTACGTCTCATTAACTGAAAACTCGTGCTAAAGGTACTGGTCCTTCACATGCCTTTTGCGTTCTAAGACTGTTATGTCTAGCATAGACAGTCCCATGACCCCTTACATTACAGCTTCGTTGAAAAAGGTGACTGCTTCCCAGTCTCCCTCACTCCGTAACAGTGCATGAACCTGAATTAAGAATGGTCGCCAGAGGATGCCCCCGGTTTATGTTAAGTTCAGTTCAGTACAGAATCTCCATAAGTAAGGCAGACTGCGACTGTATGCTCCACCATGTCCTCCGGGCGGTCCACACAATAGTGACACCCTAACGTTTCCTCCACCGAATCCGAAACAGGAACCTCTCGATGCAACGGTGACCAGTGAGGACCGGTTTCAGGGGAAAAGTGAAGACCCCGTGGCACTTACCCAGCCATAGCTTAAAGACGAGTTTACCCAATAACTTGACTATCAAAAACTAAATAAGTGAATCAATTTGAAATACAAATACAATTCCAGAACACCCCGTATCCCCAAAAACTAACGAAACAAAACCCACACACAATATCAACACTATAATTAAACACAGCATATCTTGGCCGAACAAAGAGCTTGGCCCATATCGGGGCCATAAATAAATAAATTAGTTGGACCATTTGCGGTCCACGCTTGGCTGACCACAAAGTTACACTTAGAGCACGCTCGGGGTGAATATAGGAAAGTTAAGGGTCACTGTGTTGTGTAATAACAACTGGACTAAGGTTTTGCGAAGGATTTGCTTACTTTCTAGAAAAAGTTAAATTTTATATTTTTTTTATTACGATTTATAGTAATTATAGCAAAACTATATACAAGTACAATCTAGAGGGGAAAATAATAATAGGGCATCCATATTTTTCACAGGTTATTCTTATTTTAAATCTCATTTCCCAAATAAATTGAAAAATTATCTCAAGTCGGTCAATTCGACTTTTATCACAAAAGTCGAATTTACCGACTTGAGATAAAATTCACATACATACATTCATATAAAATTATAAATTTTGACAGGAGCCTTATGTCGAACAGATAAGGTGCAAGTACGCTCAGGTGACATTGTCAGCAATTGCCCTTCGTGGAATACCTCCAAAATTAGTAAAAAAATACATAACTCGAACGCCACTTATTACGATTCTTACGCCTTCTAGATCTGATAGTAAAATGGTTTTATGATCGTTTTTACTTTACTTCTTTAACTAGTTTAAATGATATTATAGTATAATGTTAATATATTATATTTTAGCTATTTATTGTCCTAAAATAAATAAAAACAAAGCTGAAGATTTTATTTGGTTGAACGCGTATCTCTGTAACTAGGTACTGGGTCGGAATTTGAAATTATTTTTTTGTTGATGACCATTATCGTTCAATCTATAGGCATACTAAGAAGACCTAGTTTTCATATTATTATAGTAAAAAAACACTGAAACTTCGTTTGAAGTAATTGACATTTTTGAAACATGGAAAACTTTCAATAACCTTATTAAATTGCAAATTAACATATTAGGAACAAATAATATATGTCATGCTTGTTCTTATGTTAATTATAAATAGCATAATTAACATAAGAACAAGCAAGTTTTATGTCAAAAATATATCTACTAAAAAAACATCTTTTTCTAGAATTAAATCGAATAAAACATTGTTCAAATTACTTTTTAATTAAACATGGATATAATGAAACAACAAGGTCATGCGATACAACTGTATAAATACTTTTCAATAAAATATACTTATTTTTATCGATTCAGTCAGCATAATGAAAAAACCGGCCAAGTGCGAGTTGGATTCGCTCACGAAAGGTTCCTTACCATTATCTATAAAAAAATGATTTTTTGTATGGGAGCCCCCTATAAATTGACTTATCTTATTTTCTTTAATCATTTATTTGTTTTAAAAGGAATATTAAGTTATATATTTTTAAACATAATTTCAAATGTCTACCTGTTGCTGTTATTAATATCGAGCAGAAAAATCACTTTTGTTGCATGGGAGCTCCTTTTAATAATCATTTAATTCTCGTTTTATTCAGTATTTGTTGTTGTAACGGCAACATAAATACATAATCCTCAAAAATTACGAATTATTTATTAACGAATGATTGGCGCAGTGGCTGAGTGATCGACTGCTGTGCAGCGAGTCGCGGGTTCGATCCCCGCACGGAACAAATATTTGTATGATCTGCAAGTAGTTGTACCGGGTCTGGGTGTTTGTGTATGTGTGTTTCTATGTTTGTAAACGCACCTACGATACAAGAAGAAGTTCTTAGTGTGGGGCAACGTTTTTCATGTAAAAAAAGTATTTCAACTGACAAACTAACACGGTTCATGGGATACAGCTTTGTGACATACGAACGGAGACGGACAGCGAAGCCTTAATAATAGGATCCGTTTTAACTTTTGGTTACGAAACCCTAAAATTATAAAGAATTGAAGAATTATATTTATATATTTATTATAAAATGAGCATCTGTACAAGTATTTGTTTAGGTGTCTCGTTCAATAATTTTGATATAAATACTGGGGTAAAATTTATAATCGATATCTTCACTTCCTCGTCAAGTCCTCAGGAGTTAGCAGAAACAACCAGTAAGTAACTCAAAAATTCCTTATTAAATTGTCTATTTTATTAATTTATAATTTTGTCTTTTTTAATTGATTAATTTGTTTTTTTTTTATTTGTTTTTTTTTATAATTTATTAATATGTTTTTTTTTATCTTCTTAAATTGTAAAACATGTAAGGTTAAGAATCGCTCCATTCGTTTGGGGGCTACAATAACACAGGTGGACATGTCAAAAAATAAAGACTGAAAAATAACACCTCTCCTTTTCTTCTCTTTCTACTTCTTTATCTTCTCTCAATTTATAACACCTCTCTTTGATTCGGGGATTAAAAAGGGAAGGAGTACGGAAATTATCAAAAAAGAAAAAAAGTCTTTTCCTCACTAGTTTTTTCTCTTGTATCGTGGCGTTTGCAAAAATTTAAACTCACATCATACACCAAGACAAGGATTAACTACGTTTCATCATCATCTTCAGCCGGAAGATGTCCACTGCTGAACATAGGCCTCCCCCTTAGACCGCCACGCCGAGCGACAATTCGCCACTTGCATCCATCGGTTGCCCGCAACTCTCACGATATCGTCGGTCCACCGTCCTAGTGAGACGCCTGCTTACGCTGCGTCTTCTTATAAACGTTTAAATCATAGAAATATTTGATCCGTACTGGAATCGAATCCGCGACTCGCATCGCAGCATTATATTTCTCAGCCTTTGCACCAACCAAGCCGTCAATTAACATTAACTTTCTTTTGTTGCAGCAATGGCGGACGCGGCTGCTCAAACGCTGACTGCCATTCACTCAATACAATCAGCTTTGACTACTTTAACTGCACTGGCGCTTACTCAATTCCGATACCCTCCCGTCTGTACTCTTACAAGTAAGTCTACGAACTAGTTCATCATCATCATCAACCTATAATGTTCCCACTGCTTGGACACAGGCCTCCTCTCTGAGAGAGAAGTGGGTCATACACCACGCGGGCCCAGTGCGGATTGCTAGATGTCACATATCTTCGAATTTTTGGTTCCGTTTTGAGTGCAGTGGTGATGAAATAAATTATACAAAGTACTGCGCCTGGCGGGCTTCGAACCCCGACCTATAAGTCGGGACCGATACTACAGCGCCACCACTGCTCACAAACTAGTTGACAAAAATTAGGTAATTCTTGAAAACAAAGTATAAAAAAAAACTTCACGAAGTTTTAAAACGTAAGATAAGGCACAATGTATAATTAGTATTTAGTCAGATATCTATGGTCTAGCACGGCAATGTTTAAAATGTAGAAACAAAATGTTTTCTATTTTTAAATTTTCTGTGGGTTGTGCCATTCACGCACAAAATCTTTATCTTTTTATCATTATCTTTTAAAAACTACTTTCTCTTAACTTTTAGATGTTGGTTCAAAGACCTTACCATAAGATTTCTGTATTTTATTTACAAGCGTACTTTAGTACTTGTTGCGTTTATTATATGGAAAAATGAAACAGCGCCACTAGTAATAAATAAAAAATATATAAATATTGTATACCTACATGTCGAATTGAGAACCTCCTCCTTTTTTTCGTCGGTTAAAAATGCATCTACCTATGAGAAAGAAAGATTACAAATTCATAATTTTGCCTATACATATTTACAGATGAAACAAGTTACGACTACATTATCGTGGGTGGCGGTAGTGCAGGCTCTGTTCTTGCAAACAGACTGTCGGCCAATAGCAGCGTCAATGTTCTTTTGATCGAAGCTGGAACATATCCGCCATGGGAGTCCGAGGTACTATTTTACCTTTACAACATTATTTTTAGTATTTATACGAAATCCGAATGCAGTTTTATCAGAGCCAGATCCATGCACCTATAAGTATATATTTTTGAATATTTCATATTTAAAATTATTTAAATACATTAACTAGCCTAAAAATAATTGTCAGTAACTGAATCGATTTCGTTCCAAAAACATTTTAGTTTAATTTATCACCAGTTATTACAAGCATTGTACGATTAGGTACCCATTGCCAAACTATTATCAATAAGTGTACGACATTTTTGACTAATATTAACGAAGATACGATACTTTTAAAATTACCAGCATGTCACAAGCAAGTCACTCCCGAATTTAGACGAATTAAAAAAAAATGGACGCGCGTCCATTATTTTTCAAAACTGACGGACTAATTAGATTTGCAATTTATGACGCTGTCAACAAGACTTTACGAACGTTCTTAAAAAAAAAACTGTTTTTTTTTCACAGTTACCATTATTGTTTCCACCGATGCCGAAAACAGGGTTTGACTACGACACAACATCTGTCAACGACCATTATACAGCACAGAACCTTCAAGACTCCGTCGTCAGTCTCACGCAAGGAAAAATGCTTGGTGGTAGCAGTAATATCAACCATATGATACACGTACAAGGAGATCCTCATGATTTCAACAACTGGGCATCAATGTTGGGCGATGATAGTTGGTCATACGAAAACGTTCTACCTTACTTCAAAAAACTCGAATACTTAACTGATAAAGATTTGCTCGCGACCGACTACGTTAATCTTCACGGCACCGATGGCATGTTGAAAATAGAACGGGAAATATCAGATGTTAACAACTACTACTTAAAAGCCTTTGAGGAGCTTGGTCATCGTATTGTAGATGATACAACGTCACTCAATTCTTCTCTTGGTGCTACCAACCCTTTGTATAACATAGGTGATGTTATGCGTCAGAGTAATTCACTCGGCTACCTCACTCCTGCTACAGAACCGCAAAAACTTGCACATCGCGCTGTCTACTACAGCCACGAAGATCTTAATCGAGGATAACGTAGCCGTCGGTGTGCAAGTGAATTCATCTAGCGGAGAGACTTTAAACCTATACGCGAATAAGGAAGTTATTGTTTCAGCCGGTGCAATCCACACCCCTAAACTGCTAATGTTATCAGGTATTGGTCCCAAATCACATCTCGAAGCCAAAGGTATTGAAGTGGTTGCAGACTTGCCTGTAGGGCAAAACCTCATGGATCATCCCCCAGCTGTGTTAGGTATTACAATGGAATCAGATACTTCTACAACTCCTGCTGCTAATCCATATATATTCCCTGTACCAACAACCACACTTTACGCAGCGCTCGATTCAGCACAGACGTATCCTGACTACCAGACAATTAACCTACTGTTCCCCCATGACTCGGCTGCACTTTTGCAGCTTTGCACAAACTGCTTCAAATATTCTAATGATATTTGCAACAAATTTGCTGCAGCTAACGTTGGGAAGACACTGTTATTTGTGGTGCACAATCTGATGATGCCAAACTCTCGTGGAAATGTCACTCTAGCCAGTACAGATCCTGTCGATGAACCAATTGTGTACCTTGGTACATACTCAGATGATACGGACTTGGATTTGATGACCAATTCCTTGGTTGATTTCGTTAAGGTCCTGGAAACGAGTTATTTTAAAGAAAATAATGCAAGTTTGGTGGATACCGGACTGTGCGCTAATTTGACTGGTACAGAATTTTGGAAGTGTTATGCGCTGGGTATGTCTGCAACTATGTGGCATTATTCGGGGACTTGTGCTATGGGCAAAGTTGTTGACAGTAAAATGTTGGTGAAGGGTGTGGAGAGGCTGCGAGTGGCCGACGCTAGTGTGATGCCAACTTTGGTGAGCGGCAACATTAATGCGGCCGTCACAATGATTGCAGAGCGCTGTTCTTCACTCATACTTAATGAGAGCTATTAATGAAGATCAACTTGTTTGAATTATTGTAATATCATCTTCTATTATTTTTGTTAGTAATAATTATTTTGATCTTGGGTAAAGTATCATTAGAATTTAAATAGGTATTGATTTTTGCAAACCTTGCACTATGATTACGGATGAATTTGTTCATTCGTGGTATCCATGATAGTGACTTCGATCGTCTAAAACTTTGTTTGTTAATCTATATCTACTCTGTTGCGTTTTCATTGAAAAACTAATAAAATTCCCTAGTACTGCAATGTTTTTTTTTTATTTTAGTTCCTTCCATTTGTTAGTTTCGTCGAACATAAAAATAACAGCAGAATAACTTTTATCCTCCGTTATAAATGACATGGTACCCTCTGCCTCATAGGCATAGCGTTATTCAAAAAACATTCAATCAACAAAACCTGCGTCAGATTAGGATATTTCTTAACCTTTGTCGTATAATTATATCATTTACTCATAGCCATCATACAGATGGCTCAACAAATGGTGATGCTCAAACCCACTTACCTAATATTATGGCCTTATGTCACCTTTGGGACCAAACAAGGTCTATTCTTAGTCATAAACGTGGCTATTGAAGTCTCTGGTTTAAAGTTATAAAAACTTGAAGTTATAAAATGAGAATTTTATGTACACTAAAGTTTTCAACTTGATCACACCGTTGAGTACAATTTCGTGTTCCAATGATAGTAACTTCGTAAGCTGCAATAATATTTTAATATGTCGCTTAAGTAATTGCAATTTTAAAATAATCGTTTTAGTTTTGTTCCGGAGAGTTTTAACTAGGTTACCTAAAATAAGGGGGAGGCTTATGTTCAGCAGTGGAAGTCTTCCGGCTGATGATGATGACCTAAATTAAGTGATTTAGACAGCAACCACTAGACGGCGGTTGTTAGGTAACGTAGTATCAATGTAACGCAATGCATATTGTCTTACTGTTACCTGTTGACTCCCAAGAAGCTTTTAATACAATAAAAATGGTCTACCAAATTAGTCTTTGAATCAAAAGCTTTTTTGAATAATTTCTAGTAAACAGTAACAAATGTCCGAGGAAGGTCTAAAAGTGGTGGTGGGGAGAGCTACAGTACTGTTTGAGAAACTGACCGAAAGTATGGGGGAGACCTTTGCCCAGTGAGACACAACTTGCAGGTATAACTTTATTTTTTAAAGTTGTCTACTTATAACTTAAAAATGAAAAAAAAAAGAGTAAGAATTTTAAAATTGAAATGTTAACGACAATTTCTGGTTGTAACCGTGACAGCAAGACTCACTAGTTGACTTTATAACATTTCTAGTAATAAATACTAAGTCTTTGTTTTTGAAATAGTAAATTAACGAAAAACTATTTTGCAAAACCTTATTTGCTCATGTCGAGTTGCAATTAAAACTAAAGTGTTCCTTATATTCTGAAATCCTATGTAAATACAAAAAAAAAAGAAATCAACAGACAGTTATTATTAACTCAACCGTGAAAGCAGGATGTGCCGTTAAGCAGGATGTTCTTCATTATCTAGCAACAGAGACAGTTTTAAGTCCTCTCCGTTCCAGTTAAAGAACAGTCGAAGGATTTACGTATTTCCGGTTGACCGTTTCCAAGGGATTTTATCTTAATTCTGTAGACGAGAGACAGGAAAAATAAATTATAATAAAATAAAGTTTATTTGGAACAACTTTCGTTTACAATTCACGAATGTAGATTAAAATAGCCTAAAAATTAAACTACTATCTACGCCCAACTATATTTTTAGGCATTGTTCCAGACTTCTCAAACACCATTACAGCTCATTGACATTTATGAGGATTGGTCCAAGGACACTGCCCTGAGGAACTCCAAAAGTTAAATTTTGCTCATTACTAATAAATAATCCAACTCTTTATACCTTTTTTCGCCCCGAAGTGTAGCTACAAAATATTTCGAGGGCTTGGCCACAAATGCTAATTTGTCCCAGCTTGTCAGTAAGTTTAGGTGCAAAAACGGTATTGAAAGCCTTTGATAAATCTAATAAAATAGCAAGAGGCTTCTGCATATTAGATGGAGCGGCTTTAGTATTTGTAAGATCAGTTGTAGCGTCTTCTGTTTATTTTTTCGCTCGAAAACCATATTGATTCTCGGCCAAGCAGCAAGCGATCGTTCAGCCACTGCGTCAACCGTATCTACAGAGCAACCCAGACAATCGAGGCAGAATTTATGTGATTAATACCTGTATCTTTTATTATTTGTGTGTAATGTTCTCAAAACATGTACGCAACACTTCGCAAATAGTTCGCTTATAATATCGTCAACGTTACAAGTTGAAACTCCGACGGGGAACTAACTATCTTGCTGAAAAGTGCAAGAACATGACAGGAACAGAAAATGTAAGTCTTAAAACAACTCAATGAGTGCGCCAAGAAGTTTTTAAGTAAAAAAAAGTTTGAAGCGGTTGGAAACTGCTACAAATAATCCCCGATCTATAATTTCAAAATACCATAAATAAATATAGGTTTCGAAATGTAACGACTGTACTACCTGAAAGTGGCAAGTAAAATTGCGTCGTAAAATACAATCGTATAAAATTAGAAAATGGCTACCTATTTAAAAATGTAACACAGATAAACTAAGGGATAACTAAATATTAGTTATCTTTAGTTATCCTAATGTTTAAAGACTTTTTGAGGCAGTTGGACTTAAAAAAAACATGTAATGTACTTTTATTTGTTAAAATTAATCACAGTAATAAGTCAGTAGTAATTATTCACACAAAACGTTTTGTCGTTCTCTTATTAATTTCGCCTTAAACAAAGATGTTTTGAGTTATACGCGGTTAAAGCCACTGGCCTCAACTGGTCTCTTCATAAAATAATTGTTTTCGAAGATTGATAGAACAGAATAATTATTAAACAACAATATTCGTAATGTTACCGCAATAGCAATGCCAGCAATTTGAAACAAGAGCTTGATCTCAACCACAATCCAAACGAAATTACATTCAAGTATCACTTTAATTAAAGTTCAAAACCACACGTAGCTTGCCATAAAAAAGCAATTAAAAACCTTTAAATAACAAACTGGTTGTAAACACGTCACTTCCCGTTGCAAAATTCAAAATAATAGGTTATAAAAAACCTTACTATCCAGAAGGCTATTAACTGTTTTGAAAAAACGAGCAATAGCTACCCGCTTAGTGGCTAGTACGGGAACGAGAAAAAAAATTCGTTTACCCATCCCATAACAGAGTTAATGGCTGCTCTCACCCAACGGTGTTGTGTATGTCGCAAGTTATAAGATTAAGCGGATTTCAGCCTATCCACTGCTGGACATCGGCATCTCCTAGGGAGCGCCACAGCGCTAGATAACTTGCTTTTTTCATCCAGCTACCTTCTTCAGGTCATTGATCCATATTCCCGGGACGCCCTCCATACCCTAGATCTCGGCGGTCTCGATTCGAGAACCTTCCTTCTCCATCTATCTTCAGCTTTCTACAGTTTTTGATAATATCTATAACTTTGGCCTTATGTCGTAAGACCCCATTCCGGATTCTGTGCCCTAGTGAGATCCCAAGCTTAAACCTTTCAATAGCACGCTGCGTGATATGAGGTCGCTGGACCAGCCTGACTGACATGTTCCACGTATCGGTTCCATATTTACTGGTATTTTGTATTTACTTGTAATTTGGGGTTACTGGTATTTTTTGTTTACTATACCTTGTGTATTTTGTTACTTCGTTCCCCTTTTTTGGTTTTTAAGTCATCAATTGTGTCGTACAGGGCCACGGAAGGCGTTTGGCCCAATTAATTAGTCCTGTCAGTTCGCTGACTGCTCCCTGAGGCACAAGTGGAAAAAAGGACACCCCGTCCCTTGAACGTACCGGTATTCTATGTTAGATAGAATAGCATTGTTTACTGGACGGGATGACTCATTTTTGATGAATCGCAATTTTTTTAAAGTAGCAAGCTGCTGACAACCTTTCGTATTAGAAGTCTTAGAGGGAAACCAACGTTCAGCACTAGATATCTTACAGCTGATACGATAATGATAAAAAAGCGTACATAGGTACATACATGAATGCCACCGCTATCTCTTTTGCCTTGCGCCAGACTATCAGTATAACTTCCAGTTAACTTGGCTATACAGTTTAACTACGACTGCAGCCGTCGCCCTTTGGATTTCTAATTAACACGAGAAAAGTTAATAAGCACTGATTAAATCTTATTCGTGTTTAACTAACCGACTCAGAACTATTAAATTAACACTGTATTTTAATTAAAAAACTAACTCCAAGTTGCTGTTGTTCCGTGAACTTTTCTTGAGAAAAAATATTTTCTTTACCCACCAGTGCAGTGTAGAGAGAATATTTATGTAGCTAGACAAAAAAAATACACTTTTTCAAAAGAATAACTCATATAAATAATTAAATTCAAAAATTGAGTCATAGCAAACGAGTTTTAAAATTTCAAAATCGAAGTATTTACTTTACGTCCACGTCAGTCATTTATGCTAGCGTCTTAGTTCATTAAATTGATACCCAGGTTTATTAGAAATACCCGCGCTGGGCCCGTGTAGTGGATTATGGCCCACTCCCTCTCTCAGAGAGAAGGCCTGTGTCCCAGCAGTGGGAACATTAGCCTGATGATGATGAAGTCTGCTTTCAAAGAAAGAGTAGTGAAAAGTAATTTTGTTTCGAGCGTCCAAAAATCCGAAAAAAAAAATGTGAGGTGTTCCACATTCTGTACCCGCTGAGGAATACCTCAAAATGTTGAATACTACATACGGCACCTATTTTTGCAGGTGCCCTAAGTAACAGTGACGCAGAAATGCATTGTCATAGTTGACAACTGAACTTGTATGGCTTGACACTTCTATATTTTATGGATTGTTGTGAGGCTAAGTTGAGGAGTGCCTCAAGAAAATTAAAATAGTTGTTTTCAATCCAAAATGCTATCTACTCTGAATTATCTCCACCGACCATTGATTGAAAACTTACACACGAATAAATGTATTTATATTCTAAAGCTCAGTCGTTCCTGATACACTTGTTAATAGCTATCCATTTTAAAACACCGTCCGCATAGCAAACGTTTTATTTTAACGGGTTGCTGACGAGCGCGAGTGGTGTGACTAAACTCAATTTTAGTATGTACGAGTATTTGTTTTTGCTTTGCTTTAGTCAAAACGTGTTAGTTTTTTATTAAGGCCACCCCTCTCATTACCGTGATAAACTATTGCTATAAAGCTATTGAAGGACACCGTGTATTTTAGTCAAAGCACTGCCCTGGATGGGAGGACTCATTTGATGATTTTACCACATTAAAAAAGGCCCCCCTCACTAAATCCCTAATTCGCAAATATCTGCGATCTTACACGAATGTTTTTGCGTTAAAAACATGCTATCTGATTCACATCGCGCATTCCTGCGATGTGTGTTACTTGGTAACCATTTCAGTTCACTCTGAGCTAGTCTATAGTTTTCTATTCGAGTTATGTCTGTCTATGACAGATGGCCATCCATCCACAGACCAACCTTAACCCTTAAAGGCTACAATAAATTTGTATACTGTTAAGACTATAATGGGTGAAAAAATACCCGGATATATACATTCCTACTTTTTTGTGGGGAATTAATTTTGTGGCAAAACAACAACCCTTTCTAACCATATCAATTTATCACCATGAACACTGTCGGACTATGGAACTCCTTATCAAACACAGCTAAAAAAGAACTTTCTTCAAGAGACGCAGGCATTGAACTACATGAGTTCCTTCTATTTCCTTGTTTCTGTTTTGTTGACATCTTTTGCACTATTACACGTCCTAACCGCAGCTGTGTCTTCAGAATAGTTTTATACTTCACGATTTCTTTACATAATAACACCTTTTTTTTACCCTGGTAAATTTATCAAATGAGAACCTTCCCAACCGTGCCAGGACAAGAGGGACTGTCAGACTTGTACTGACTAAAATCCACAGAGTACGTACTTTATTCAATAATCGTGTAAAATCATTCCTAACTTTGAAAATTATAAAAACCTAATTATAGAAAATTCTGTACATTTATTTTTCTTTGTAAAAACTGTTGCAAAATTCGGGAACTCTTAAACTCTTGCAAATTCGTGGTCGTATCGTCAAGTATAAATAAAGCAAGTTTCTTCAAAGTAACAGCTGTGCAAATTAAGTTCACGACTACAGTGCATTATTACTTTGGAATATTTTGTGTCCGAAGCATTTGTTCCTACTGAACCATATCTTTCGTGATCACTACAACAATTTTTTTTTTTAAATTAAGAAAAAATAAATAAGATATTATTATGAAGTTAAGGGAAGTTTTCCATAATTATTAAGAGTACAGACTGTTGCAAAAAATGCCAAAAAAAAAAACAAAAGTAAAATTATTAATTGTAAGCAGTACATAGCTAAAACTAATTTCGCACTCTTGTCACCCTTTCGCCCCGAGAACTGCCACTCCCAAACTATAAGAACTATCCAGTAACTAACATATTCCAATAGTCTCACGTATTCCATTTATTTCCTAATTAACTCGGTATCCGGGACGATGGATGAATTTACGCCAAGCACCATGTTTCGTTCAACTTGTTTGATTCGACGTCGATAGATGTATATTAGTTGGATGTGGCATAAACAAAAAAAAAATCTTGTATACAACATTATCTATATTTGTTTTCGGCGCGCCGATGATGTTTTAACAGACCTGAGGTTAATTTAGCTGCATATAATTTGGGTTAAGAGTTTTAAATTGGTAAGTTAAACTAGAGGCCGTTGGATTCGCGGGTTTGTCTGGATCCGTAGGACTGTCTGTGGAACCGTAACCCTGGATAAGCAAAAGCAACTTAAGGATTAGTGTGGATTTTCAGTCATTCCTTTCAGCTCTACCTACTGTAAAGAAAAGGGTATGTGGACGGCGACTCATTGGAGACGACGCGTCGTGTTCAACGCGCGCCTCAAAGAGCTGTCAGCATCATGACGGAGCCCTAAAGGCCCTAAGCATACCGGAGTCGTGGAACTAACGAGCTACCGTGACCCCGGTACGTAAAGAGCTATTGAAGTACACCGTGGATTTTAGTCAGTACAAGTCTGACAGTCCCTCCCATCCTACCTATTTTTTTTTCTTCTTTTATTTGTTTATGTTGTGTGTACCGGCTACTCAAATAAACGTTTTTTCTTTCTTTCTTTTCTTCTTTCTACCCTTAGTGGCTTCCCACCAAAATCGTATACGTTGCAAAATCATCGAACGAGTGAAGACTCGTTCGATGATTTTTGAATTGTATACGATTTTGCAATGGCATGCTATTCATACTCCTCCATTTTTTCCACATCCACACCTCGCCCTACAGATTAGTATATATCAGACATCACATCGTAAGAAAGTTATCTCGTTAGTCAGTTATGTACAAACTTATGGTCAACTCCAACCCCTGGGAAGGTTTAATAAATAGAGATTATTGGCCTCAACTATTTTATGAGGGTATACAGAAGCGAAAATACAAGTTTTTCGCTTACGAATACAACGAGTTATTATGTTTTATGATAGTTACCCGCCATATTGTATTAGGAGTAATGTAGAGATTATATTGTAGTTTACGACTTATTCATAGGTCAATAGCCTTTCTTTTGAAGATATTGTTTTTTTAAAAATGATTTTTGAGGAAAGAAAAATTTAAGCTGGGAGAGGGATTTTTTTCCCTCAAAATTCATCTTTACGATGCGCTTCATATGCGTATAAAAATAATAAATGTATATTTTTCTTTGTTTACAATAGGTAATTTGATGTCAATTACTCTAGCATTATTTAATTAAATACATGTTGGTATTTAGTTTACTTATGGCTGAAATCCAATTCACAGGCTCCAAGAAATTCCATGCAAGTTGCATGTAAGTTTAACTACATGGCGGACTATTAATAGCCACAACATTCAGTTAATCAAACAAATACCGCAATGTAATCAAACTTGCAGACAACTTGCGTGCAATTTCTAGCATCGTCTAAACTAAAAGAAGCTTTACCCTTCTTTTTACAACGCCCACGCAAGACACACACATTTAATAAACACTCATAACCCTTATTTAAACAATCTTTGCAGTGCAATTTCGCAGCAAGTTACAGGAAAAATAAAAACGCTTGCAAGGGAAGCGATAAACACGGGTTAAAGCATAATTTTCACTTGCTCGTAACGCTTCTGCCTCAGGCGGTAGACATATTAATATCATTTTTATTTTATTTTTATTGGATTACTGCTTATATTTTAAAGCCAAAATGCTTTGGAGTAATCAAAATAAAAAAGGGCTTAGGTTTCTGTATTTTATTTACAGCATTTTCAAAGTATTTACTGCGTAATAAACAGAGTATGGAAAAATGAAAAACCGCCTTTATTGTATGAAAACGGAACTAACTTTAATTTGAATGAAAATCATTCAAATTAAAGTCAAAGTTCAACCACGTTAAAAAATAAGTATATACTGGGTTAGAAAGAATTTAATACATAATATACTTATTTAGTCAGTGGCGTAAAATTCTGACAACCAATCTTCAAAATTATCACAGTAATAATATCTGTTGACAGCAGCTTCGTCTGGGTTTAAATACCAAGTTATCCCATGGGAAAGTTATATCGGGATATTTTGTTATTTACCTGAAATAAATGATTTTATTTTTATTATCACAAACGGTATCCTATGTGATATTCCGGACTAAATCCGACACAAATCAAAGAACTAATATTTATAAAAATCTTGAACTATGCTTTTATATAAATAGGCAAATGTATTTATTTTAACCATTAAAACTAATATTATGTTCAACGGTAAAACTCATTAATTTATAATTATTATAAAAGTGTTGATACAAAAACTTGTTAGGCAAAATTAAGTCGTATTTATATGTGTTTGTCATGTACGTCATAAAAGTTATTAAGAGAAAAGGGTCGCGGTGGTCGGGGTTTGTAATAGCCTATCTACCTGTAACTACACTCTATTAAGGTTTTCATAATGTGGGACCAACATTTTGTATAGTATGTGTTTATTCGAATTTTAATGGTTTTATTTTAAGGTCGAGGACATTACGAATTATATAATTTCACAACGTTTATTTTTATGTGTGATTATTATAATACAACAACAGAGGCCTTTATAACAAGATTTCTGTATTTTATTTATAGCGCTATTGAAGTATCTTTACTGCGTTAGGTCGCGGGACTGTCTCGTCAGGTAACTGCCGTGACCCTAGAACGTAAAGGGATATTTAATGATCACCGTGCAGTTTAGTCAGTACAAATCTGACACTCCCCTCCGCCCCGCCCTGGTTAGGAGGACTCATTTGATGATTTAAACACGAATAAAAAATGTATCTACTGCGTTACATGTACGTAAAATTGTAAAATCACCTCTAGTATATGAACGAGGAACAATTTTTTTCCATCAAATTAACATAAGTTCTCGTTTATTTCAGATAGGATTAGAGTGCTTTATGAGTACGATCTCGTAGCCACTGACTACGGATTTTGGTGTTGGCGTACTAACTGACTACGAACCTCGTAGCTAGCGTAGCAAGTGGCTACGGATATATTTGCTGGCGTAGTAGTTAGGAGTAACTTACCTTGTTGCATCAAAGTGTCCTAGTACCAATAGTTTCGTTGCTGGTTGAAAGATGACAATTTTGTTAACATTTTTATTTAGAGACTAGCTGTGCCCGCGACTTCGTTCGCGTGGATGTCGGAACTTAACAATGTATTTTTTAGTTCGAAGCGAAGATTAAAAGTGAATAAATGATTCTATACTATTCACTAACATCGTACCCATCATATCCTACCGTAGCCCATCCTATCCCATCGTGTCCCATTGTATCCTGCCCTATCCCATCGTATCCCATCCTATCAAATCGTGTCCCTTCGTATCCCGTCCTATCCCATCCCATCCCGTCCTATCCCGTCCTACCCCATCCTATCCCGTCCTATCCCGTCCTATCCCGTGCTATCCCGTCCTATCCAGTTCTATCCCGTCCTATCCCGTCCTATCCCGTCTTATCCCGTCCTATCCCATACTAATCTATTAATTATTATTATTATTCCGTCCCCAACAGTTCCCTTAAAGAGCGCATGGAACATGAGCCTTGTCCTTGGTCGGAGGGCGAGCTACCGATTACTCCCCGTCCGCAAGCGGCTGGAATATGCCCCACGATTTGTTGCCCGTGGCTGGGGCGATAGGTAGAGCATGTCCTTACCGTCCCGCGTTCCGACTGCTCCTCATTCCCCTCGCCCGCCGCCGAGTCCCTGACATAAGTCCCGCAACAACCGTGCCCGGGAGGACCAGTGTCAGGTTGAAGGTCCTCACCATCAAACTGACGCAAGTCCTGATGTCGTAGCGTGTCTCCAACCACTTCTCAAAGAGGGATACCGCCGCAATTATGAAATGCCCAGGCAGTCATTATTTTGCTGTAGTATTATATCGATACTATGATATCTCCTAAGATATTCAAGATAGGCAAGTTTGTTCAAAATTAAATGCTTGTGATGATTAACGTATTTATTTGGATAAGGATTAATATCGTGCTAATGAAAATACCTTCGCAAGTAATGCATTACTTAAAATCAAATTTGATTTCCATAAAAAAGGTTATAGTGACTTAACCTTAAAAGATAGATATATGCTCTCGCGGACTTTATTTTAGAACTTTTTATGAGCAATAATTCCGTAATACATAGTTTTTCCGTATCTTTAACCGTTTACGCAGCGCACGCATCGGAAGCTCTCGAAAACGAAGACATGTTCCCGATTTTGAAACATTTCTCATTGCTGCTCCGCTCCTATTAGTGATAGCGTGATGTTATATAGCCTATAGCCTTCCTCGATAAATGGACCATCCAACACAAAAAGAATTTTTCAATTTTAATCAGTAGTTCCTGAGATTAGCGCGTTCAAACAAACAAACAAACAAACAAACAAACTCTTCAGCTTTATAATATTAGTATAGATTCTCACTTGGTCTACAGATTTTGTTTTGCAATTTCTTTTGGTTTTATTTTAAAACATTACAAATTAACGTCTTTCTATTGTACCGTGTGGCTGCGTTTAAAAACATGTAAAATATTCATATATAACCTAAATCTAAATTATGACAGTAGTTCTAGTTATTTAAGTTTTTGTTTTTTCACTAGATCTCGTGGTTAGATAAATATAAGCCATGAACTACTTACTACCTACTTTAGTTAAATAAATGAAGTCTCTACTAAGTTTTGGCCTGGCTTTGATTAATTGCTTAGTTTAATGATACTAGTAATTGTTAGACTAGTATCGATAGAGATAACAAATAGATACAATTTTACTAAAGATGGAAACAGATTCTTCAATTTCTTTTTTTCCATTTATCCATTTTGAGTAAAGATCTTCCAAAAGAAATACTCCCCACCTTTCAAAGAAGAGCTTGCAGATATAAAATTGGGGCCCTACTTGAAAGCCACGATAATCCTAATACATCAATATGTATATAGGATCCAAAGTCACCTAACGCAAGCCAACCCAAATCTACTTCACTTGTCTCCTATAAACCACTGATTTTACAAAGTTAACTTAAAACATAATATTTGAAAACAACCCTTAAGTGTTAGCAGCTAAGGTTGGTGTCAAATGCACGGGTTACATGGTAGGTCTCCACAGAGGCATTTGGCGTAGATTCTTTGATTAGTGTTGCACCCGACAATTGTCGACAATTGAATTATGTAGTGGATTGATTATTTACGCCATGCGCTGTCAAGCGTAAGCCACAGATATGTGTGACATGTGCAATTCTGTGATGATTTGATTAGCTCTTGAGCTAGATGGTCCCGAGAAACCAAGACATGTATGTGGATATCGATGAGATTGTTGAGGTTATGTTATCGTGACGTTGTAGCGTGATGGTCGAACTTGATGTTATTTGTACACAGATAAACAGTTAAATAAGATAGTTATGAGCAAAACTTCACATTCGTTTTGCTTTAAGTTTATTGGAAATTGAAAAGAGCAATCTTTTTTCAATTTCCAATAAACTATAATTATACAATTTATAATACAAAGTAATAAAATAGAATAACTAAATATTGACCAACTCAGCACAATTTTATCTTGTATCGAAATTCAATTACTTTCATTGTTTTATAGTCAAATTATTTTCTTTTAAATCCAAATTCAATTCAAATATTTTTGGTAAATATTGGGAACACTTTCACAGAAATGAAATATAGTTTGTTTATCAAACTTTACACATAAATCAAACAACAAGATTTATGATGTCTTATGTTTATCTTTTTGCCAAAATTTTAACTTAAGGCTTCAAACGTCTCCGTCAAAATTGAAAAGACTTTGGAGAGGCTTTTAGGTCTTTACTCCAAAAGTGAGAGAGCAACCGATATACAACCAAAGTTTTTTCTCTCTTTCCTAAAATATTTGTAAAGGACCAACCCCGGAGAGCTGGACTAAGAGCCTCCAAAAAAACGGCCCTTTTGAGAAATTCCCGCCGTTATTTCCCAAACTACTATAAGTCCTGAAAACCACAAAATAGTGGCGACCACCAGCAAAGCATTGCGGAAATGAAACTCGATGAAGTATCTAAAGAAGACTTCTATTTAAAATTAACGGCGTCGATCCTGCAACAACATTTGACAAACAAGTGAGTGCAGGAGTAGGAAAAATAATCCAATGAGTTGCGGTGATAGATTGGGGCTCATAATAAAGGCCTGGGTCTCAGTCGTGCTAACCTGAGCTTCAGCATTCTCGGAATCATCGATATCGATAGTTACAATTTCACACCACTAAAGGAAAGCGCTCAACTGTGTTCCCATCCAGTTTCCCGCATATCTTGATTGTGCGCTGAAACACTCAGCTCTATACATTTTGTGTTCCGTTAATTTTGATCCAATTGGCAATGTTTGTTTTTATTAACATCTTAAACTACAGATTTTGTTGCAGCTGTGTTTGCAAAAGTTATCCGATAAATTCCATTGAACAAGTTCTTTTTTTCGAAAATTCGTCACTTTCTTGTAGGATTTTGTTCATCTGTGATCATACATTTCTACATTATCAGAGCCATATGATTTCCGTATTTTATTAACAGCACTCTTGACTTACATTGGTATTTACGGCGTTTATTGTACCGAAATTAGAGTGTTAAAGTGCCTCAAGTTCACAAACGAGGATATAAAAAAAAAAACAAAGTTACGTCTCAAAAACGTGAAAAGTCGTACCAAATTTAATTCAAAACCGTACTCACGAGAATTAAATACTACTACACTATTTTTTATAGCACTATTTTTTAGTGATTAATAAAGTTTGTACAATATTTTTATTTTCTTGCGTATGGTACAAGTAGCGCCATCTCGTAGCCACGGCTTGAACTAACAAGAGCTTCGGTTAGCTAACTGCTTGCTACAGTTTAGCGAATACCTACTGTTTTGCAACATGGAGGGAATGAAAAGGTATTTTAGAGGTTTTGTAGAAAAGATTTTGTCTCATGGGAAAATGTGACCTCATGGTGCTGACACTAAGTTAAATTGTGATTGATCACACTAAGAAAAAAGACAACAGGGTCGTTTTCTGCATAAATAAATTGAAAATCTGT
This sequence comes from Agrotis ipsilon, assembly GCA_028554685.1. NCBI lineage: Eukaryota > Metazoa > Arthropoda > Insecta > Lepidoptera > Noctuidae > Agrotis > Agrotis ipsilon. Next base: position 2,691,917 of record CM052956.1, read on the forward strand.
TTAGTCCGTCATGTCAGTTGGATTATTGAAAAATAATGATGACGTATTTTTTTTTATCAATGATTATTGACAAAGGTAACCACTTCAAAATTCGGAGGTGAGGGCTTGCGATGTCTTAACGCTTGTAAAATTGTAACGACAGATGATGTTTTATGATTTTTAAAAGCGTTGTACCTTCGTCAATTGTTGTTAATGTTAAAAAAGAAAAAATACGAGTTAAAATATTTTTCATAATCTTTTAACTTAATTTTTCATAATAATTCGGACCAATTCATTTTGTAAAAAGCCAAGTGTCAACCGAAACCGTATCGTTCCGGAGTCGTTTCGCGACACAGGCACGCTTTGGCCCACTATGGGGGCCCCACAACTGCAGGAAATATGACGCAGCGTCGATTTTTGTTTTGACTGCCTGGACTGAAGACTGGACGAAAAACGTCCAGTCTTGTAAAACGTCCAATTTGTCACGCCAGCGTTTCACTTCATGTTCCAAAAAATATTCCACAAGTATAACACACGGTCACGGGACTAACGAATCACCGTGGCCCCGGAACGTAACCTTGGATTTTTTAAGTACAAGTCTGTGGGAGGACTCATTTGTTGATTATAAAACGCATAAAAAAACTGGTATATGTAATACTAGGCACTGCCAGCGGTTTCACCCGCTACAACTCGAAAGTTATCCCACGGGAACATAAAATCGGGATAAAAACTACCCTATGTGTTAATCCAGGTTATAAACTATCTGTGTACCAAATTTCATCCAAATCCATTCAGTAGTTTTTGCGTGAAAGAGTAACAAACATCCATCCACACATATAAACTTTCACGTTTATAATATTAGTAGGATAACGAAAAAAAAACAACTTTTTTTACGAAGACTTTCTGCCTTAGATTCAACAGAGTAATCTCAGACAACTGTTGCCATACTTACTTAAATAATGCATTATTGCTTTAAACTGTCTACTGGATCTAAAATCTTCAAAACAGCTTATCGTTGAAGCTCCTTAAGTATCCTGCGTAGGGGTCCCTTATACTCTAAATCTCATTAAGCCGAACTAATAAATTTTATTTTAGGGGTCCCCACGCTTGGATTACAAATAGTCTCATTACATTGTTTAGATAAAACTGATAGTGTTTAAATTAAGTAGGGGATACATTACATACCCTACCTCAGTGTCATTGAAAATGTGGAGGGTAGAGATTTCATTAGCGATATTTTTAATTGTTATCTTGTAAGGACGGGATAAAAATTTAGTGGTATGTTCGTCGGCTTTTTTTAATATTTATTTGATTTGTAAATTTACTTTTTTTTGCATACTTGATTGATCTGAAATACATTTTTCTTACATGAAGATGTTATGGCTGCCTCGTTGGTCTAGGCAAGGCGACTGCTTAACATGATTTACGAGTTCGAGTCCAAGGTCGAAAATAATGTGGTAGAGTTTTTCCGTTAAGAATTTTTCAATAACGGCTTATTTATTGGGTATATCTTTAACTAACCCTTCGTGATTAGATGATGCAATTTTTCACTAAAATTAATATTATTAGGTATCGCAAGTTCTAAATACTTAGTTTTTTTTTTTTTCATCATCTTGCCTCTAAATGCAGTGCGTTATAATCTTTAATAAAATTTTGTGTTAACTAAATCATATGACTTTAATTCTCTTAGACTTAACCATACCCAAATCCAAACCGCAGGGCTTTTCGAAACTCTTACCACAACCTACAACCTCGTCACGGTCTTGACTTTAAAAGTTCAACTGGATAAATTATTACTCATTATCTTTAGGCATTTTAGGTGACTATTTTGACTTTATTGTACGGTATCAGCTGTTTTTCGCGGAACTAACGAATTACCGTGACCCAGGAACATAAAGAACTATTGAAGGATAGGTACCTTAGATTTTAGTCAGCACAAATCTGACAGTATCTTCCGTCCTGCCTTGGGTGGGAGAACTCATTTGATGATTTTAGCACGTAAAAAAAGAAAGTTACTAGTTATAGCCTACTATTTCGCTCGCTTTGTCAAATTTCTTCAATAGATTTTAAAGTTTATCTCAATTCAAAAAGGTTGGTGTTCGAATGTGGGGTTTTGGATTTTTGTGGGGGTTGGTGGTTGATGTAATGACGTGCTCCAAATGTTATTTATACTTGTCTTGTTGCAAATAAATTTTGTCACCTTGTGTCGCTTGTTAGTGACCGCAGGGCATAATTTTTATCAGCATAATAATAGCGTGGCAGTAACCAAAGGTAAAAAATACTTTTTTTTTTGGCATGTATTGTTATTTTGGCAAATCATCTCTTCCTAATTATTTCAATTTCAATCGCATAGAAACTTCAATATCTCAACACCAATTCGAGCACCATTAGAAATAATTCAAGCAACTACCCACCACAAATATCGGAATTACATTACAACTAGTCCAAGGTGCCACCAAATTTGCGGTGCCATAAACACGTCTCCTTGACACTGCGGTGAGAGCGCAGTTTGCAACTTCACTTGTTAGCGACCACAGTGCATAATTTTTATCAGCATAATAATAGTGTGGCATAATCCATAGGTTAGGTAGTATTTTTTTGGCATATTTAGTTATTTTTGCCAAATATAAATTCTTCCAATTTATTACAATCTCAATCATATAAAACTTCAATATCTAAACACCAATTCATGCACTATGATTTAGAAATCATTCAGGCAACTACCCACTTCAAATATCGGAATTACATTACAATTGTGGCATAATCCATATGTTAGGTAGTATTTTTTTGGCATAATATCTTGTTACATTTGGAAAATAATCTCTTCCTACTAATTTTAATCCCAATCACAAAGAAACTTCAATATTTCAACACCAACTCGAGCACCATTAGAAATAATTCAAGCAACTACCCACCACAAATATCGGAATTACATTACAACTAGTCCAAGGTGCCACCAAATTTGCGGTGCCATAAACACGTCTCCTTGACACTGCGGTGAGAGCGCAGTTCGCAACTTCGCTAGTTGGCGACCACAGTGCTCGGTCTACACTGGGACACTGACTAAATCTTTTGTTTGAGCTGGAATATAAATGAGGTAGCGTGTTTTTATAATGCAGTTTTACTATTCCGTTTACGTACTGTTTTTGAGAATTTTGAGTACAAATTCTTTGATACTCTTCTTCCTTTTGGGACATAAGGAGTCTTCATTCACATTATAGTTATGGTTTGGCATAATGTTTTCGCAAGTACATATTTTTTTTGCTCAATTACTATTAAAATAATTGTATATTATTATATTTTAATAATTATATTTATATTATATTATTATATTATCAATTTCTATTATATTATTAATAGCACAATAACAGTCACCCCTGAGCGGGGTGACTGTTATTGTGCTATTTATGATCTTCATGTTTAAGCCGTGTTTGGGAGATTGATCAACGATGTGCTTGTAACATTAAGAAAACTTGGCATTCGGACGCTCAAAATCTGACAATCAGTCATACCAAAGTTTATTCTATAGCCCATTGTAAATACTGATTTTCATCTGAATTATTTTTAACTGGTAGTTAACCCTAATTCAGCTTGGAAAATGTAAGGTAGATGATGAAAACTAAAAATAAACGACCAAAACGTTATTCAGATACATACAAGAATGAATTAAAAAAATGAGGATAGTCCTACATTACATACAAGTGTCCTCGTATGGGCACAGTGGGCACAAATGGGCTCAACGCAAAAACAGCTTTGTAAAAATAAATTGAATATCTATAAGCATAATAACACAGATACCCTTTGTGTACAAACTCATTCCGGAATCAAAATATACGACTTAAACACACAACGTGTACTCGTATATTAATCAAATAAACATATCAAAAGGACTTCCGTTTACCGGTCATGGGTTGTGCTATAATAAACCGGGAGGGTATCGGTCGGCCATTTATGACCTCGATAAATGAGTAGATTATTATTATTGTAAAATTTTGTTTTGTATGCTCCGGAATGTTTGGGTGATACTTTTAGATCAGGATAGACTGTATTTGTGTATGAGTTTTGTTTTATTGTATACTAGCGGCCCGTCTCTGCTTTTTTGGTGGACATTATACAGGGTGAATTTTTCAACTGGGCGTGGATGGCTACTTTCGAAACTATGAGGAATATCGAAAAACGTTGAAAGGAGTCTCGAGGCCGATTTTGACGAAAACTAAAACTGCATCATTGGATTTTAGAAAAATCAAAAATCCTGGCCAGGAATCGAACCCGCTGATTTTGGAAAAAAAATCACACCCTATATTATTACACCGTTCGATAGTCTTGCTAATAAGGATCAAATTCTGGGAAATAATCATATACGGCAAACTTAAGGAAATGGCAGATTTTTATGAAATTGCTATTTTTCCATGTTACTTTACATCTACTGAGCCATAATTTATTCGAAATATAAAATTTCATTGTTTTCAATGTCTCACTGGATTTGACGTTTCAACAATCCCACTGTACTTAGCAATACGACATTATTGAGATGAACTAAAAATAGCACTATTTTAAAGAAGAAACGGTGCCTTATGTTTCAAATACAGTCTTTGCCTTGAAGATTAATCAGTTTTTTTGTAATTATACGTTTTCCTTAAGTTTGCCGTATATGATTACTTCCCAGAATTTGATACTTATTAGCAACACTATCGAACGGTATAATAATACAGGGTGTGATATTTTTTCCAAAATCAGCGGGTTCGATTCCTGACCAGGATTTTTGATTTTTCTAAAATCCAATGATGCAGTTTTAGTTTTCGTCAAAATCGGCCTCGAGACTCCTTTCAACGTTTTTCGATATTCCTCATAGTTTCGAAAGTAGCCATCCACGCCCAGTTGAAAAATTCACCCTGTATATAGTCTATGTTACTTACTTACTTGTTTGTATTTTTTGAGTTTGTTCATTACAAACACACATAGCGTTAATATCCATTAGAGAAACGAGGTACTTTCTGTTGTGCAATACGTTACTTCGATCATTTGAGGTTTTCTTATAAAGTAAGTCAGTATTGGCAAAAATGATAATGACCATTTTATCAGGGTTAGTTTTGTTTGGTGCGATAAAATCGAAAAATTAGTTTTCTATAACTGACTTAAAACCCACCAACCCTATTCTTTCCCTTTACGCTACAGGGTCATGGTGTCCTGCATAGACAATCTGCAACTCCGTTTAATGCAGCTGTATGGTGACCATAATACACGGGTTCGCATGGTGGTTATGCATGCAAGGTTAAAACCATCATGCAGACCCATCCATTACTTAACACATCTAATCAATACCTCTCACCCCATAACCCATAGATCACCTGCCTGTTTCTAAACAATCTATACGAGCCGTCCCTCTCAAATGCATTTACCGACGCGTACATTTACAGCTCATTTATTCCGAATAATGCGAGCACCACTATCTAGACCCTTATACGAAGTTAATTCACAAATCCCTTGAAATCTTCTCGGGTCTCGAATGTAATTTATGAGCTTGGCGTAATTTTGTGCTTTAAAACGTGATTTGCTTAGCTGTCACATGTTTTAGGGCTGAGCTGAAATAAAATGGGTGTTGTGTACTTGTGTGTCGAGTTTGTTGTAAGGTTGGATTTGAATCTTGTATTTCTTTTGGTTCGATATGTTCTTAGCTCATTTAGAATGGTTTTTTTTTTATTTTGCGTATTGTCCAATGCAAAGAAAAAATTGTAAGATAAGAGTTCATTTAAAAACCTTATTGAGCATTATTGCGAAAATTTTCTGCTACTCACTTTTATTTCCTTTCGTTATACGAAAATGTTTTACAATTCGCGACGCAGTTGCTGGTGCCCTATGCAAACCACGTCTTATAAAGGCGCGTTTTTATCGATACAGATGCGCGCCGGTTCCGCGTGTTTGACCGCGTGCCGTCGACGCGCGTTTAAATATTCGCGCTCAAGACCGCAACAGGAGATCGCGACCGAAGATTGCAGCTGCCGTATCTGTCTCGCTCGCGAACTGCCGCTCATACATTGCCTAATCTTATACCGGTCTCCTGTCGCTGTCGCCTGTCGCTGTCTCCTGTCGCTGTCTCCAGTCGCGGTCTCCGGCGCGAACCGTCACCTTAAACCACGCGTGGACGGTGCGTTTAAAAAACGTAGTGTACAAAGGCCCTAAGATATAGCTATACATTTTTTTTTATTGACATCAAAAACCATTCAACGTTCATACAACCAAGATCATAAATAAACCAACCCGTTTATAGAATCAGAGTTTAAATCAAAGTTAGTGAACTGTCGTCGCGGTGAACCGAGTGCTCACACAAACACTTTTAGTGTACTTAGCTCCTCACAAGTATATTAATAAACTAGCTTTCAGACTTATGGCAACTTTAACTTATGAGTTTGTCCTATATGCATACGGTTATAAAGGTTTTAGTTTTCAATCTTACGAGTTGAAAACAAAAGTTTGTGTTAATGTTATTTAGTAACAAAAGTTTGTGTTGGTAGATGTTAATTTTATTTAGTAAAGATGAAAATGAAGTTATGTAGTTTTTGGTCGTGGCTTTGAGAGCATAATTATGCATATAGCATAACTGGGACACAAGTCTCCACTCTGTGTGATGGAGTGGGCCATAATCTATCACGACGGCTTGTTGTGAGTTGGTAGATGTCTCATGTTTTCGTGTTTTTGAGCTATCCGCTACTGGGAATGACTACTGGTAAGACAATAGTTCTATCGAGTAGTTTTGCCAGTAGTACCTAATAGTGGAAATTAGCAAAAATATTGATAAATATATTCGCTGGTGTGCCATTTTAGAAGGCCAAAGCCTGGGGGGTCGTGGGACTCACGAATTACCGTGACCCCGGAACGTAAAGGGCTATTGGGGAATAGGGATAGAGGGTCTGACAGTCCCTCCCGCTCTGTCCTAGATGGGAGAACTCATTTGATGGTTTAATCACACTAAAAAAAAAACTTCTATTGTACTTGCATTGGATGCAAGTGCGAATTGTCGTTCGGCGTGGCGGTCTAAGGGGGAGGCCTATGTTCAGCAGTGGACGTCTTCCGGCTGATGATGATGATGACTTGCATTCCTCAATTGTTTATTTATTTATTTAATCTTTATGCACAAGTTACAAAAACATGTACAAAGGCGGACTTAATGCCTTGGGCATTATATTACAGGGGAAAATAAAACGAAATTAGCTTTAAAAAAAAATTACATTAATTTTTATTCATACAAAAAATGCCTTGTCAAAATACTTTATACAACGTTATACACAATAGATGAACGAACATGAGATCTTTGTATATAAGGGGTGTGAGCATGTTTACTAAACTGATGATTTTACGCACGTGTACGTACTGTAATTGGCTGGGATAGATAGTGTAACTTGTTAGAACTTTGTAATCTGGCTTTCTTTAACGTACACGTGTAGATAATATATACAACGTGTAACGTTAAAAGCGCAAAACCTCTCGTGAGGTAACTCAGCCAATGCTACTGAACAATGTAAAAACATAAAAAATAATACATACACATAAAATAAAACATAGTTTTTCATACTGATGGGCTTGATCAATTTATTCCTTTTGTATTTAAAATCATTTTTTTTTTTGCGAATTTCCAAAAGTTTTATAACAAACATTGTTCAGTAACATGAGTTGCCCAACTGAGTTACCCCACGAGAGGTTTTGCGCTTTTAACGTTACACGTTGTATAAATCGGTATAACCATTACCGTAATCAAAAAAACTACTGAAAGCTTAATATTATAAACAATTGAAGAAAACTATATCTAAGTGACTAGAAAATGTTCTTAAAACTAGTTGTACATAAATAGTTACATAATGTTATTTAACGTAAAGTGTTAAAATCACAAAATGACGACGTAATGTAATGTAGAAACGGACGACGAAAGAAAAGGCTAAATGACAAAGCGTAGAAATATTTTTATCGAAAATTCTCTACTCCTATAAAAACTTAACGTTATTATATTTTTGTGAATGTGGTTTTATCCAAAAAATTGACATAAATTATACTTTTATACTTCTACTATTTTTGATTCCAAATTCGTTTACGTTTATGGGTGAGGCCTAACGAGCGTAATTTTCGAGTCGTGAGTCGCATTCTACGAAAGCGACCGAAAGTCTGCGACTCACGACTCAAAAATTACGCTCGTTTGGCTTCACCCTAATTCACGCACTCGTGATAGCACTGATAAACTTAAACCTAAAAAAATGCGATTAGTATTTTGGAGAATAGCTAAAAAGCTACGAAATTAAATCCAAAATTCTCTGAACAACGTTAACGCCATTTCTTATAATTACTATTTTGTTTCTTCTTATTTTTCCCCCACACTAATCCGAAATAAAGGAACCTAAAGCCAGTACTAAAATTTAATCACTAGTAAGGGGCCTTCGTTTTATTTGCCACATAAAACCAATTTGCCTTTTGCATTCGGTTTTTACATCTCTGTCTAGGACGTAGATTTTCGCATCGCACTGTCTCCTTTTCTCTCGACTTGGCTCCCCTTGAGATATTCGGCTAGTCCATGATAGTAAAATAACAGTAACTTTAAACCTTAATTTAGATATGGGATTATAAAGCCATAATTTTTTCTTCATTATCTCTTTGTGGCCTAGAATGGCTTTTGTTCTTGTTTTTCTTTCTTCCCGAAAATCGGGTTTTCTAATTTTGAGGAATTCTGACATAATATACTTTTGCGCTAGGGTACGACTCAGCTCCCATAGGATGAATGGAAGGCTTCATTTTAAACTTTCAATTAGTATAATTTGTAAAATCAATATAGTGCTTTCAACTACTGAAAAATCAATGTGCGTTAACACGAAAAACACACAAAAACTAAAATTTTGTATTGATTTTTTAGTAGGTATTCTAAAGATGATTCTGGTGCAGTCGTCCATAGCTGTTGTGTCGGAAATCTTTTTGTGATTAATATCGACTTTAGTCAAATAGAAAAAATTAAAGGGCACATCAAAAGCTTTCATATTGTGACATTATGCTTTATCTTTGTTTTATAATTTTTATTTCGTTCCAAAAGGCCCATCTTTTATGTTCAGTGAGCTCACTGAAATTAGGAATATTTGAACCAAAACATTAATACAAATAAAATATTTCAGTTTTTTTTAATATAATTAGAACTATTTTATTTTCATGAACAGAATCATAATTTTATTCAAGAAAAGATTTTTTCAGTATTACATTATTTTTAACTTTACAGAAGTACGTATATCAAGCGATAACTTTTAATTCCGCAATGTGGTGCAACTTGCATTACGGTGAGTCGTACCGTACGACGCGGTACGTTCAATGTTCCAAGGTTTAATACAGATCTATGCAAAATGCGAATAGCTGGAGTCGCTTCAGACCGTATAAGCATAATGATCTGTGAATGTGCCGTGCCATAAAATTCAAGATAAATATACTCGGCATTATTATTGTAGAAATGTTGCAATTCTCATTATTATGACTGACTAATAGGTATTATTTGATGATTATAAAAAATTGAAAGGCAATAGTACACTTGGTTACTATGAGATAAATTAAAAGCACCCATGATAAGACGAATGTCAATGGCCTAGATCTGTCAAATGTCACTTGATAATTAGGCTCAGCAAAAAAAAAACTTGTCCCAACTATAATTATCGTATGTTAGATGTTATTTTTCCTACGATAATTGATTATAAAGATGAATGTAGTTAAAATTTTTAAATTTTTAGTTCTTAGTCGACATAGTACAAAACACAGAACTTTTATACTTCTATGGGCTGAAAATTTTTGTTTCGAGCCTAAGTCAAACAAAAACCAGGTAAAACATATACATTGATAACCGGACATGATTTTGTATTCAAACTTGCCCATAAAAACGACAGCTATATGTTAAATGGCAAATAGATACTGTAATCCATTCCAAGGTTTTCCTATTTTAAACGTATGTTAGTTACCGTAGGTTAGCAATTTCAATAACTATGCAACGTATTAATCTTCTCTCAATACTGATAGACTTCCATTGATATCATAGCTCTTGAATAATAAACCTGCAACATTCAACAGCATTTACTCCTTAGATAACTCCTTAATGCTATTATGTTAGCTGAAGCTTAGCTTCGACTACGATAACAGAATTAATATTAACTTGTGCTGCTGTCGTGGTTAGTAGCACAATATCATAGGAGTTGCTTCAAAGGTATTTGAATAAGCAGTCTTAGAATGATTTGTTATTTGAGAAAATACCTACCTACGCGATTGTTTATAGATACGGGCTGATTTGTTAGTCAGTTATCTTTTATCTGAGGAATTTAAATAGCGTTTTGTCATATTTTCTATAGATAAGCTGTCAAACCTCCATTTTTATTCCTCAGATAAACTTTTATCTGAGGAATAAACCCACTTGGTCTGACTATTGAAAAATTAGCCCTCAACCGTCCTTCACTTTAGACATCACGTCAATCTTACTCCTTTGTTGTTCATGGACAACGTCTGTGGAACTCATTTCTGCCTAAAATCGAATCGTGAATCTAAAACTATATGATCAATAAACAAGGGAAGAAACATTACCTTTCTATTAAAAAATATATTATTTGATTTTCTGTGTATTCAACAATTTAATGTGTATTGTGAAATTATATTTACTATGTTGTAGTTTTTCTAAGCCACAAAAGTATTTCTGTATACGTTTATTTTATTCGTTTTACAAACTGCCTTTAATTGTCTTGTTTATCTCGCCTCTGTCTCTGTGTCTGTATTGATTTATCCTGCACCATGCAGGAACAGGATAAATCAATGCAGACACGAGTTTCTTTTCTGTCTGTTACTTTTTCACGCTTAAACCACTTGACCGATTTGGATGAAATTTGGTACAAAGTTAGTTTGAGTGCCAAGAATGGAAATAGGATAGTTTTTATCCCGAAATTCCCACAGGAACGATAACAAATGTTTTGCGCGTACGAAGCGGGCAAAAGCTAGTAAAGAAATAAATGTTCATATGTGTTAAAACCATTGAAATAGTAATTGTACAAGTATATTTTCCCGCATTTTCAAATTACTTGTTGTTTAGCCTAAACACATTATTTTCTGTTAGTCCGTTACGGTTATTATAACCATAACTAGTTCTCTGGGGATCTAAAAACTAATATTGTTCAATATATTTTGTAGACTATTAGGTACGTTTAGTAAACATAATCTGAATTTAACCTAAGACATATGGAAATTCAAGACAATATTCTGTTTTGTAACGATCACATAATATTATAAATCTTTATACAGTATAATAATATATTTAAATAAAATTTCTACTGCTGGATTATTGGCTACTCAAACTTTCCTTAGCCAAAGGTCCATCGAAACCAAATTACTACAAATATTAAACGATAATTTAAACATGCTCACACCTCTTTCCATAAAGTACAAGGCCTTTTCAAACCTAAGCTGTACTCGCTACTACTTGCGGTACAGAAAATCGAGTGTGTATGTGGTAATATTACTGTTCACACCTAAGCGGATTTCACTACCTTTGTGTGTGGAGTACCAAGTTAGAGTATGCACTTTTTCCCACAGAGTAGCAGCGAATACCGTCAGGTAGGTCTAAATTGATACTAAATACTTGGTAACGTCTTCAAGTGAGAGAGATTTCACTGTAGGAAAGAGACAGACGTATACTAGCTGTCTAGCGCCATCTCGTCCCCATAGAGAAGTCACTCTTGCTTTAAGACGTCATGGTAAGCCACCGGAGTGAAACCCGCGCGGTTTTTTCCTCTTCCCCCAGCAACGACGATATATTACTAGACTCCTAATAACAGGCGATCGATGTCTGTCTCCCCAGCGACAGCGAATACCGCTTAAGTAAGAATAGGCCCTAATGTTCAATGAGTGAAAATTCAAGTGCGCTAAAACAGAGCTTTATACATTACATCTACTTAACATTATAATAATAATTTACAACATTCATACTGTGTGGATATATTATAATCAATTTATTGGTTGCTTTAAATATCGTGTGCTCATATAAATGAATCATTTGCAATGAAACGTAGCCTATGTGTAAAATGAGAAGTGGTTTGGCTGTTGATTGCTGCATACGGATATACACTACATATTTCATTGCTTTTTATTTTTCTATTTCTGGCTATAATTTTCTAATTCTTTTTACTTAAACATTACAGTCTTTGAAAATAAGCTTAACTTTCTTCTACGCTGAGTACATTTTCGCTTGATTATATTATTTTGAAGACGTGTGTTTTTAACCTAAGTGCCGCTGGTTTGTAACTAAATTCTGCAACCTTAATCACTAAGTAATTCTTCAGCAATGCTGTAAGCGAATCCACTATCTTGTGTTATACTGTTGTATCTATTAATGCATCTGTTATTAGTGCAATTATTTTAATCATTTGAATATAATTGATGAAAATTATGAGATAATATTTACAGCCCAATTTAAGTTGCTACTTGAATTCATAATTCCATACATATCCCAAAGAAATTGACCCTGTTTTTCAAACAACATCACTTTTCTTACGCGTCACCTTTGTTATTCCGACAATCAATGATCTTACATCTCAATAGATTACATTTCTATTACACACTCGTAAATCTCCCTTGTTTATCTCATACAGGACTTAGCAAAGTGTTAGTCATTATACCCGTGCGCAGCCATCAATCGCCGGCTTAATAGTCTGTATCTCACTTACTTTAACGACTATATAATTCACTTACTTAGGTAAAGAAAAATCTAAAACAAATACTCCATAACACTACAAGACCAAAACTAGACCTCAAATTCATATAACCCGAATTCGTTTCATGGAATCTATAAGTTTTCATTTCATTCTGTATTGGTATAACTGGGTCTACTATGTAAGCTGGTATCTCTGTTGTTTTTATAGCTTCCCTCGGACATGGAAGGGTTTCTGTTGGGATTTTCAAAACAGTCCTTTTAACACCCTTTTTGGTTATTTCATTACTATCGTCTTTAGATAGGTCGCCTGGTAATGTCTTCTTTTCCGTTACGTTCATTTTGTCGTTCAGTGTTTCTATCGTCAGGCCGGCGTGGAGTATGTCTTGATTGTAATCCAGTTTGTTGTTCACAGCATCAGGCATTTTGTTGTAGGCGGAACTCACGATAGGTGGATCCATTTTGCATGTTACGCCGTCGAGGGACTCCTTTGTGTTTTGACTTTTTGTCTCGTTTCGCAGTGAGTGCATCCATTTTAATCTGCAGTCGCATACAAAGTTGTTCTCTGTAAAAAGAAATAATAATGTTTCGTTAGTGAAATAAAGTTAAGTCCCTATTAAATAAACGAAAACAAACTGGACAATGGACATTAAAACTAAAACTTTCACGCTACAGCCAAGGGTTGGCAAGTTTAAACTAATTTACAATTAATTTAGAAATGAAACGGATTATACACCATTTTCCACTTCTATCTGACCCATTCCAACCCAACTAAGAACACCCGTAGGCATCATAAAAGAACAAACTTTCCAAGTGTGTTAAAGTTAATAATAACGTCTCAGTTTCAACACGTTTAATATTCATCGAGTGTTTTAAGTTCATGCAAGTCGTCGTGAATAAGTATTATATAATCATGATTACCTTCAAGTAGTAGATTGCTGTTCTGCGGTTTCAAATTGTCCAATATAGGCTTGATATTGTCATAAGTTAACGCGTGCAGTTCATTGGAGCGCAAGTCAAGGGAGCTTAGCCCTCTCACCCCTTCGAACAAGCCCGACGGGAGTGACGCTAGTTTATTGTCATCCAGGGACAACTTTCGCAGTTGAGACAGTCCGTCGAACGCCCTCTCCGATATGTACCGCAAATCATTCTTGCCCAACAGCAATTCCTGTAGATTCCACAGCTCGGCAAACGTGAATTCCGTCAAATTTTGTATTCGATTCTTTCTCAGATCCAATTTCCTCAGATTCGCTAACCCATCGAATGTCCGTCGGTTCAAATAGTAAATGTTGTTCTTATTCAAGTCCAATTCTAGTAAATTGAACGTGTGCTGAAAAGTACCGTTTCTGATTGTTGATATATTATTCTTGGTAAACACCAACTTCTGTAGTTTCGGCAGATCGTAAAATGCTTCAGCGTCGATATCTATAATCATGTTTTCCTCCAAATTGAGAGTTGTTATGTTCGGTAGGTGAGCGAATGAGTACTGTTGAAGATTCTCGATTTGATTTTGGGATAAGCTTACTTCTTTAAGATTAGTTAAGTTGGCGAAAGCGAAAGGAGTTACATCGACGATGTTTCCATACTTATATTGATTGACCTCAAGCGTTGTAAATAGAATAGTGCCTTTGTGGGTATGTAGCCTAAAGCGCCATCGACTCGGACGTTAAAAGACAAAGTTTGTAAAATTGGTTGGGACGCAAAACTCTGCCAGATGAGGTCGTCGCGCGGTATTCCGCCGTTGAACACCCAACATTCCGCTTTGGTCGCATTCTTTGGCTCTCTAGTATTTTCACAGTAGCAGTGAACTTTAGAATCTCTGTCTGTGATATCGCAAATATTCTTCTGGAAGCCTCCGCTCTTTTCTTTCGTGCGCCTTTTGTTATTGTCTCTGGCGTATACGTTTATTGACATTTCATTAACGAGAGCGAAAGTGATCAATATGTAGATTACTCTGGCGATTCGTCGCTCCATGTTCATCTGCAACAAGAGAGAGTGATTACGTTAGAACAGTGTGTTTGTTCTGATAAGCTTGTGTTTGTGTTTTGTTTGTAAATAATGATAACCGTGTCTTCATTTGCTTGTCGATTAGTTTGTTTCATTGTGTGTTAAAAGGTATAGATAATTATAATTAAAAAAAAACTACAAAATTAGATGTGGTGTCTAACTGTAATCATGTTTTTAACATCTGAATTTAGCAATCAGGTCAGTATCATCATTTCAACCAATTGTCACAATTGAATGTCAGGCTTCTAAAAAAATGACTTAAACAAGAAACTTATTCACTTAAAAATACACATTCACAAGTATGTTACAATACACATTCACAAGACTTATACATAATCTTTTGAATAAAAGGGAACGTTACCATCCTAAAACCATAAAGTCTATATTACTGACTACCTCAATATTTTAAATCCACGTTCAAGCTTCGAAAATATGACTTAATTCTTAGCACAAAAAAGACGGGTGTCCATCTTTTTTCTTTGTTCAAACTTTTCCCAAACAACAGGGTTACCTAATATTACGATGAATAGCTATATTAATTACCGGTGCCTAAAAAGTATGTTCATTATACAAAGCCTACTAATCCCGGATTTAACAAAATTTTCCTTTCATTTTTTTTATTTTCTTTTGTCATCTTTATTCCTTTTTAATTAATTAACAAGTATTTATAAACAAAGGAATTTAGTTCCATAAATTTATATTTATTTTTTAAGAACATGGATTAAAATAAAAGTATTGTTTGATGGTTTATAATAAATAATAAATTTTGTTTAGACTAACTTGTAGCATTCTTTTTCTATTGTTATAATTATAAGCAACAGTCAACTGGCCTGAGGCCTCATCAAATTTTCAAACGATGAGGCTGATTCTTTTTCATCGAAATTTTTCTTAGAAAATAGCTATTTGAATAAAAATAAATAGTCTAAATGTATGAACATTCGCTTATTATCTTCAGAATTATAGAGGATTTTTTTGTGTTCATTTTTTCTGGGCAGGTGTTGTTTGTAACAAAGTTAAACGAACACACGTTTTTCTAGATTAGGCTTCTTCTCTTCTAATCTCACTCCTTTTAGCAGTGATGTCACAACCAAAAGGCTTGAGATTTTTCTGAAGCTTAGCGTACTATAAAATATTTTGTAAACTGAGAGGACTCATTAATTGATGATTTTATCACTCGGAAAACAATATAAAATAAAATATAGTTAGCTCCATCTACATTCATTTCAGTTATTTTGTGGCAGCCACGAAACTAAAAATGTATAAACCAACCAACTGTGAACTTTAGCGCACGTCTGCCTTGTCTAAGACCCTTGTCGTGAATCTATTCTTCTATACTAATTTTACAAAGCGGTCAAATTTGTTTGTAAGTTTTTTTGTAGGAGGTAATCCTCGGAAGTACTGAACCAATTTTTGAAATTGTTATTTGCATATTTACAACCTAACGAAGTGGGCACGGGTCAGCTAGTTTAAAATAAAATAAAAACTCATTTTCTAAAGATACGATTAAGCCCCTTAGGAAACACAAGTCTCCGATAGTTTACAACTTTAGTATCCAGGTTACTATCGCAATACAAATTCATAGAGGTTCGTGCACAGGTACGCGTCAATGAATACCAAAGTTGTAAGGTATCAGAAACTAGTTTATAAAGAGGCTTACAGAGTATGTTTGCAGCTTAACCTTTTCAAATAGACGATACCAACACCTCATGATCAAATATACTAATAGTATACCCCCAAAAACAGAAACAATCTCTTTCAACCAAACTCCAATCAAATCTTCCTCTCAACGAGCTGAAGCGCCAAAGCACAGCTAAACTAATCCTCAGAGAGCTTACAGGCGCTTTTCAAAATGTAATTTAATTCGTGTACCTAACGTTGATAATCCAAATGAGTTTCAAATTATTAATGGGTGATAGTTGTGTGATGTTACAGAAAATGTATAGCTTAACGGCTGTTATGATTCGGTATTCGTAATTCGATTTGGATGTGTTGTAAATTTTGAATGAATGTTGTTTGTGAGTGATGACGATTTGCTGTGTCAGTGATATGATTGGTTGGAGGTATAACTGAGAGTGCTACGGTCCAATCCAATGTTTTCCCGAGTAATGTAAATCACGATAACATTCACTAAAGTTAGAAAGTTACGACTTTAACATTGGATAATTTTTAATATTAATTTCAATCTCATCCAAATCCATTTTAGAGGTTTTATTTGAACAAATAAAAAATACACAAAAACATACTCAGAAACATTCGCATTTAAAGACTAGTAAAAAGAAAGATAACAAAAATAAAAATCCCGATGAGACCTTTACATATTTGAGATTTCCATGATACTAATACTGTTAGCCTGTGTCGTACCTCTGCAAAGGCCTCTCCCCATGACTTCTATCTTTCCCGATTCAGGATCACGATAAGCAATGACTTCTCATAATCATAGTACTTTTGCCTTATTTATTAGTCATTATCATCAGCCTATGAAGTTCCCACTGCTGGGACACAGGCCTCCTCTCTGAGAGAGGGAGTGGGCTTAATCCACCACGCGGACCCAGTGCGGGTTGGAATCCATCACGCGTGTTTGTTTGTTTAGACTACTAACATTTTGAATTGACTTACAAATGTAACATATATTTATTTGTATTAGGCCACTTTCTCGCCTAACAGTCTGTAAGTAAGGTGACCTAGAAGTAACCTTCAATCACTCTGAATCAAAGATTCTATATTTTATTAAAGCTTGTTTTTTTTTTTGCGTGGTAAAATCATCAAATGAGTCCTCCCACCCCGGGCAGGGCGGGAGGGACTGTCAGACTTGTACTGACTAAAATCCACGGTGTCCTTCAGTAGCCCTTTATGTTCCGGGGTCACGGTGATGGAAATAAGTCCCGCGACCACGGCAGGCTTTGGCCCTCTGAGAGGGGCCCCGTCATTTTGCTGACAGCTCTTTGAGGCGCGCGTGGTCCCGGGCATGGTCCATGGTCGGACAGCGAGTTGCCCTTTACTCACTGTCCAAATGCCCGCGCCTACGGTGGCCGGAGATCGTCTGCCGAATTTATTAAAGGTTAGGAAAAATAGTAATAACCCTAAATATAAGTATTTTAATAATAAAAGTAGTACCTTTGATCTAAAAATAGAGACCCAAAAACACAGCTTAAATACCGTACGAAATCTTGCAATCACTACATCGTTTTTCTATTACCCCAACGAGGCGAAAGGACAGTTAATAATCCTTTATTGGGGACCGATATAATTCTAATAACTCGGAAATTTACAGCGGCTCCGCTCACTGAATTCGAACGATCGAAAAAGGGGTGTAAATGCGAAAGTGTGCGTTTTTGGATACGTAGGTAATCGAGGGTTGTAGATATTTTTGGCACGTAAATGTTATATCATATTTGGTGATCATGTTTGGTTATTGGTTTACTTAGGTATCATCTTATTGGTAGAAGGGTTTATATTTCTCTTAGCATTACCTTATCAGATATAACTCTTGGTTTGGCTTAAGGCTGAATCATGCTGGAACGGCACTTTTAGTGTGAAATATTATTTTATACTTTGTCTATTTAATTAGCACACTCAGACCGTGTACCACCGGTGCGTACGGGGTACATTAATGGCAAGGCATGGCGAGGTGTACCACGGTGGCTATATTTTCAGTCATCGGGAGTCAGGAAAACTCGTTAATCACAAATTTTTGGTTCATATCACTCACTTATTTACTTATCTACTTACAATTAAAATGAACAACCGATACCAAACCGGTACCGATGCTGAAAGATAAAAAGAAACGCCCAAAACTTCGGCCGAAGTTACGGGTTTCGTGCTGAGATAGAAGTAGAAGTACAGCGCTACCTTTTTTACGGAGTAGCTACATTATCCAATTACTCCTCCTTCGGTGGAGTGAAAGGGACTTTAGGTTTTTTTTTAACCCCCGACGGAAAAAGAGGGGTGTCTGTCTGTCTGTCTGTCTGTATGTCTGTCTGTCTGTCTGTCTGTCTGTCTGTCTGTCTGTGGCATCATAGAGTCCGAACGGATGAAGCGATTTAAATTTAGTTTTTTTTTGTATGAAAGGTGACTTATCTGCGAGTGTTCTTAGACATGTTTGATTAAAATCGGTTGAGCCGCAAATCAATCAAATGAAAGCGTATTGAAAGGGAATATTGATGACTTAGTCGGGAGTACTCTTAGCAACATAAAATGATATAAGTTTGTACCTATAAAAAGAATAAAATAAATTAATAATTTAATAAACCCCCGACGCAAAAATCAATTTAAAAAGTAAAAAATAACAAAAATACGTCGCGTTGGGGAACTGCAAAAAAACAGGAGATGATAAACAATTTGGAGCAGTCCCCCAACGCGACGTATTTTTGTTATTTTTTACTTTTTAAATTGGTTTTTGTGTCGGGGGTTTATTATTTTACAATAACCGCAGTAAATAGGTAGTTCAACGATTTACGCTGTAAATAAAATACATAAGTCTTGTGATAGACCTCTGGTTAAATTTCCCTTTACGTTCTACGGCAACGGTAATCTGCTTAGATAGTCCCGCGAAAATATATATATCTGCCTAACCTACAAAATAAGCGGATTGTTACTTCAAATTCAACTATTACTAACCCTAATCGATGACTTACAAACTCCATTAGTGTTAAAGAATACTTTCCCTTCGACTATATCCCGTAGAAGAACGCTTTTGTATTATAATCACGTACTGAGCTGTAATATTGTTATATCATTTTTGGGTAATTCACTTTCATACCGCGATTCGATTCGTTCAATTATTGGAACGCTAGTTCAATCAATTGAATCGGAATCGATTCGCGTTGTAATTGATATCAAATGAACGTTCAATTAGAAGTGAATATTAATATTAGTATGATTCTTGTTACCATTTGCTAATTGAGGTGTCTTAAGTTAATGAATGAAATATTAATAGGTAAGTGGAAATATGGAGCTGAAGATTGGAAAGCACTCGTCGTTCTATAACTAAATCAAATCTCTTCGAGTTAGTTTGAGTGCCTTGATGGCAAATTTCACATTACCTTGTAATTTCTTGTGCACTTGTACATTAATATAAATGAATCTTTTATTGATTTCAATACTTTTAGGTATACTGTAAGATTGTCAAACACATTGCGTAATCATGTGGTCATAATATGGTCATCATCATCATTATCATCAGCCTATAACGTTTCCCACTACTGGGACACAGGCCTCCTCTCTTGTGAGAGGGAGTGGGCCATAATCCACCACGCGGGCCCAGTGCGGATTGGCAGATGTCACATGTCTTCGAATTTGATGGTTCTAGGACATGCCGGTTTCCTCACGATGTTTTCCTTCACCGTTTTGAGAGCAGTGGTGATGAAATAAATTACACAAAGTAATGCGTCAAGCTGGGTTCGAACCCCACGACCTACAACTCGTAAGTCGGGACCGATACCACTGGGCCACCACTGCTCTCGACATAATATGGTCAAGGTGACATAATTTTTATTAAATCCACAATCACCTCTGATCTAAATCGGTGAAGGGAAATATCCTGTGAAAACGACCATATCCTAAAACCCAAAATTGGAAGAATTGTAACATATACCGATTTGCATGATTACCTACAGCACAGTCTCTTTCAGAAAAGGTAGACCTCTGTCCCAGCAGTGGGAACACTATAGGCTAGTTATAGTTACACACTTAGCAATATTTAAAAGAGATTTGCTGGTAAAACAGCGGTTCTTACTTTGTGAAACGTGTTCTGTTTAGTAATAAAATAGCTTCTAAAATAGTATGCTTGTGAAAATGTAACATAAACCTAAAGTTATATTGTAAGGGGTGCTAAGACAGGAAACCTCCACGTGCGCCCGTGGACTGGAGTTCCCTCTCGGATACGTCCGGGGGGAAGACCAGTTTTTCGGGCCGGTGCATCTTGGGATACGGGCAAAAGCTCTTCCTTAGGCACTGTGTGCCTAAGGGGTCTCTTTGCCCGTATGCGAATAGCCTATCGAGTGGACGCTCCAACGCGTGTCCCTCTGATCAGCAGAGGGCACAGCGGCGGAGTGGGCTTGCGGACGGTGAGTAATGGGTAGCTCGCCGTCCGACCAAGAGCCAAGCCCGGGTCGATGGCGCGTCGTATTTCGCGCCAAATGCCTGTTGCGGTCGCGGGTTTTTCTTAACCCAGGTTACCGTGGCCCTGGAACGTAAAGGGAAATCCGAAAAGACACGGGTGGATTTCAGTCAGTAAGAGTCTGACTGTCCCTTCCGCCCCACCCAGGGCGAGAGGACTCATTTGATGAATATACCAGATTAAAAAAAAAAATTGTAAGAAAAAATCACTAAAAAGTTATTCATAACTCAATTTTTGCTATTTTACGAGTATGTTGCTGTAGGAAACTCCTGACAATTTTACTGGGTAAAAACTGGTGCATTTTGGCGAATAATAATCGCAAAAAATTCAACATGAAAAGTCTCTCCTAACTGAACTTCTCCCTAGTAATTGTTTCAACATAAACTAATAACGCTAAAAGCAGAAATATTTCTAGTTGAACATGACAGAGTTATGCAAAGAGAATACATATAAACGGGCTTTATGAAACATGCGTTCGAAAATTTGAATTTCAAAGCAAACGTCGACGTTCGTTGCAGAAACGGTAGTTCGAGTGTACTCTTTCTTTTATAGCAAGGATTTTGTTACACTGAAGTGTATCGCTGCTGGGAGGTGGGTAATATTTTTTTAAAGTAAGTGTTTAAATTTTATTAAGTCTTGTTTAAAAAAAGAACGTTTGATATGAAACAAATCTTAAGATTTTTACCACACACCGTTATAGTATAAATAAAGTTTTTGTGTACTGTTTTGCTTTTCTACGGTTGAACATTATTCCACATTAACTTAAATTGTAATCTGATAATGTTTTTGGGAGACGTTTGCCCAGTAGTGGGACAAAATATGCAAAAAAAAAAAAATGTTGTCCTATTACGATGAGTGTTAAAAGACTTGTTTCATATTTGCTTTTTTATCAGCAGTTTTGAAGATACAAATCATTTGCAACCTTTTAGCTTTTGTAATTTTTTAATTAATGTAATTCTCTGTATTACAGATTCAATTTCTAGACTAGAGTAGACGAGATTTTATAAGATTTTTAAACAATTTAAACCTTCTTTAGAAACCTTATCATGAATTTCTCCTGTATGCATCGTGGATGCGTTTAACATTAACCATTTAAAATAGCATAAACAGTGTTAAAAACTCAATTTGTATTTTAACTTTTTTATATACAGCGGTATAATCTCACTGTTTAAATTATAATTCGACCTGCACATTTTGCGCGCCTCACCATAGTTTATACAGAGGGAGCCACTAGGGGACCCCATAATAATCCCTTTAGCCTCATGAGATTATACCGAATTACCTACAACATTACTTAGAGTGAACATTAGATTACATTTACTTTGATTCGATTATACTATTTGTTCATAAGGTAATTATATAGTACATTTTAGTATGGAAATCTGGGAACGGCAAACTTTTTGGTTTTGCACTTTTTAAGGAAAAAAAAAACATAACAAGAGAGGGTCTTTAATTTGCAGAAAATCTTAACATCGCGATTCAGAAAAATGAGGTACGCGCACAATGCCATAATGTATCGATAAACTAATAATAATAATATTTCACAACTATCACACAACGCCATCTAGTCCCAAGCTTGTGTTATGGGTACTAAACAACTGATAAACATACTTATATAATTCTAAAAACATACATACACACCCACTGATAAAACGTCCTCACAATGCACGTTCTAATGCAGTTATCTAATTTGATCTTCGAAACTTTGAAATCATTTGAAATACTGTGACGGGCAAGTCATAATAATTATGTCTAAGATGGACGACGTAAATCAATGTGCGCAGAATCCCAAACTCCTGGGCACCTTACTATTCTTCTTTTACAAGCAACAAACTAGCTTATGAAGTTGAACAAATAACCGAAAAATATTTATATTCGGTATTTATTTATTTCCTATCTCCTACTCAAAAAGTACTTACATAAAAACTAAGTATGGTTACTTTATCGCCTCGCCCATTTTTACCCAGAGGGACCTAGGCAGTAGGCGGCTATCAATTTCCCTAGTTGACTCACAAATGTTGCAGATAGATAAAAGCTAGGGCGGAAATAGAAGGAAATAGGAACATTGTGTGAGATAGTTACTAACTGTGGTTTACGGACCAATACCCTTAGGAAGGCAACGATATAAGGATGTGTTTCGTCGGTCATGTTTATTGCTCTGAGATGAATAAAGAAAAGTGAAAAGTGCGTGTCGGAACGTACTAAAGCCCTTGTCAAACAGACAGGCGAAGCGAAAACGATCCGAAGCGTTTGATTTTGTAATTGTTTGAATCCAGTCACATTGGAAAACAAAAGCGGTCCGATAGTCTATGTGACTGGCTTCAAACAATTTGGTGGATTTAGTGAAGGTGGACAGACGGTCTGATGAAATATCACAACCTACCGGTCCTATTGGAAATCTATGTGGGGAGGCCTATGTTGCAGCGGATGTCCTAGGACTATTTATGATGAATGAAACAGGAAAAAAAATACTTGTAAAAACCAGCACTGTTAATTGTGTACAGAAACTGTGTTTTAACTGAACTGCAGTTCGCTTTTGCGGTCGCTTTCACAATAGGTACCTCAAAGCGTTTTTTTCAGCGTGAGATACGTAGCCTCATCAATGGAATCAAAATATCCCTACCGTAGTCGGGGAACAAGAACGTAGCACCCAGAATTTATTATGTTTGTTTTTTCACCGAACGGCAGATCCATTGGCACAGTAACAGAGCGATTGGCTGCTTCCCGGGATCGATTCCCACACGGAACAAATATTTGCGCGGCCTACAGATAGAATTGGTTACCAGCTTGTGTTTGTGCTACTGCAATCTGTTAACGCAACTATGTATACAGAAGGTTTTCCTGTGCTAGTACTAGGAATATGTACTCGTATTGTGTTAATTTTTTACGATTTTTAACGATTATTAATTTTATGGTGACGCTTTGATGATTGTTTAACCACCAGTTATTTGTATTATCCCATTCCGGGAATGAATTACCAAAAAGTACTTTCGTTAATTATGATAAATTCAAGCATTTCACGTTTCTGGACTAACAAACAGTTCCGATTTTTTTCTTTTTTTTACAAATTCATGACATCATTTTCTATTTTTTGAATGATTTCTCCTAAGTCAAACTCTAGTAAGTTATATGTTGAATAACCGGACTTTTCAGTATAACTTTTCTTGTATTTTTGTTCACATTCTGACGAATTGCTCTTCACTACTCATTCCGGATCACGTCGGTGTGATATAATCCAGACTTAAATTTGTATGCTCAAAAGAATATATATCTGTGCGTCTCCAGAGATTTACAGTAATAAATCTCTTCTATCAAGTGAGACATTTTGCGTTTATTTTTATCAAGATCCTTCGAAAGGGGAGAAACGGGTGACACCACCTTTGTTTCAACTCGCCTCCTGGGTGCATTTAGGGTAAAACGATTACACGTTGATTCTGCAACTTTCATGGGGGAAATGGGAAGGAATGGACCACTTGTGGCATTGTTTTGTGAATGTATAGGTAGGGGTATCGATGGGGGTATGTTTCATTCTCTTGGTTCAAAGTGCTTTAATGTTTCAAGATAGGTTTAAATTATTGCCAAGAGTTTCAACTTGTCATTTAACTAAGTATTATTCCGTTGACATGATAAGTTTTACAAAGTTATATGATACCCTAAAATTAAATAAGAAAAAAATACTTATTTATAGTATTTAAGGATTTCATCTTAAAACTTTAGATTGAATCGTAAAAATAAGCAAAGTTTTTATCGGCTTTTATGGACTTTTTACATTACAGAGATTTTGATTTCGATTATTTCAACATGAAACTATTCAACATTTTTAAACTGAAGGTTAGGAAACATTAAACCTTACCTAACCTAGTAATAAACATCTATGAGTGAGTCCAATTTAATAATCAACAGATGCAAGATCAGGGATACTATGTAAGCCCGAAACTAATAAGGAGTAAGGAAATCAAAAGTTTCAAGTTACTTTCTTACGGTCCCGTATTCTCGTTAACGGACTAAGAGAGCAAACTCCAAATTACTTGGCTGCTATTAAGAAGTTCCTAATATTGCGTTTTCAACCTCTATACTAACGTCAACTTCATGATAACATAATTAAAATATTTCAGAATTTTAATTGTTTCTAAATTAAAAACCCAAAGTTAGATTTCAGGCAGCGTACCAAGTGAATTCAGGTCAAATTTCAAGTGCTTTTCATATTGTTCCCATTAATAGGTCTAGCTCTCTGAAAAATTTCAGGAATTTTTAATTTAGTGCTGTGGACTTTTCGCTGTTGTCGGATTTCACAACATCATTTTTCGGATTTAATAAAGTACTGAACTTACTGTAGAGTTTTTAAACGACGGGGTCGCGGGTCTTATACCATCACCGTGACCCTGGAACATAAAGGGCTATTGAAGGACACCGTGGATTTTAGTCAGTACAAGTCTGACAGTCCCTCCCGCCCTGCCCGGGGTGGGAGGCCTCATTTGATGATTTTACCACGATAAAAAAAAAAGAGTTTTTAAACGAAGAGCCTTTTAATTATAATTCTGAATTAAATATTTACCGTGTTACTACAAAGAAGTTAAACATAATTATTGAACACTTGTTAAAAAAAACTGTCAACTGCAAAACGGTATTACGTTGATACTTAACTTTTTGTAGTGCGATGGTTAATCTATACTTAATTATGTAAAGCTAGAGTTTATACTTAATATTACAAAGCTTAAGAGATTGTTTTGGTTGCGCTAATCTCAGGAAAAACTAGGTCAAATTGAAAAAATATTTTTGTGTCGGATAGTACAATTTATTGAGAAAGGCTATAGGCTATTTAACATCACGCTATAACCTATACGAGCTTAGCAGTGGGCGTGAAACCACGTAGAAGAGCTAAGTTTAAAATAAATTATTGCTAGAACCTCTAAGATCAATTAATATCCAGTTTTCCTAAAAAAAGAAACTCCAGTATGATTTTAAG
The DNA here is from genome assembly GCA_028554685.1 of Agrotis ipsilon. NCBI lineage: Eukaryota > Metazoa > Arthropoda > Insecta > Lepidoptera > Noctuidae > Agrotis > Agrotis ipsilon. The sequence continues at coordinate 2,717,684 of CM052956.1, forward strand.
AAACAAAACTAAGGAATATTTATACAGGGTGTTTCTTTTAAATTGGCCAAAAGGGAGAAATCCTTATCCACAAGAGATACGGGAAAACTTTCTAAGGAACCTTTAGCTCTTTTTTGATGTTGACAATTTAGGCGTTTTTATATTTTTGGTCAAGTGTGAGCTGTCCTTATAAATGAGTGAAATTGAGCAAAATTTTTTTTAATGCCGTTCGATTCTGTTTCGTGTAAGGATCATTTCATTGTATCGAAAGAAAAAAATCGGGATGGCGGAAGTTGGTCAAATTTAGCAAATTTTTTTTTCATACAAGTTGTATGAACGAAAAAATTACCAATTTTTTTTATGATGTTTTTTGATTAAGTGTCATGTCAGGATCATATCATTGTATGAGAAGGAAAATGTCAGGGCAACAGAAATGGGTCAAATCTAATGAAACACTGAGTACTACTAACACGTTATATGCTGTTAGAAGAAACATTACTGTACTTTTGACTAACTTCCAGTGTCCAGACGTTTTCCTTTCCATACAATGAAATGATCTTTACATGACACTAAATCAAAAAATATCATTAAAAAAATTGGTAATTTTTTCGTTCATACAATTTGTATGAAAAAATATTTTGCTAAATTTGACCAACTTCCGCCGTCCCGATTTTTTTCTTTCGGTACAATGAAATGATCCATACATGAAACAGAATCGAACGGCATTAAAAAAAAATTTTGCTCAATTTCACTCATTTTTGTGGACAGCTCACACTTGACCAAAAAAATAAAAACGCCAGAATTGTCAACATCAAAAAAGAGCTAAAGTTTCCTAAGAAAGTTTTCCCGTATCTCTCATGGATATGGATTTCTCCCTTTTGGCCCATTTAGAAGAAACACTCTGTATACAGAATAAATTTTCCAACTGGGTGTAGGTGGCTATAATCCGAAACTATAAAAGATATTGAAAACTACTGAAAGGAGTCTCGAGGCCAATTGTGACTAAAACTAAAATAGCATCACTGAAGTTTAGAAAATGTAATAATCTTAGCCAGAAATAGAACCCGCTATTTTGTAAAAAAACACATCATCTGCCTAGCCTTTTTCCAACTATATTGGGGTCAAGACTCCTGTCTCGAGGCCAATTGTGACTAAAACTAAAATAGCATCATTGAAGTTTAGAAAATGTAATAATCTTAGCCAGAAATAGAACCCGCTATTTTGTAAAAAAACACATCATCTGCCTAGCCTTTTTCGAACTATATTGGGGTCGGCTTCCAGTCAAACCAGATTCAGCTGGATATCAGTATTTTACATGGAGCGATTGCCTGTCGGACCTCCACAACCCAGTAACTGGGCAATACCATACCCCATGGTAAGACTGGTTGTCAGACTTTAGAGCTTCTGATTAACAGTAACGACTGTCAAAGATCTAGAAATGACAGCCGGGACCAACGGCTTTACGTGCTTTCCGAGGCACAGGGGAAACTCGCTATGACAGATGGTCACCCATCCACAGATCAACCTCGGCAAGCGCGGCTTAACCCGGAAGATCGACCTGTGCGGCTGTAATTATTTAGCCACGAGAATGTTTTTGTAAAAAAACACACTCTGTAAATATTATTAAACCATTCCATAGTGTCCCTAATACGGATCAAATTCTACGAAAATTCACTCTGTGTATATTTTTTGTACTATTAAATAACAGAAATAAGATAAGTAGCTCAAGGTAAAATTCTCACTATCCTCTCTAAACACGGCTACACATCAAGCCATACAAAACTATTTTTCTGTACATTCAATGATCGGCTTATACTGCTTTAGCATGTTTAGTCGTGTGTACTAGTTTCCATGGTTACTGATAGGGAAAAAATTAAGAAAACAGATTTTTGTGACAGACTAGGATTTTTCTTTAATAAGAGTCTTTGAAGCGACACCCAAAAGTACTTAAGTCGCAGTGAGTTAAGTGCTTATGGCTTCGATCTTAAATATGGGTACTAGGAACCCGGCAAAATTAGTCTGTGAGGCACGCAAAAATAGTAGTGTCGTTGTCAAAATCATGATGTGTATGTATTAACGGAAATCTACAATGTCATCGGTCATTACATATAATTTCCAGTATTTAAGTGTTTTTTTTTAATTCCTGTATCTATTGAATTTATCATTTAATTTTGTGAACGCAATTTTCAATTGTCACAAAAAAAAAACTCGGTATAAGAAGAATTTTATTTACTCAGCGGTGGGACAGTTATGTCCTGGCATATTATTATTTATTTACTAATTTGTTAACGTAAGAAGAAATATATTATTCATCAGTGTTGAATGATTAAATGACGTCGTAATGTTTGTCTTCTTTTCAAAGTGTATATATTAAAATCCTGTTCTTCAGACTTGCAAAATAGGATTAACATTTTAAGCTATAATTCTCAAGCCCATTTTTGACTTTAATCTATAAAAATTAAACTTATAAAACGTCACCCATTACTTGCTCCAAACTTTATATACAGAAAAACAACTAAATAATTTCCCTCAACACAAACCATCAAAAAAACTAATCAAACGAATTGCTATTCATTGTAGCGAGAGATATCTTAAGGAAGCAGGCGACTGAAGGGCCCTTCCGCAAAGATTAGGGATCTGTCAAACCTAATCCCGATTTGTCGCTTATGCTTTTATGAGTAGATATTATTCCTTGAAAGGTGGAGAGTAAAATGGAAGGGATGTGAGATTAATAGGTAAATCTAATACTCATAATAACTGTTACACGTGCCCTTAATAGTGCACGGTTAGGCCCCTGCCTCAAATAATTCAGCGGTGAGCTGGGTGGCGGTAGCGCGTTGGGCAGGATTTATTGCATAAAAACACATGGACCTGCTTCCGCAAACAGAGGCGCGGTAGCGGGGCTGTCGAAAACTTGGCCGCTGTACTGTCCGCCCCGCTAGTCCGCAACATTTGAGACAGAGGCCTTAACATGGTGACCATCCATTGCAAACTGAGTTGCCGCCATGCAATAGAAAACATGTAAAGCCGTTGTTTCTGACTGTAATTTACAAAACTTTGATTGCTGTTTAGGAATGACGCCCGTGACACACAGGACAGGTGGTAGTTCTACTGTTGGAACGAGGTGGCGCTTGAATACTTGTATTGACAGGCCTGTTGGTCTAGTGGTTAGTGACCCTGACTGCAATGCCGGGGGTCGTGGGTTCAATTTCCTTCCAGGACAAATGTTTGTGTGATGAGCATGATCATTTGTTCTGTGTCTGGGTGTAATTTATCTATAATTATGTATGTATTTAGAAATATAAAAGTATGTTTATCAGTTGTCCACATTTTTTTACTCATACCACAAGCTCTGCTTAGCTTGGGACTAGATGGCGTTGTGTGATAGTTGTGGAATATTATTATTATTTATAGCTCTGTCTCTTTACCACAGTGGACCTAATCACGCTTTAAGATATCATGGAAGACCACCACAGCAGTCAATACCTAAGCGACAGCACCAACCATGCCGTCAAATGAAACTATTGCCTAGGTAGATTATATTTTTAATGTATCAATTTGTGGATTATGAAAACCTTTCAAATTCCTTTGTGTAAACCTTTTTTAGCTTTTAGCGAAGAGCGACATGAAAACACGTCACTCTGGTAAAAAGCGAAACTGTGTCTGACATATTTTGGAATGACATGCACACAAAGGAGTGATGATAGGTATTTTGATTTAGTCTACACTAAAGCAAAGTAAGAGCTATGTTAATATTAAGAAGCTCTTACTTGACTTGTTTCGGTTCTGTGACGTAGATTAAACGGGAACTTTGGCGTTAAGGCTCTTTGGCCAATTGATCCCATATGGGAACGCATGATGAATGAACAAATGAAAATGATGGAAAAAATTAATGAATTTCCTCATTTATAAATAGAGGACTGTGAAAGCGTAACAGCGAAATAAACAAATCTTCCTTTCACATTTTAACATAAGACAGGATAATATCGAAATTATATGACTCCAATCGTTATGCTCGCAATTTTGTTTACTCATTTTTAGTTATTTTTTCCAATAACAACATTTTTCTTTGGTGCACTTACAGTACTTTTAAAAAATAACCCTCCTTACAGTAAAGTCGGTTAAAGTAGATCTTTTGATTTAATATATTATGTTATCAAGAAGTTATCGCATCATCATCATCAGCCTTTAATGTTCCTACTGCTGGGACACAGGCCTCCTCTTTGTGAGAGGGAGTGGGCCATAATCCACCACGCGGGCCCAGTACGGGTTGGTAGATGTCACATGTCTTCGAATTTTTGGTTCCAGGACATGCTGGTTTCCTCACGATGTTTTACTTCACCGTTTTGAGAGCAGTGGTGATGAAATAAATTACACAAAGTAATGCGCCTGGCGGGGTTCGAACCCACGACCTACAACTCGTAAGTCCTGACCGATGCCACTGGGCTACCACTGCTCAGTCTGCACAGTTATCGCATATAATTATAAAATTATAACATCCAGCTACAAAATATGAAAACAAAAAAAAATACACCTTCAAAAGTCTTATCCAATTTCGCCTAGCATATCAGTGAAAGTTATCGTCAAAAGAAGCAAGGTTCCCCTAATTACTGTTTTAATTCGCTAAGGTCGTCCGTCACATCAGGTGACCCAAGATAGGCGCCTTCAAAGGTAAGCCCCTAAATGTACCCTAATTACTTTTGGCAATATTACGAGGGAAGCTATAGAAATTAGTTAATATAATAAGGATTTATGATTAGATTTGTAGCTCTGAGTTTTCTGTGACGGTGCGGATTTTTAGGTTATATTATCTTTTGGGTCACGCGTTTGATTTGCAGTCGCAAGAGATATTTCTGAACATGAGGTAATGGGTTTGATTTTAGGTAGTGCTACATGTCATTTATATATACGGCAGGGAAATGAAGGTAAAGAAGAATACACAAAAAAGTTTCAAAACAGAAAATATTGAAAGACGATAAGGAAAGAATTTGCTCAACAGTGGGCCACAATAAAGGCTAGTTAAAAAGAGAAGCAACAGAATAATAAGCATTTTTTATGGGGTAATATCATCAAATGAGTCCTTCCACCCAGGGCAGGGCGGAAGAACTTGTCAGACTCGTGCTGACTAAAATCCACGGTGTCCTTCAATAGCCCTTTATGTTCCAGGGTCACTGTAATGGGATAAGTTCTGAGACCAAATATTTTTACTAGTTTAATGTTTAGATTTACTCCTTAATAAAAAATAAATACGTCTTTATATCGAGGTATAATTAACGGTATTTCCTGTATTAGTGTTTGCCCCGCATATTAGCAGAGAGAGAACGTTAGCAACAGACTAACATTACGATGATACTCCTAACAAAGCCTATCAAAATGTATGAAGACCGGTTTCCGATTCCCTCCATTTTCCCATGGCTTGCTTAGCCTGAATGCAATCTTCGAGTTGTCTGTCTGTCTGTCATGAGTAACACTGAAACTTTTGATTGAGAAGGCGCCAGGTGGTTGGGAAATAATACGTTGGTGTTAAGGCACTGAGGGTTATACTCGTAAACGTGCGAAATCATAAGCAGAATTTATATTTGACTGGTTCCTTGAATGCATGTCTAGCAAAATACTTAGTTGGGTATTTTACTGCATAAATTAGTAGAAAATCTGTTTAGTCCGTCAGTAACCATATTGAAAATAGATGGAAACGTTTTTTTTAGTCAATGATTATTGACAAAGATAAAATGCTTCCAAATTCGGGGGTGGAGACTGTGTGACAAAGTCAAATTCAAAGTCAAGTCAAATCATTTATTTCAATTAGGCCATCAAGGAGGCACTTTTAAACGTCGATTATTAAAATTATAGGAATTGGGATAGGATGGGAATGATTCTACACCCATTCGCAAGAAACTCCATACTTACTCTTTTTAAAAATGTTTTACAATATTTTTATAACATAATTTGCGATATATAATGTGAAAACAATGTACCCTGAAAATCCAAACCAAATATTATTAAACAAAAAAATAATAAAATATAAATAAAAAAATGTAAATAAAAAGGTACATCGGTGTTCACATTTTCACAAAATATTGCAATTACAGCTATTATACAAATTAAATATAAATAGTGTGTGAGCATTTAAATTGCAACCAGTTTGATTCTGTTTAAGCCCTACATTGTACTATGGAGCAGGACCAGTATGTTTCCAAGCATTTTTATCTTGAATATAGTCTTCTAATTTATAATATGCTTGTTTACTAAGTGTACTTTTTATGCAACTTTTAAATTTTCTTTCATTTAGTTTTATAATCTCACTAGGTATTTTGTTGTAACATTTTGTGATTTTCAGAAGCTTGGTGTCTACGTCAATTTTGGTTTACGCTACAAAAGAAAAAAATATTAGTTTAATGATTTCAATAATCTGTATTTCGGACTTACATTTTTTTAGTTAAGCAGTCTATTCTCTAGTGACTTTATAATCGTCACATTTGATCCCACTGCTGGGCAAAGGCTTCCCTCCTCTTTTGCCACATCTCCTGGCTGCTCACGACCGCGGTCCAATCCTTCATGAAGCTGTCTAATGTATGTCGCCATCTTCGATTTTTTCAATAAAAACTTATGAGTCTGGATGTGTTCGAAGTTGATGGTATTAAGCTCACCTCCTATTATTATGGGACTTAAAACTATAACTGGCTCAATAAAGTGTGGCACAATAAGAGTCCCATTGGGTACTTGCCCAAACTACTATTATAGAGCAACTGTCAAATTAAACGTTAACGGATAAATAAAGCCTTCTAGAATTAAGTCCGCCTACACCATTGTACACGTAAGTATTACACAAAAAATACCTTCAAAAAGAACAAAAGTATTTTCAATTGTTCAGCCTATAACGTATCAATAAAAAGGTTAATCCATTCCAAACAACAACAAAACAACACATCCCACACTCATAACCTAATCACAAAAATATCCTTTCCCGACAACATAATACGGTTCTATCCATTGTGTAATAATCTATTCTCATCCGGCCTGCCCCTGAGGATTATCGCGCGATAATTAAATTGACGTTATCGCGTTAATGACGATGGTGATGATTGATTGCGTTAGCTGTGTAGTACTGGGAAAGTTTTGCGGGCGATCTTGTTAAAGTGTGATTAAAAACAGAAGTTGGTAGCAAATCATTGAGTTGTTGTTAACATGGAAGGGTACTGATAAAGTTGTTTAACAGAAACTGTGTCCCGTTATCAAAATGTCTTCTGGATGGTGAGGGAGTTTACAAACGTATAAATTTACATAATACGAACAGCAAGATCATAAAAATATTTGTAGGTACCGTATGAGAATAGGAGACACAATACGCAGTAAAAGCAGTTGATTGTCTTGATCTTGTCTGATATAAATAGACTTGAATCTATATATCTCTTCGGATATAATTAGTAAGTAAACAAAACTAATATGCCCGCATTTTTCAAATGTAAAATACACCACGATGTTCGAAGCAGCAAATTCCAAACAAGACGAAATTAATAACGTAGTTGCCACGATGTGTTTTATGGAAGAAGTCTGTCGTATATTTTTGAAATTCAGGCATTTTGTCAGTTTTGACATATTATTATCTTTATGACACACAAAAAGTCACGCCTTTTTCCCATGGGAGTAAACAGAAACCACAGGATTCCTGCTCCTTCAACGTCAAAGTTTCAGGTTACGTCACGGAAACGGGTAAAGTCGTTATAGAGCCTCTGACCTCTTTTCAAAAGCAATTCCTTCAAAATCAAACCCAGTTGCCAAACCGCTTCTGCGTTCCATAAAATTAATGAAAAATTGCCAAAATCTCATCGCAAGTGTGAGTAATTATGCTCACAATGTAATTACATAATAGGTTGGGTTCCAAACTTACTTGGCTACGAACCAGCACCGTCAATACTAACCACCTCGTTAATTCTTACACCACTTTGATAGAAGTGGTCCAACTTGTTACATTTGTGGCTTGGATGTCAGAACATGGGTCTATTTTATGACAAGGTTTTGAGTACATAGTTTTGATGCTAAGTTGATAATTTAGTAAATTGTGTTTTTTTGTGTTTTCAGAGTGATTTTGTAATTATAACGTAGGTACATTCATGCCTTAAATAAATTTTAATCTTCGAGTATTTTTTTTTATTTGTATCGCAGACAAGACATTGTGCCTAAAAGGCCGGGTGTCCAATCAGTGCGTCTTTCCAGTCCTAACCTACGGAGCCGAAACATGGAAAATAACCCGACGACTTCATGTCACGCAGCGTGCTATGGAAAGGTCTATGCTTGGGGTCACACTAAGAGATAAAATCCGGAATGAGGTCTTACGGCATAAGCTATAGATATTGTTCAAATTTTTAGCAAGCTGAAGTAGCAGGGGGCTGGTCATGTCTGCCACAGAACCGACGAAAGGTAGAGTAGGAAAGTTCTCGAATGGAGACCGCGTGTAGGTTGGAATCCCCCCGGCAAGATGGACCGATGACCTGATGAAGGTGGCTGGCAGTGACTGGATGAAAAAAGCAGGAGATCGTGCGCTGTGGCGCTCCCTGGGATAGGCCTATGTCCAGCAGTGGACTGCAATAGAATGACTTTTATAATGATGATGTCTGACAAGAATATTAAAAGTAATATTTTTAGAACACCAACATAAACGGCAGTGCCTGGATGAATAAAGCAAGAGATCTGTGGCGCTCCCTGGGAAAGTCCTACGTCCAACAGTGGACTGTAATAGGCTGAAATGATGATGATGACAGACAAGAATATTACACTTTTTAGATCATCAACATTAATGGTTTGTTCGATCAAAACATCACTCCGAATATCGTATGACATTGTTTATCCCTGATCAATGTAATCCTATTGTATCCATAATTGATACGCACTAACACTGAAATATCTCCAATAAATTCCATGAAAATTAATTAGCTAGTAGGAATTATTAGGCTCAGCAGTATTTAGTGAATATTTCGACCAAATATGGTTTTCGGCTTCGGCCATCCCTCGGCCGGAAAATCAGATATCCGTATTCGGCGAAACATCCAGCTTCGGTCAAAACGGGCTGGTTTCCAACAAACACTAAAATTATTCTGATTATTGAGAGCGTGAAGTGGCAACTTGCGGGAGACAGAGGTTTTCAGAAAGAATCGCGTGTCCACCTTAAAAAGACATCGCAGTCCTAGAACGTAATTAACAGCCGAAGGAAAACAAGGGTTAATTTTTGCCAGTAGGGGAAATTTTTTAACAATATGTTTTAGAGTTTTTTTCATTAACCTATATTGTCTCACTGCTGGGCAAAGGTGGAGACCTTCTACTCTTCTTTATGTGCTGCTCTATCTGCTTTTCTTTTCTTTCTATTTCTTTGTTTCTTTCTTTCATTCCTTCTTTCTTTAAAAAAAGTTAGACAAGTAAATTCATTGGCTTCGTCTTTGATGTTACTATCAATGAAACGTCAATGAAACCTACAGCAATAATTCGGATTACACCGACATTCGATGTGGAATACGAACCATCACAATGAGATTCCACAATGCGGTCAGTGTGGGTCATAATCAATGTTTAATTAAATTCTCGTATAGAGCCTGTTTGGTTTCCGATTACAGATACTTTAGGGGGATATTTATACACGATCTCTCTTTTGAATTGACTAACAGAGGGATATTTGCATCTAATAGACATACGGAAAAACTTTCTTAGAAACCTTTAGCGATTTTTATGGGAACAATTTTTTCAATTATTTTTTTAAGTCTGAATTGTCCACAAAATTATTGAAAAATTGCCTAAATTATTTTTTAATGCCGTTAGTAATTTTAGTGTAAATTGTTGTGTTGTACAATATTTTTAGTGCTTTTTACCTACTTATTTTTTTATTTTATTTTTACTTGGTAAGTTTATCAAATGAGTCCTCCCACCCAGGGCAGGAGAGACTGTCCGACTCGTACTGACTAAAATTCATGGTGTCCTTTAATAGCATTTTAAGTTCCAGGAACAAGGTAATTTGATTAGTTCCGCGAACACCTACGAGTTATTCCACTCTGATCCCCAAACCGATCCCCTGTCAAATATTTTTACTTCTAGGGGATCAGTTTTTGGGGATCAGAACGGAATAACTCACACCTACTTATTATATAGAAAATTTAGGTAAATTTTACAATAACCCCAATATTTTTTTTTTAACCCCAATATTTTTACCCCAATATTTTTTTTTTTTATCTGTGTACGAACCTTCATGGATTTGTAATACGATAGTCGCCAGAATAGCAAAGTCATAATGTTCCTTAGGCTTATACCACCGGGCACACCGCAATAGCGGCGATAAGACCCCTCTTTGAGGAGTGGCTGGAGAGACGTCACGGCGTCCTAAGCTTCCGCTTGACGCAGGTCCTCACCGGACACGGATGCTTCGGGAGGTACCTGTGTCTTATGAGAAAGGAAGAAACGCCTGGGTGTCACCACTGCGTAGATCGCCCGGAGGACACAGTCGAGCATACGGTGCAGGATTGCCCCGCTTGGGCGGAGCACCGACGTGTCCTCACGGCGGCGATAGGCGGAGACCTCTCGCGCCCAGCACTGGTCGCGGCCATGCTGCGGGGCGAGACGGAGTGGGATGCGGTCGCCTCCTTCTGCGAAGCAGTCATGCTCGCGAAGGAGGAGGCGGGCCGCGTGAGAGAGAGGACAAGGTCCTCCCTCCGCCCCACCCGCGGTGGTGGACGCCCACGGCGTCGGACGTCGCAAGACGATCTCCGGCCACCGTAGGCGCGGGCATGCGGGCGGCGAGTAAAGGGCAACTCGCCTCCCGACCATGGACCATGCCCGGGTCGACGGCGCGTCGTGTTCCACGCGCGCCTCAAAGAGCGTCAGCATAATGACGAGGCCCCCTCTCAGAGGGCTAAAGCCTGCCGGGGTCGCGGGTCTTATACCATCACCGTGACCCCGGAACATAAAGGGCTATTGAAGGACACCGTGGATTTTAGTCAGTACAAGTCTGACAGTACCTCTCGCCCTGCCCGGGGTGGGAGGTCTCATTTGATGATTTTACCACGTAAAAAAAAAAAAAAAAAAAAAAAAAAAAACCCCAATATTTAACTTAGCAATAAAGACATTTGCATGTATGGAAGTTTCTTGGATTCAAAGATATTTGCATTATATTGTGCACACTCCATTCGCGAGGTATTGAGTTAGGAATTTCTTCATAAGCAGTTTTGTCGATAAAATGAGTTTATAATACCTATCCCCTTAGTAGTAAGCAACGACAATATATTACTAGACTCCTAATAACAGGCGACCGATGTCTGTCAACACATAAGGCAAAAAAGTCTTATATCCGTCTTATTTCGACCACTTCTGTGAGCCGTAAACATACCTTGAGACAGAACAGACCTTGAGTTAGCCAATCACAACGCAGTACCCCCGTTCCCCTCGCTTACGTAGTACCTCAGCGAGTTGACAGAATATTTTTTGTTCCTTAGATCGTGCATGCGGAGTCTAGCAATATATCGTCGTTGGTAGTAAGTACCTATCGGTAATAGGAAACCAAACATCCTGTACATAATATGTTAAATTTTAGAACGTGAACGGGAATTGGCGTTCGGCTATTGTTTCGGTTTTAATAACTGTGGTGGAACGGTATTGATGAAATGCGGTTAATTTGAGATGCGGTATTGTAATATTACTGTTACGGAATTTGGTTCGATCGACAGGTGTTTTATTAAAAGGCCCTGTAAAGTGACTACTGAGGCCTCACCACAAGATTTCAGTATGTTTTTACAGCGTAATTGAAGTATTTACCTAACTATTTCCGAACTATCTTTCGTACCGAACATTTTTTTTTCAAACACTGTTTTAGACTATCACGGTTTATTTCACAATTTAAAATGTCACTTACGGGATATCTTCCGTGATTATTAATTGTTTTGAGTCCCCGATATTTCGATGCTGTTGCAAGCGCCCTGATCGCGGGATGACTGTCATCCCGCGATCATGGCGCTGTCACGCAACAGCGTGACATTTTAAACTATTTTTTTTCCTTGAAATTAATGTCAAAGTACCAGTTTACTTTACGTTACAAAAAACTGTAAATGTGAAAAAAATGAATTGCTTTATCTCTACATACTCGATCGGGATTGTAAGTTCGAATCCGGGTAAGCAACAACGGTGTTTTAAATTCTTTTTCGTATTAAGGACAGGAAACCTGGATTTCTAATAATCAATACGAAAGTCATATCAGATGCATAGGAGAACTTTTCCCAGAGTTGTCTTTTAACACCAGAGTGGAGGGTGAGTATTATTAGCTAATTTTGTTTGTATGTGTAACTGGGTATATATATAGTCAGGAAAAGCAACTTTTATTATGTCTCTACTATACAGTATACTGGCGCAGGCAGAAATGTTGAGAGTGAGGACAGCCTTCATCTTGCGACCCAGTTGCCGCGGGAGACGCCCACAGCAACGAACTTCATAGCTGAAGAGATTTTTTTCAAACTTATACCATCACCGTGACCCCAGAACATATATGGCTATTGAAGGACACCGTGGATTTTAGTCAGTGCAAGTCTGACAGTCCCTCCCGCCCTGCCCGGGGTGGGAGGACTCAACTGATGATTTTACCAAGTAAAAAAAAAAACTAAAAACGTGCTCAATCTTTAATAATCCCTAAACACAGAAATTTTGAAAAATTGGGATTGAAAAACAGGCCATAAAAGGCCGTATCATTTGATTACATTGATTTGTCACAGAAAAAACACTTCAAAGAACCAAATAACATAACACCAGCCATTACTGTTGACACAATTGATTGTGCTACGTCATCGTTGTTCCTAACTAGTGTTTGGCAGACAACGTGACCAGGGTTGCCAATATCATGTTCTATGGTCGCAGTTGTCACGTGAACGAAATATCAAAGCTCAATGAGAAGATATAAATTTATTAGGGATTATTAGGTGCTGATGGCGGCTTTATTGGTAAATGTTTGTGGTATTTTTGGGTTTATTTGTTGTGAGTTTGTGTTTTGTTTTTGTTGTGGTGCTAGTAAGAGGGTTAGTAGAGACAAAGTGTGGGTTTTGTAAGGAAGGCGTTTTGGACTCTTGCACGCATATTTTTCATAATTATGTATTTTTGGTGACCTACGTATTCTTTTGCGTTTGGTTGACAAGAATGCCCTACTGCTAGTTCTAGGCCTCTCCCTATTAGTTGCTTTTATTGAACAAACCATAACAGTGCGCGTCCAATACATCTTGTTTTTTGTTCACACATAGCTATTACACACATATATATAAGTCTGTCAAGCAGGTCTTAGGCAGTGATATTTGTATGAGTTTTCAGGTCAGAATAATTAAAAGCAGATTATTTCCAGGAGGATCAGGTCCTAGTCGTCAGCATCTCAAAGAACTGTCTGCTTACTGACAGGTTTTATATAATTTATATGTGGATGCAAATGTGGTAAACAAATATTTCTATAATTTCATTTCATTTATACTGGGGTCTGTTTGGCAGCTTAAATGTTAAGCAATTGAGACAAAATAAATCCGTAAGAGACACAAAAAACTACAATATCAAAAATAAACATTTACATATCCCAGACATTGCTCAAACAAAATAAATACCCCAAAGACAGTCGCGAGGTCTCACAACCACTTTATCTACCCACGTTTTACAGTATATAAATCATTGCTGGATTATACTACTAAAAACCTTTTTGGCAGCGCGTGTGTCTGGACGCTGCCAAAGGGGACAGTTGTGCTGCGCGATCATACTTGAATGTCCATCAAAAAGTTATTACTGAGTTCAGTACTTGAGACGCAGTTTTTACTGCATTAACTTGTTGGTTGGTAGTGGCCTGTGGTTGGAGCGTTCAAATGTGTGCCAGATTGTCGAGGGTTTGGGTTTTTGGTGCATTGTGGAAAGATGGATTTAAATTTTGCTGCTTTATGTTTGTCTGTGTGAGGGACTGACTGATGTGCCGCGCAAGACCAGTGTGGGTTGATGGATGTCACATTTCACTTTTTACATTTTTCAGTTCAAGAATATTATTATGACATTAAATGATGACGATGGATGATATTCATTATCATTTTGACTAAGATAATGATGTTTGAATGTTTAATCCATGGCTTTTGTGTGAAATGATATAAAAGAAAAAGGAGCTGGTACTGTGACATCAGACAAGGGAGAATCAAGAAGAAAACGTGTTGCGCCAACACTAAGTAAAATGGGGAGTGCAAGATATGGTTGATGGTTCAAGGATATGCCAGCCTTATCATAACGAAGTAATCATTGATTACTGCAAACTTGCAGATGGGCAATATGGGCATTGATGGAAACTACTACATTACCATGTTGATATGACTGTCAAATTAAAAAAAAAAAAAACAAATTCGCAACAGATGATGTACTCTACACAAAATAATCGTTCGCGACACAGTCTTTAATGTATAAGACTATCTGTACCCCGCTGTTTCACGCGCTGCTCGGCTCATAAAGGTCGTAGCGTGATGTTATATAGTCTATAGGGTTCCTCGATAAATGAAATATCCAACGCACAAAGAATTTTTCAATTTGAGTACCGGTTTGAATTGAATTCCATTCCTGAGGTTAGCGCTTTCATCCAAACAAACTCCTACAGTTTAATATTATAATACCAGTCACCGTTATTTAGTTAACCATAACTATTTGTACTTATTTTATTTTATGCCTTTTGACAATTCAAAAGTGCCCGTAATAGGGTATTTTACTACATAAATAAATTGATAATCTATTTAGTCCGTCAGTAATAATATTGAAAAATAATGGACACGTATTTTTTCAAATCAATGAATATTGACAAAGATAAAACGCTTCCAAATTCGGGAGTCAAAACCGACCGAGAGACGTCGTGTGATTTTTAGAAGTGTTGTATCTTCGTCAATTTTGTTTTACGTGACAAAAGAAAAAACACGGGTCTAATATTTTTTAAGAATCTATATTTCGGACTAATATTTTTTTTGAGTAAAATACCGTATTGGCCGGACTGAAATAAACTATTTGATTTGATTTGTTTTGAATCTTTTAATATAATATATCATTAGTTTAGAGCTTATTTTTAATTTTGAAAAAATCTGGTACATTTATTTTAAACCATATTAAAGATTTTTTGTATCAGATAGGTTGGTTATATCCTGTATTATTACCCTAAAAATATCTGTCAATGGACACCTGCACCTGGTCCAGCAGTAGTCTCCGCAATGTCAGGCAGGACGAACGACGTTTACCCGCTCTTGATAATTCTAGAATTACCCGAACTTTTTGTTCTAAAAGAGGCAATTCTTTTTTTATTTATACGTTTCAGATGGTATATACAAACGTATACATACACTGCAAGCATTGTATATATCATAGATTTTGCAGTATTCTTTGTAAAACTTGCATGTCCAGTATACTTCCCATTGCCAGGTTTGCAGTAACTTAGTATGGTTTAGTTATGTTCAGTATACTGGACATTGCCAATGATACGAACATTTCATTTCAATACGATATTATGTAATTACGTCCATGTTATGTGTGTAACTCAAAATTTCTTGATAAGTAACATTAATAAAACACATAATTATTTAAAAAAAATCAACACGCCGCCAAAAAAGTGGCAAATAAGCGCGCGTGAAAAAGAGATGGTACTCCTGAAGACAGTTTTATGTCTCTAGAGGTTCTGAAAAGTGGTCTTCCCTGCAAAAAATGGCTACATAACTACCATGCCAACTGCAGCAATACTTTATATACCTCAAATAATACCTCTTTGCCTATTCTCTTATCAGGAAGCAAAATAACCGGCTACCATACTTATGCACCTAGACCCATCGGGCAAAAACTACACCTGTATACTGAATCGGCTGATGGAGATTCCACCACTTATTTGTTGCTTGCAATATAGGGATACCAAAAAGATATATTTTCAATAAAAAATACTATATAAAACAAAAGAGGGCACAAATTGAACCAATAAATAATGAACTTAGAACACACCTACACAGGATTATCAAAAACCAACATAATTTAGAGCTGGTGTACATTCTCTATTGCCCTCAACAGCATCTTTGACATATCTACTGTTAGGCACTTACATCTCAACCTTCCAGTGCGAGTGAGTTGCCCTTACAGCAGCCCCAACAGCTGTCAGGCCACTGTCAATGCAATACTATGGTAAGCGATTTCTATTTGAGAGCACAGCCATATGAATGCTCTAAAAAGCAACGAAACTAACAGCAATCTTATCCTAAAACCCTGTCCTCGACGGACCACCTTCCACTGGATCGAAGGGCACAGTGAATCTTACATAACGACCCTTCTAATGAACCTGCTAAGATATATTCCGAAATTGTGTGAAGCCAAAATTCGCTTCTCCCCTTACTACTATCAAGTGTCTTACGTAAATAAGCTAGAGTTGAACAGAGCTCAAAGACAGATCCATGTTTTCCTGAAATGTGAAGCATTTTTGCCCTCTTTAACCTTCCTAAGGAAAAAAAAAACCGTTGAAAAGAGGGATCATTCCTCAATTGAGCCTTCACGACACTTCTTTCATTTAGGGCGGATTAAGCATGACTTTCTAAGCCAAAATGCACCAAACATTAAACATAAAATAGCATATTTTTTTAAGATGGATGTGGGATCTTTTACCGTTCGTTTTGAATTTATATATATGTTTCAAAAGATTCTTTTAAATGAAACCAATGAACATTCCGGAAGAAGATTTTACCAATATTTTACTTTGAAGATGGATGTGTGATTCCTTTACACGTTCGTTTGAGCTTATTATGTTTCCTTAGTCCTAGTTGCAAAGGAACTTTTTTTTTTCATAGCATGACAGTTTCCTCACGAAATAGACGTATTTTGAGAAAAAAAAACAGTAATTTAATACACATTCCATAGTAGTCAATTAAGTTGAATGATGTTTTAAAAGTGTGAGCAAGTGTTAAGCTTGCCTACCTAAGTTTATGAGCTTTATTCCTTTTTTTTTTTTGCTTGCATACCAAAGTTAATACTTATGTACTCATTTACGCTGATAAAACCAGGTAACAAAATAAGTATCAATACGGTTAATAAACCAAAGCAGAGCCTGTATAAAGCCAGAATTCGATAACCAAAATGACCGCCACAAAACTGCATGATCAGGCGTCCGTTGGAAACAACGGGATCGTATTTATGTCCGATAAATCATGCGGAACAGAAATTCAATCAGGCTCCCGAGGTGTGGATCGAGGGCTGTTATTTAATATCTCTTATGTTGCGGCCGTTTTGGGGTCTCGATTTACGAGCACTGGCCTTTATTTTTTGGTATTTTTTTATTAAAGGAACGTATTGTAGTTTTAGGGCAGTTTTTTGAGGCCCAGTGGTATCGGTCCCGACTTACGAGTTATAGGTCGTGGGTTCGAACCCCGCCAGGCGCATTACTTTGTGTAATTTATTTCATCACCACTGCTCTCAAAACGGTGAAGGAAAACATCGTGAGGAAACTGGCATATCCTAGAACCAAAAATTCGAAGATCCGCACTGGGCTCGCGTGGTGGATTATGGCCTACTCGCTCTCTCAGAGAGGAGGTCTGTGTCCCAGCAGTGGGAACATTACAGGATGATGATGATTGTAGTAAAAGCTCTTTAAGTATTAAGCGTCTTGACATAGAAACGCTATTGTCACGTGAAAAGGTCAAGTAAAAAATAGCGACTTATTTTTAAAGATCCCTGAATTTTTAAACGAAATTATATTTCGCACGTCGCGTCGTTTGTTTATAATTGTCAGATTTTGTTTGAAGACGTTGAGATAAGATGTTTTGAATTCATTTTAAGTATTATGTAAGACTTTTCTTGAGGGAAACTGATATAAGTTAATACAAAGTGACGGTATAGTTGACGCTGTAAGTGAGCAATTTGCTGCTGTAATGCGTGTCATATGTTCAATTCCCTCATGGAACAAATATTATGTTTAGTCGAACTACTTAGTAGTTCTGGCTGTATATAACATGTGTGTTCAAATTTTGTGATAACACCTGAAAAACTGGACAATGAATGCGTTTACATCCTATGTTACATGAAGCGACTGCCTATTTTACCTTCACAACACACTTAGTATTTTATAAAACGCAATAATCCTTGGTAAGACTGATTTTATGTATAATCTACTTTCATAGTAAATTAGTTGTACTCAGCAGTTTTCATTTACTTTCCTTACAAGAAACAATGCTAAATTGCCTAAAATCAAAACATTGAATTTCAAAAATGTCTGCATCATTTTATTCATTGAAGACTTTTAACATCCTTTCATAAAGGATAACTCGACTCTCCCTGTTTAGAAGCAACTGTGCGGAAACGAAATCGTTTGTCTTCAATAGAAGGGTCCGGATTAAGTGAACTGGTTAATTTTCAAGACTTTGATATATTTTGGAAGTACTGGATGGGTGGGATTCGCTTCCTAGCGGGCCACACTGGCAAACGGGACCAAGGACTACCTGTAACCCCAACTGCAAATGCAAATCTAGGTTGACTACTTAACCCCTTCGTACACAACCCAACGCATGTCTGTGCATTGCGATAGTCGCCTGGTGACTAAAGTCGTAAGGAATCGTAGACTTGCGTCAAGTTGTGTACGAAGAGGCTACAGTTCTTTTTCAAGGTATCTCTATTCATGCCTCCTAGAACTAGGTTAATTTTGGTTGTTGTTGCTGTTGGTTTTTCTTTTATAATTTTGTTTTTTCATTATTTATGTCAATGTTCTGCTCTATGAGAGTAAAATAAATAACTTAAATTATTTGTCATTCCTTTTTTTTTTAAATCGTTGCCCTACACTAGGAATTTCTCCTGTGCCGTGGGTGCGGTTACAAACATATAAACTCACATAAACAAACGCCCAGACCCGAAGCAACTACTTGTGGATCACAAAAAATATTTGCTCCGTGCGGGAATCGAATCCACGACACGCAGCGCAGCAGTCCAATCGCTTAGCCACTGCGCTAACCGTGCCGTCGAACATTGTCACTACTAGTCCCACTTGTTCTATAGATATATGAATATTATA
This sequence comes from Agrotis ipsilon, assembly GCA_028554685.1. NCBI lineage: Eukaryota > Metazoa > Arthropoda > Insecta > Lepidoptera > Noctuidae > Agrotis > Agrotis ipsilon. The sequence goes on from CM052956.1 coordinate 2,736,702, forward strand.
ATAGGTAACGTATATTATGGTGACAGAAAACCTAAGTATATTCTATTATATATATAAATTATTTTCAATCACTTTACAAATCAAACGAAATCTAGCTCTATATATACTACTCAAAAGAAAATAAGGGCCAACTTATTTTTGTCGATTTATTAAATAATATTTAAATTTTACTGGTTATAATGACTGAATCTGATTAATATTAACGATTTTACCTGGAAATACACAAAAATTAAGTTTGTATTCCAATCAATCGTTAAATTAAACGAAATTGAATGAAAAGTGGGGAATTGCAGGAATGTATCAACTTAAACAAAACATCAAAAAACTCGAAAAAAAACGTCTTTAATGTTCCAAAGTGTTCTTTAAAGCTTCTCTTTTGCTCTGTTCTCTCTGTGCTACTCATTTTAATGGAGGTGGAATTTTCAGGATTAAATACCAAACATTTTCTCTGGGATTCTCTACCGGCAAGTTTTCAGACAGTTTATGAGATCCAGCTGGGTGTTGATGGGAATTTTACTTTCTTTTGCACTCCTCTTTAACTCATCTCTTAACTGCTAAATGAAACTCAGGTAAAAATCCTGAGTAGCCACTGTAACATTGTAATTCGAAAGTCAGCGAATGTATGCACTGTTAGTCGCAGCGTGTCCGCTCGAACATTATCCTGCTTGAAGATGAACTCAGGTACTCGTGTCTGTGCGAATGGGATAATGTGGAGTTGTACCACATTCGCTACGCAATTTTGAGCAGTTACAGCAACGTTATAACGAAGTGCGAGCTCATTTTGCGTGATAGAGACAACCGCCCCAGAGCATAATTCAGATCTCATCGGAACAGTCTGTTTCAAGAGTGCAAGGATCTGAAACCTATTGTTTAGATCTTCTCTACACTCTAATGAATCGGTCTTTATTAAAAAAAAATAAGCCTGCAGTCATAAATAAAAAGCAATGAAGACCATTCAAAACAGTAAATAATTTTTCTCTTTGCAAATGTTTCACGATTTGCACCATACGCTCCAGTTAACTGGAGGAGAACCAAGCATCTTCTTGAGTATTGTTAGTCTTCATGGAGTCGATTCGGAATAGTCTAGTCAATTATAGGGGTGCCTGTAGCTCAACGCAATAGAGATTGTACGGTTAGCGCGGTAGATTTTCGCACTATTTGCGCGGTTAATCGAACTTATTGGTCTTCTTAGGCTTTACTTACTTACTTTCTTCCTGGATCACGGCGTCTGTTGATATTACCCGTCTTTTGAGACCAGTTTCAAACTTTTTGAACCACTGGTTGGGAATATTCCACCATAAGACCTACCTGTTCTGGCTATGCCCCCCCTGTATTAAGGTAACACCCCAAGTGGCTGTTTTTGCATCCATATGTCTCCGAATAAATGGCATTATGAGATTAAACAATCGTTATAGCCTACTTGCCGTATAAGTCGAAGAAAACTCCGTTAGAAGTTTGAAAAATAAGAAACACCAAACCGTACATCAAAATCTTAAATATCTAATTAAAAAAAAGTTATGAATTTCCAATTATGCAGTAGAAACAATATTAATACTTGAAAGAAACCATAGCAAGGTATTTATCATCTATTATGTACACAGAATACCAGTGATACTTGATTAAAGTGCAATTTAATAAGTGGCCCCTATTTTATTTTGACGAGTATATATTATAATCAATACCTATTTTACCCTCAACGCGTCAAAAGATACAGTTTGACTGAAAACATTTTTGGGTTACTTTTGACCCGTGTCTTTCATTCAACACGCAATCTGTTCACATTTTTATTAAAATTATTTATCGGTCACCTAAGTAGGTGGCTCACCAAAGTCAGGGAGACTACAAAATAGATGTTATATCCAAAGAATATTGAATAACCTTTTACGATCCGCACCTCGGGTGCCTAATAGAATTTCAGTTACGCACAATGTTTCAGCTTATATTTCAACGTTTTACCTTATGAGGTCAGCAAGGTTTTGGGTTGTTTTCACTTCTATGTATAAAACATTTTGTTTAATATTGTGTTATTTATGCCTTATTGTAATTAAATACCTAGATCTGATCTCACGGACTCTGTTTCATTTTTGGTTTTGTTTGTAAACAAATGGTTTGCTTTTAGCCTAAATATATATAATATAATATTCCACAACTATCACACAACGCCATCTAGTCCCAAGCTAAGCAGAGCTTGTGTTATGGATACTAGACAACTGATAAACATACTTTTATATTTCTAAATACATCCATATGATATAGAAAAATTACACCCAGACACAGAACAAATGTTCATGCTCACATAAACATTTGTCCTGGGTGGGAATCGAACCCATGACCCCCGGCATTGCAGTCAGGTTCACTAACCATTAGACCAACAGGCCATTCGAAATATAGTGAAGAAACAAAGATGTCTCACCTTTGCTAGTAAATACAGGGTGGTTGTTTAACTGGCCGTGGATGTATATATCCGAAACTACGAGGAATATCAAAAAATGCTATACGCCCAGTTGGAAAATTCACCCTGTATACGTATCGAATTGAGAACCTCCTGCTTTTTTTCGTCGGTAAAAAAGCTATTATTTTTAGAGCAACAACCGATATAATTATTACATAAATCAATAAGCCCTCGCAATAATTCAATGCTAAAAAAAAACTTTTTACACGATAGCTATTAATAAATCACTAGATTTTTCTTCTCTCCCGTAGTGATAGAAGATTAATAAATATTTATATTTATAAGCAAAACTCCAAATAAAATCTCTACTATAAATGCGAAAGTAACTCTGTCTGTCTGTTACATTTTCATTCTTAAACCATTGAACCTTTTTATATTTTTATCGTGGTAAAATCATCAAATGAGTCCTCCCACCCCGGGCAGGGCGAGAAGGACTGTCAGACTTGTACTGACTAAAATCCAAGGTCCTTTAATATCCCTTTATGTTCCGGGGTCACGTATAAGTCCCGCGACCGCCATCGAACCGATTTGGATGAAATATGGTACAAAGTTAGTTCGAGTGCCGAGAATGGACATAGGATAGTTTTTATCCCGAAATTCCCCTAGGAACGATAAAAAACGTTTTGCGCGTACGAAGTCGCGGGCAAAAGCTAGTGAGATATAAAAATGGTGTCGGTGTATCTTGTACTACATTATTCAGTTTGAAATTCATGAACACAATTTAATAACACGAGTATGATTGTATATTGGAACATATTTATGTATAACATCTTCAAACAAGATCTCATGATGAGTTAATAAAAATATAAGTGAAATTTCTTTTGAATAAAAACAAAATCAAATTTACTCTTATCATCTGAAGAAAATATCAAATTGAAATAAATAAAACATAAATTAGCAAAGAGTAACACTAAGGGTGGGATCACACCGGCGCGACACGATTTCAATATTATCCGATACATTAATAACGTGGTTGGAGTCTTCAACCGTGAAATTAATTACCCCTTGGCTCAAGACCCAATAACAAAAACTCCAAATCTGCAAACTGGAGGACGTCCTTAGACTCAAACAACAAGTCAACTTGGTAACAAATAAATTAAATTAACTGACAGATCGCTAAGTACTAATACAAACAATTTTTGGTATAATGCTTAAAAAAACATAATCCTGATAAAAACAAACACATAAGACTTCCTATTCACTTTGTTTTGTGATCAATTTATAATAGGTCATTTCCTTTGTGGCGAATCGAACTACAAGACTCCGTTTTTCAAACGGGACATTTTGACAAATATGCACACACACATGTTTTTGAGGGTAAGTCTTTATCACTTGACCATAAGCAATTAATTGAGCATTTTTCTCTAGTACGATGAGTATGTTGCACCAGGTACAATAACAAACTAAAGAAACTATTGTGTCCTATAATATTTAGGCCGACTTCGGAGTTCGTGGATATAGATACAACACAGAATGTCGCTCATCTATTCCCGACCTTATAATAATTGAAATCTGTTGAGATGAATTTAAGTTCATCATTGATTTGACGAAATTGTGCTCACTTATGTTATTCTTTGTAATTGGTGCTTTCATTGTTATTTTATAATATTTTCGTTGTTATGTTATTATTATACACTAGCGGCCCGTCCCGGCTTCGCACGGGTGGAGGACCCGGTCTAAAACCCGGTCCCGATGGTCCCAAACACAACAAAAAAATAATCATCCATATCGGTCAAGCCGTTTTCATGTTATGTCGTGACAACGGAAAACGGGTTTCATTTTTATATATATATATAGATATATAGATTAAGTTGAAGTGCTTGAGAACTTCAGTAGTTTTTGAATGCTCGAGATCTCAGTGTTCTTGATTCTAAATTTATTATGTTAGGGTTTTACACATTAAGTGTTAATTTGTTGTTAATTTCATAATTTATGAATAAGTTCAACAAAAAATGTAAATAAATATATTCAATGAAGTACATGTTAACACATTTAAAATAATAGGAAATTCCTCTGTTTTACTCGCACAAACTAACACCCAGACCCAAACAAAACAAGTTTTGTAAATTGCAAAGCCATTAAAATACATATTTTTTATTTTCAATACTTGTGTTCCTTTTTTTGAGTCACATAAACTTAATGCATGACTAAGACTCTTTTAAATTGTTTTAACTCATAAATCAACAAATAATATTTTTGAAATCCCCATCGCTACCCTACATCAGGCCTAGAAAACTCAGTACGAAATGCGAGGGGACCGTAGAACTTCCCGTGGGACCCATAGTTCGGCTTTACGATGCTCTTTAAGTAACACGGGGAAATAGTTTCGTTTAGCTCGGTCAGGTTACGAAGGTCCTCAGTGGGTTCACGTCGCTCTCCTTAGTTTTATGTCACCCTAGTACCTTGAGAGCTGTGTTACGTTTGAATAATTTGGTGGGTAGCTTGAAATATGTGGTTTAAAGGTGTGTTAAAGTTTAAAAAGTAGAGGTGTTTTAGGAATGCTGAAACATAGATACGTTTTTTATTGTTTTTATACAAAATCTCCGCCTCAGTGGAAATATCCCCAGTGTTGTGGATGCGTTTACAAAAACTAAAATAAACAAATAATTAGGCCGGTTAGGCTATTTTAATATTTGTTCCTAATGAAAATCAAACCCGCGATATGTAGCCAATCGCTGGTGGACGCCCACGGCGTCGGACGTCGCAAGACGATCTCCGGCCACCGTAGGCGCGGGCATGCGGGCGGCGAGTAAAGGGCAACTCGCCGCCCGACCATGGACCATGCCCGGGTCGACGGCGCGTCGTGTTCCACGCGCGCCTCAAAGAGCGTCAGCATAATGACGAGGCCCCCTCTCAGTGGGCTAAAGCCTGCCGGGGTCGCGGGTCTTATACCATCACCGTGACGCCGGAACATAAAGGGCTATTGAAGGACACCGTGGATTTTAGTCAGTACAAGTCTGACAGTACCTCTCGCCCTGCCCGGGGTGGGAGGTCTCATTTGATGATTTTACCACGTAAAAAAAAAAAAAAAATGTAGCCAATCGCCCAACCAGCGGTGAAAATCTAATCGAGCAATGAAGAAATTCAAAGTCACCACATAAATAAAATATGGTGTCCTACTACCTATGTTAGAGAGAAAAAATAAACGTGATTAATAATACGACTTGTTAAGTCATTAAATGTAGGCTCGACGACGGGTCATCTTTTAGTTCAATAAAATAAACCTATGCTAATATCTAGATACTTGACTATGTAAACAGTCTGTTAGAAATCTAATTTGAAATCTGATTTACTCTTTGCAAACCACTTTATGTCATCTTCGTCAAGTTATTTCATCTCCTCTCCAACTAAATGTCGTGTCACGAATCTAGATTTAATTAAAATGTAAGCTTAATAAATGCTTTTCTGTTATTTTAACAGATTAATTTCGCTCGAACAAACTAGAAGCAAATAATTGCTTGAGGAATAATTTAATGCGGAAATTAATTTCAAGAGCCAAAGATTTCTTAGGTCCGTTATATGAGTTATTTTTTTTAAGACATCTGTTTTTGTCAATCTTGTGAAGATGATATAGAGAAGAGGCACAGTCGTCGGGTGATCAGATTTGGTGCCAGCACGAAGCAAATATTTGTATGATCTACAAGTATCTAGCTAGTTGACCCGGGAATTGACGGAATTTAATCTTTAAGCATGAAACCCTGATTATTGCCTTAGTTACGGGTTTTGACAACGAGCAGAACATTTTATAGAGCTGGTTCAGAAAATTATCCAATAAGTACATAAGACCTGTGGTTTACTGGAGACATTTTGTTTCTTTGATAAATTTATGAGCTGCTAGAAACTATTTGTCTGCATAATAAGCACTCTCCCATTTATATATTCAGGACCGAGACATAAAGTTATTGCAGCAAAAAAAAATAAGTATCAGTGGCTGGCCTAATTGTATCTGAAAACGCACCGCAAATAATAATGCATTCAAAATTCCAAACATATTATAAAAATACTGGCAGCTTACTCTAATGTTTCATTATTTATTTCTGAACGTGGCCTTTACTCTTTTAGCTCCCTTTAACGCTATGTTAGCCCTCTTTAGCCCCGCATCATGCACTCAGGGATTATATCAAACAGATGGACAACACATCCCCCTACAGACACATAGAGATAAGTGCTAAGCGTTCCCAATGCCGCTACCTGGGGAGTGCTTTTCAAGGGATTATTGTGGATCTATTCCTGCACATTTGCCAGGATACTTTGGATAAATGTCTTATTCACCGGTCATGTATGGGTAGGTACCATTTATTTGGAACTTGTCTGTGATGTTTGTTGCGCATAGAATAAAAATAGTTGTTGTGATAACGTTAACAAAAATTGAAATATTTTTTATCACCCAAAAGTCATCGAAGACGCGGACGGCAAGTAATGTTTGCCTTGCCCGCTCGTGAATGGCACGTCGTGTTCCACGCGCGTTCTCTTTATGAGAATGAGACGTAATAAATAAATTATCTCTGTAGATAATGTCTGACAACTTTTATTTTATTATTGTATGTTCCACTTTGATATATAGCAGGAGTTAAGACCACAAATAAAGCAGAAATGTTGTACTTCACGATGCAAACTTTATTGCAAGAATGTTGTTAGCCAATTAAAGTTAAAATAGCCAACCGTGTGACACTTTGTGATAGTAGGATAGATACTATAGTAGATTAGGTATAAAATAGAGATACTCCTTTTTTACGTTATCGATCTGACTAAATCCACAGTGTTCCTTCAAAGGCCCTTTACGTTCCGGTGGTCCATGATAGGACGGCAAGTCATCCATTATTTTTCGTCCGTATGCCAGCGCATACGGTGGGCCTCTCCCGGAGTGGATGGGTCGTGAAATAGACGCTATGTTTGTATGTTTTCTCCTTCGCTAGCATGACTGAGTCGCAAAAGGAGGACATCGCTTTCCATTCCGAGAGGTCATCCTACACCTATCGCCTCCGTAAGGACACGGTGGTGCACCGCATACTCCACCGTGTCCTCCGGACGATCTTTGCAGTAGTGACACTCAGGCGTTTCTTCCTTCCTAAGGAGGCGCAGGAACCTTCGGAAACAGCCGTGTCCGGTGTGAACCTGTGTCACTCCTCAAATGGGGGTCTTGCCCGATTTGCTGGACAGATTCCAAAATCTGCCCCCTGACCTGAATGTATTTTAAGATTTTTTCATTACACCCCTATCTATAGCGTGGCGAATAATTTCAACAACATCGACGATATCGCAAATATTTTAATCACAAAACCTACTACAAATATTCAGGAATTACCGTTTTTATAAAGCGTTTTTGTATGCAAAACAAAACAAATTGTTCACCTCCCATAGCGTGAACCACTATGTTTCCTGGAACACTTTATTTCTTATCAAAGAATATTAACTTTTAAAAGTGTAATTAGGTAAGTGAAAATGTCAAGCGCACGAAAGGGAAATAGTGTAAGAATTTTTAAAAGTCTTTGTTAAAAACTATTGACATGCAAGCATTGTAATAGTTTTTTTTCTTTTTTTTTGATAAAGTAATTGCATGGTGCATTTTATGATGTTTTTGTTGAAGTTAAATCTGAACTTTGTGTGGAAAATCACTTGTAAAGAGGCAATTACGTTGAAGCGTGTGTAGTTAATTTTACGCTAACATTAAAATTTAAATGAAGGTGTGTCACGACTTTTAGAATATAAAGCACGTTATTATTGCAAAGATCTCATTTAAAAACCGTACCCAGCGTTAGGGCTACGGGCTCATATAATACGGCGCCTAACAACAGTCTCGTAAAACTTAATTAAAAAGCAGATTTAAGAAAAAAAATGTTTAAGTCTCAGCGATAATCTGCTTTTTGTAAATGTTATTGCTTTTTAGTTATAAGATTCACACGTGAGTAGAAAATAAATGACGATATTAAAAAAAGGTAATACAGTATCACGAGATTGAAAATTTAATATAGCGTCACATCTATTTCTTGGAATATAAATAAATAAATATGTATTCTAAGTAAGGAAAAAAAATGGGACCCCCACTTTTTTTAGCTAATTTCACTAAGCCCCTTCGTACACTAGGCGACGCAACTCTCCGATTTTATATCACGCGCCAAGAAAAATAGTTAAAACGTAGGATAAAAACATTTTTAAAATTCAAACAGTTTTAAACATTTAATTTAAAAAAATTAAAGATATTCTTTGAAAATGCCAAGCCTGCCCATAACACTAGTAGCAACCAACAATACGGACGATATTTATTAACAAAGGTACACCAACAGCTTCTGTATAAATTAATAACAAGTGTAGATATTTATGACGACAAGGCTTATACAGTTGCCAATAATAGATGAACCAACATTCACAAACTTAAATATTAAACTAATATGGAAACAAAACACAACAAACTACGAATCAAAATGTTAAAACGTAACATGGCTAAAATAGATAAAAAAACCATTAACACATAACATTTCCAACCTGCATAAAACAAACAATTTGCATCTCTATTTTAAAAAACACAAAGCGGAAAACACGAAATGTTTCAACTACACAAAAATAGTTCTGTACCGGCACTAAAGTAACCAATGGGATCAATTTGTATTCATTGAGTATTGTTTGCGCCGCTTTACACACCAAACGCTATGAAAACTTTCATCTGATATTAGTTTTCAATTTCCCGACTCATCTCATCTGCGGTGCGTTGAATAAGAAACTTTGTTGAATGAGCATACCGTTTGTATTTGGATGTAGGAATGTTTTAAGAAGTATTTGTCTTTTAAGATAACTTTAAAATAACATCAGGCCTGTAATCGGTTCCGCAGGGCTTATCTTGTGCCCCTGTCGGTCTTGTATGTCAGTCGCGCATGAGTAGATTATGTAAAAAAATGTCTGGATGACTAAGAACTCAGAGTCGAATTTGAAAAGTCACCTTTTCAAGTAAAAAAGAGAAAATCAAAGTGAAAATTTCTTAAAGATAGTTATATCTATGTGTAATATCTTGTCAAATAAATAGAGGTGTCAGTATTTCTTCTTATAAATATTATTGTTATAAGCCCGTGTCGCCTCACTGCAAGGCATAGGCCTCCTTTCGCTCCTTCCACTTTTAGCGATCCCTATTGCGATTTTCACTTAAAAATGAGTCTAGCTCATCCCGCCATCTCCTACTGGCTTCTATAAAATAGATACAGAAAAATGTTTTATGTATTTCATTTGTTATCAGTCTTCCAACACAATCGAAAAGTAATGCGATGCGAATATTTATTAAATATTTTTGACATGATTCTAAATTGGTAGACATGCAATTTTCATACAAACGCACTCAATAATTACATATTTCATAGTCTAGTGCTTTGAAGAATAATATTACATTGTACCATTGCCATCCATTGCGTCCATTTTCACCGTCATAATAGCTCGCAGTGTAGTGAAGATCAAAGCAATAAAGGCCATGTTTGCCCCGGGAAATGATATCCATTGAAACTGACATGGCTGTTTAAACAGTGCGCGGTAGACTTTAAAGTGAATCCCACTAATATTAAAAACGGGAAAGTTTGTTTGGATGAATATTTATTTTCTCTTTCACACAGAAACTTCTGAACGGATTTGGATGTTTGGTAGAAAGATAATTTATACTCTGTAATAATAAGTATAGAATATTTTTTTTACAGTTTTCCCCTGGAATATTTTTTGAGTTGCCCTAGCTGGCAACACAACTTTAATAATGGGGTAAACAGGTATTTTTTATTTTTTATTTTTGGTTAACCCTCTCTGTCCCGTTGTTGGGCAAAAGCCTCCCCCAAGTTTTTCCAAGCTGTTCTTGTCTAGTGCCGCTTTAAAACACAAAATATCTCGCCATTTCTTTCCGAGTTGCTTTTGTATTTAAAGAGACACTATCTTATATTATTTTTTATTTCGTTTTATTTCACTAGCAGCATCAGGTTTTAGCCTCCAACCTGGATTTTTATGTACAATTCCTCTATTACTTAAAACTGTTACTTTCGGTAAAAAACAAGGTCATTACGTTAACTTAAAAACTTTTTGCAACAATGGACTGAATTGGACGGTCTATCTATAGACTCTAGATGCTATCTAAGGAACTGCAGTAAAATCCGGAGAGGAAGTGGACTACATTTCAGTCCGGGTTTTTTTTTTTTTTTTTATGAATGGCATCTCGCAGGTCAACCTAGAAGAGGTTGTGTGCTGCTTAACCGGACTTTTCTGTGGATGCCATAGATTTTACTCTAAGGCCTCCAGCCAGAGCTTACAAGCTAGGCAAAAAACTATAAACTAAGTGACCGTTCGCTAAGGGCACCCCCTGTGGGGTACGGACCTCGGCTTAGGACGTCACTGACAGAGGACAGCAAGGGACAGGCTGGATCACAATAATATCTTATTTAGGGACTAATTTAAAACTACTGGCTCAGCATCGCGGGCTGGCTCTTGCAAGGGTCGGGGGGGGCATTGACTTGGGCGTCGCGACGGGCGGCCTCGGCGGCGAGGGCGGAATGACGGAGTCGATCTGTGTCTGTGTTTCCTAAGAGTACTGGTTTCCCTACTGCTCTCCTGGAGGAGAGTGATGGGGTCGTCGGGCTCTACGAGGGTGTGCTTAGGGCGTCGGGTGGTACTGATACGCGATGGTTCGTATCGGGCGGCCGATGCGATCAAGGGATTGGGGTGCCTAATAGCGGAATCGAAGAAGCGCTTGGAAAGGCGCTTCATGAACTGAGCTACGGTGGGAATTCTAAGGTCGAGGTGGAGGGCATCGTTACGGACATAGTACGGGGCTCCCGTGACTTTCCTGAGAAACCGGTTTTGGAGGACCTGCATTTTATAGAGGACGCGAGGGTTCGAGTGAGCGAAAATGACACACGCGTATGTCATGATGGGACGGATAACCGCGGTATATAGGCGCATTTTGCACTTAAGTGACAGTGAGCTTCTCGCAGTGAGCAAGAAGTGGAGCCTACCCATAACAAAGGACGCGCGGTTGCGGGCCTTTTTGATATGTTCGCGGAAGGAAAGGTGACTATCGAGCGTCACACCTAAGTACTTGGCTTGCTTCGCCCAGGGGATCGGCTTGCCGTACATAGAGATCGGAGAGAGGGAAGGAAGATCACGTTTGCGCGGTTTGGTGAAAAGAACCGCCTGACTCTTATCGGGATTAACCTCAATTCTCCATTTCCTAAACCAAGCGCCTAGGACGTTGGCAGAGGTCTGGAGGGTTTGGGCTATAGCGGTTGAACTGCGGCCTGTGTAATACAGGGCCGTGTCGTCCGCGAAGAGAGCTAACCGAGCCTTATTGCTCTTGGGAATGTCGCTAGTAAACAGCGTGAACAAGAGGGGAGAGAGGACGGCGCCTTGTGGGACGCCAGCACGTATCGGGTGCGGGGAGGGGAGGGCGTCCCCTATGCGGTAGCGGAAAGTGCGGTTCGACAAGAAGTCTCGTATGATGAGCACGAGACGGTCTGGCACACCCATGTGGTAGAGCATAAATAATAAGCCGTTGTGCCAGACTTTGTCGAAGGCCTTCGCGATGTCGAAAAAGAGAGCACCAGTCATCGCACCGCGCTGAAAGCCCGCGCTAATGTGCTCGACTATGCGGTGGACTTGTTGGACGCACGAGTGTCCGGACCTGAAGCCGTACTGCTCGTCAGGAATGAGGCGCTTTGATTCGGCGTAATCATAGAGTCGCTTATAAATAAGTCTCTCATAGATCTTGCCGAGAACGTTCAGGAGACTGATAGGTCGGTAACTCGTGGGCTCAGACTTGGGCTTGCCTGGCTTGGGGAAACCGATAACAGTGGCCTCTTTCCATGCCTCGGGAAAGATATTATTGCTCAGAGCGCCATTGAAGATGGCGGTCAACAACATAATGAGCTGGGCGGGGAGGAGTTTAAAAACCCTATTATTGATACCGTCCGTCCCGGGGGCTTTCCGGGGGCGGAGCCCTTTTATGATGTCGTGCACTTCGTCCGGCGTGGCCGGTGGCAGAGGATCATCAGGGTCTTCTACAGGTGGGAGAGAGGACCTACGTTCGACTTCCGAGTCTACCTTGAGGAGGTGACTGCTATCTACCGGTTGGGTGCTAGGAGTGCACTGAGATTCCAGGCTGTCGGCCAGGCACTCGGCCTTCTCAGAGTCGTCAAAAGCGACGCTCTTGTCGGGACGGGTGAGGGGAGGGACGGTAGCCTCCTCGGTAGCACGCAACTTCCGTTGCAGCTGCCAGTAGGCTAGGTGGGTGGGCTCGAGTTCGCTCAGCATGTCGTTCCAGCGATTTGAACGAAACTCAGCGATGCGTTTCTTTACAGCACGCTGTAAATTGCGCATGTGAGTTTTGTTCGAATCGCATGGAAAGTTGCTGTAGGCACGGATGGCCGCGTTCTTCTCGGTTATCAGTTCACGTACGTCAGCGGGGAGATTCCATTTACGATCGCTCGTATCTGGGACTTCCCGTGAGCAATCCGTCAATACGGATTGCACGTGTTCTGTAAACGAGTTGATGGCGGCCGTCGTGTCAGCGACGGAGACAATGTGGTCGGGGATGGAGTCCAAGTGAGGTGACGAGGTCGATTTCAGCAATTCGCTTACTTTCTTCCAGTCAGTCAACACTTTGGTAGGAGGAGGCTGGCTAGGGTCAGAAGGACCCGTGCGCGGAGTCAGGTGCAAGAGCACTGGACGGTGGTCGGAATTAAGCTCGTGTAGCGTCTCAATGGCGTTCAACTTAAGGTTGACATTTTTGAGCAACGCTATATCGAGGACATCGGAACGACAGTTGGGATCGTGGGGATAGTGCGTATGCTCATAAGGAGCAACGGGGTCAAAATTGAGAGTGGAGCTAAGGTTGAACACTACTCTTCCCCTAGGGGTCGTAATAGTGCTATTCCAAGCTGGATGTTTGGCGTTGAGGTCTCCCGCTAAGATAACGGAATCGCTCATGCCGAAGATAGAGGTGAGATCTCTAACGAGAAGGGACTGATCCTCTGCACCGGTAGCAGGAGGAAAATAGGCGGAAACTATGGTGATGGGCTGATGACCGGTCATGCCTAGCCGACAGACTGAAACCTCAAGAAGTGACTCGAGGGGAGGAGAGACTAGCGGGATGCAATGCAGGGACTTTTTATAATAAATGAGAGTACCACCCTTGTGGCAACGCGACCTATCATTACGAACTAACTGAAAGTTGACAATTTTGGGATCGCGATGGTGTGGCTTTAGGAACGTCTCCTGGAGAAGGAGAATATCTAACTGGTTATCGCGCAAGAAGGTAGCGAGTTCGTCCCGCTGACCTTGTATGCCGTTAACGTTAAAGAAACCTAACCTGAGGGACCGCGGTTTGAGAACGTTCCTATTCCTAGTAGCCATTGGAGATTAGACTAGGTGGAGGGCTTTAAGAGCTTCCCCTACGTGGGGGTGAGAGGCGAAAATAGCCTTATAAGCGTCGGGACTACCGTTGGACGCCCTGAGTTGGGCGGCCAATTGTCGTGCCGACGCCTTAAGAATATTCTCGTAGTTCTCTACGGACTTATACGCGGAGATGATGACCCGCATGTCTTCATCGTCTACAAGGGCCACGGGGCCGGAACCTAACGGGGGGGACACCAATACCGGGGCTGCAAGAGCGGTCTTGCGAGCGGCTGCGGGAGCAGTCACGGGAGCCACGGGCTGGGGAGTGGGGACGTCTAGGAGTGGAGGAGCGGGATTGGAGGGCGCTGGGCCAAGGGCTGGGAAAGCCCTTTGGTGGTTCAGCGCGTTCCAGGGAGATGGGCGTTGAGGACCTAACCTATTGGGTATCTGTGAAGAGGGAATCTTCACAGATGGGGATTCCCTCTGCTGGCGGGCGGCAGCGCGCTTCACCAGTTTGGGAGAAGTGGACTTGGGGGCTTTAGGGCAGCCGCGGTAGTTGGCTGGGTGGCCAACTTGGCCGCAAAGGACACAACTAGGAGGATCTTGGCAGAGGGCCTTATCCTTAGGACGGGGGCAGTTGACCGTGCTATGGTCACCTAAGCACTTGACGCACCTGGGAGGTGCGAAGCAGTGGGACTGGCTATGGCCATACTGTTGGCAGTTGTGACACTGACCAACGGTATGTGCTTTGTAGGGCTTCTCTATCGAGATGCCCGACAGGGAGCACACGGATTTGATTTTAAAAATGGGATGGGGGCTGATTCGACTGGGTCGCAGATAACCAGGACCATGTCGTACAAGTCGCCGCCCCTTGCCTTGTGAAGGCGGTGGACGGCGGAGACGGGGATTTGTTGGGCTTTTAAGTCCTCTAAGACGTCTTGGGTGGGAATCTCCTTGGGGATCCGCCTGATCACCACACGGGTGGGCTTCTCCTCAGGGAGAGAAAAAGAATGGTGTGGAATGTTCCTCGAACGAAGAACACGAGAGAGTTCCCTATAGTCCGAAGACGTAGGGGTCGATACCTTGATACCGGTATTGGTACTGGTGGCCTTTATGAAATTGATTTTTAGGTCCACGCAGACCCTTGAAACATCAGTCCATTTGGACTTTTCGTGAATGAAGATCGGAGGGGGAAGTTTGGGCTTCTTAGAGGGAGCCGCGGTGGGGGTAGCCCTAGGGCTGGAGGGGCGGCTAGCGGGGGCCGGGGAGGGGGCGGGGGTGGTAACCCGAGTGGTCGGAGGAGAGGGGGTAGGCAAAGCCGCGAGGGACTTTGAGGAACCGGCTGAGTCACTGATCTCACAATCAGACTCGACTGGGCCGGACGTGTCCATACGTTCGGGCAAGGAAGGTTGAGGGACTGAAGGTCCGGGGGTGGTATCGGGTTGGGTCGGGACGCGGATCGCGGGTTCGCGGGACTTGGCAGACTTCGGTAGAATGCCTTGTTCGGCTAACGGGGGAGATAGCGGGGATTCGCGCCTATCCTAGATGAGTTGCTCAATAGCATTGAGCCTGGCTTCGTATACATCGCCAAGATTGTTATTCTTGACGATGTCCCTGAGTAACCCCACAAGGAGGTCCTCAGTTGAAGGTGCCATCCTAAGTGGATGGCATGGGAGTGAAGCTCCCTTAAAAATTGGGGAAAAGCCTATCAGACTAACTCCCCGGGTGGGTGCGCCCGGGGATGAGTAGCCTCCCCTGCCTAGGGATTGTGTGCGGCAGTGAGGTGAGTACCTAAGGTGTGCCCTAAGCTTGTAAACCTGTTGCCAATCTTAATGTGCAACAGGGCCCTATTTGGGTCTGGTGCGAAGGGGTAGACACACCCAACCGACACCAGGTGTGTAGCTGTGAACGAAACCAGAGACTGGGTTTGACTAGGAGATCCCCCAAGGCCAAGGTCCCAGCTCCCGACTCCAATAAATTAACCTCGCCCTGAAGGGGTTTGGCGGGATGGATTGGGGCACCACCCTCTTGGTTTCGTTGACACCGTGAGGTTTCCACCAAGAACCACGAAACTGTGGATTTTCCCTGAAGGGGCAAAAACACGTTTTGACGATTGTCCTGAAAAGGACAGTTTTGTTTGGTAGTCGAAAGACTACCGAGACGTTGTGCGAGCACAACGAGACGCAGCGGCGAACACAGCACAGGCACGGAGCACACACGGGGAGACGTCCGTACGCGGCGGCGGTCAGGCGGCGATTTTGCTCTGTTCAGTCCGGGACTTTCGCTCCAACAACTATGTAGCTTTGTGGGACATTGTACGGAATGGGAGCTATTTTTTTCGGGCATAGCTCTTACATCACTCGATTGGGAAGATTAGTTAACCGTACTGCAACGAAAAAGTTACTTTCGTAGATTTTTGTACGAACCGTATCTTCTAGCCGGTTGTATTTTTTGTGGTGTTAGAATGCTGTGGCTTTTAAATAATAATAATATTCCACAACTATCACACAACGCCATCTAGTCCCAAGCTAAGCAGAGCTTGTGTTATGGGTACTAGACAACTGATAAACATACTTATATATTTCTAAATACTTACATTATTATAGATAAATTACACCCAGACAATGATCGTGCTCATCACACAAACATTGTCCTGGGTGGGAATCGAACACATGACCTCCAGTGTAGCAGTCAGGGTCACTAACCACTAGACCAACAGGCTTGTCTAAATGAAATAACGACGCTCTTATTTAGTTAATAAATAAAGATATACCTACTAAAATATTAGTGGTAAAAGTCTAATCCCTGGTTTTGTTTTGTGGTTTTTCTTTAAAGGAACCTCTTGTTTTCAACATTTTACTTTTTTGGTTTGAAAACTATAATGTCCACACATAATCAAGAACTTTCGCACGCGCGTAGGTATCCCATATCAGCCAGTTGCCGGCCACTGCTGAGTTCAGGCCTTCCCCAAAAGTCGCCAGGCTTCCCACTCTTGTATAATATGTCGTATCCATCATCATCAACTTTGTCAGGTGCACAACAACAGACTTTCATCCTGAAAAAATACTGTCACCGAGAAAAACAACAACATCAACGTCAAGTTCGTATCCGAGGGCGACAGTTAGTGTTGTCATAAATAAAGATTCCATAAGGTTTTACGTTGAGAAGCATTTCTTAAGCTGTTTTGATACCAAGAACTCTCGTACCGCCATCTTGAACATTTATACCCTCCGTTTGTTTGTTCAAAATTAACATGAACCGCCCATAAAAATGTAATTGAATTTCAATCGTACACGACTGTTTACAAAACCGACAATCGAATGGAAACACCAAACAAACCATAAACTAAATTTATGTCAACCTATCAAATCGAAATGTAGTTACGTACAAATAGTTGGTAGGCGAAACCCTAATAAATAAACATGAAGATTGGACCGTAATGTCGTTACTTATATCAAGGAAGCCGATGAAATATGAAGAGGGAAACTTGGCCAAAGGGTTAAAAGCGTGGTTATAATTTCTAGTCTAAGAAACGGATTACCTTTTTTGAGGCTTCTTAGATAGACAGGCCTTAAAGAAGTGGCTGGGATACAGTGAATTCGGAAGGTACGTAACACGTAACGATTTTATTTCTTTCTTCGTTAAAAATTGAGGCTACCCTCGACATCGGATTTTCAGATGCGGCTTTATTTATTTGACAGTAAATAAAGCCGCATCTGAAAATCCTATAGGCCTTTGATATAGCATTATAATATTGTATAGTATTTATGTTTTTTCACAATGTTTTTCTTTACCATTTTGAGAGAAGTGATGATGAAATAAACGGCACAAAGTCATGCACTTCACAACTCTTTAGGAGACTGGTGCCACGAGGCTACAACACTGGTCAACATAATGTAAAAAAATGTACAATAGTCAGCGACAGGCAGAGAAAATTAGTCGCAAAAAGGATGCCGGATAAGGCGAAAAATTTCTATTGCCTACCTCGTAAAATGCAGCATTGGATAGATCTTGCAAAAAGTACAGGACGGATTGAGCTGATCGCATTAAGAAGTGGTCTTTATCAAGCAGTAAACATCTTTCGAGCAATGTATTAGGAACGGCACGGTTAGCCCAGTAGCTGAGCGATCGGACCGCTGATGTGCTGCGTGTCGCGGCATCGATTCCCGCACCTAACAAATATTTGTATGATATACAAGTAGTTGTTCCGAGTCAAGGCGTTTATGTATGCAAGTTTATACATTTGTAAACACATCAACGACACAGGATAAATACCAAATGAGAAACAAAAATAATGACGACAAAATTGTTTAAAAAATAAACATGTCAAGTGGTTTGATTTGGTTTGAATCGTCCCCATCTTTTCCAAACCTAAAGATACCACAAAAATATGATAAGCAAATTCCAGAAAATTCTACGATGTCAGGAATCGTCATAAAAATGTGTGTCACGGAGGAAAAAAGTCGACGCGTGCAGTATTGGCGTTGGATGTCGTCCAAAATCAGAAGGTTTGAACGTTGCCCGCTCAGCCGAAATCAATTTTATATTAGAAACTGCTATTACTGTGGCGGATAATACGTAGAACGTGGGACTGGGACCCGAAATGGAGCAGTAACTGTGTAATTGTTTAATAGTAGTATGTGAGCTGAGTATCTTAAAATTTTTGGATGTTTTGAAGAAATATTTTTGAGAGCAACTTTCAGAATCTGAATTTCCAGGTACTGCTGTTGGTTTGTATTGTGGCTGAATTAAAGACTGACTCTGGCGGCTTGATTGGTGCAGTGGCTCAGCGATCGACTGCTGCGCAACGTGTCACGGGTTCGATGACCGCACGAAACAAATATGTTTATGGTCCGCTAGTAGTTCTTTCGGGTCTGGGTATTTGTGTATGAGAATCTATGTTTTTAAATGCTGCTATGATACAGGAGAAACTCCTAGTGTGGGGTAAAGTATCTAAAAAAAAACTATAAGCCGTGGCCGAGCAATTGGCTGCATTGCGTGTCGCTAGTTCGATTCTCGCATGGGACAAATATTTGTATGATATAGTTTGCAAGTTAGATTCGGATACGTAGTAGAAACCCATTTTTATGGCCAATAGGTTTCTACTATTCTGAATCTGACTGTTTTAAATATTAGAAAAAAGTATTGTGTGTGTATATAATACATATAAGAATTGTGAGTACAGTGAAATTGTATAAAAAACAAGTTAGAATTACTTGACTCTTACCTATATTTCCTCCACGCTGCTCAACGTTTTAAACCTGCAAACAAAAAAATAAACCATTACTCATACTCTGAAATAGGTCTGAAGTTCTGAACATGCCTGAGGAGCGGGTTGAAAGTTATACTTTTCAGCCCTAGGGAGAAAATTGTTCTATTTTGACATATAAAATGAACCATGTTCAAACTTTTAAGCAGCCACTAAATTGCAACGTTACGTAAAAATAAATAACATAAAGTTAAGTATTAATATTATTTTAAATTATTTTTTTTTTTTTTTTTACGTGGTAAAATCATCAAATGAGACCTACCACCCCGGGCAGGGCGAGAGGTACTGTCAGACTTGTATTGACTAAAATCCACGGTGTCCTTCAATAGCCCTTTATGTTCCGGGGTCACGGTGATGGTATAAGACCCGCGACCCCGGCAGGCTTTAGCCCTCTGAGAGGGGGCCTCGTCATTATGCTGACGCTCTTTGAGGCGCGCGTGGAACACGACGCGCCGTCGACCCGGGCATGGTCCATGGTCGGGCGGCGAGTTGCCCTTTACTCGCCGCCCGCATGCCTGCGCCTACGGTGGCCGGAGATCGTCTTGCGACGTCCGACGCCGTGGGCGTCCACCACCGCGGGTGGGGCGGAGGGAGGACCTTAACCTGTCTAGGGACTAAATACATATATCTACGCCTCCTTGATAACAATATTTACTACAAAAATAAAACTTACTGCTTTAATATAAAGGACATTACACATTTTCTTTTCGTTTACAGCAGAGGAATTTTATATTTCAATTTAGGATATGTTCAACGTGGACAGCTGTTAGACCATTCACAGGATGTTTATTTTGTATTAACTTTACTATTCACAGTGAGATGAACACCAAAGGTTGTCATCAGCTTGAAAACTTGAAGTTGTAATAATAAAATGTTTGAGAAAAATGTTGAGTTTAAAATGGAAATATCTTGGACGTTTTCTAGTTTATATGTTTTGAACCTAATCGTTTCATAACTTTAAATTCAGTAAATATATTTTATTAAATAAAAAAAATAGTTGGGTTTTCAGCTGATATGAAAACATCCTAGGTTAGCCTAGTGCGAATCTAGATTTAAATGAATTTGGCGTGATGTGAATCCGTCCTTATGCTAACAAAACCTTTGTAAATTACTGAATTAAATTATTTTGTAGGCCTTTCTGCAAAATCATAAATCTTTTTTTATCAATTATCATAACTCAGTCTCAAGGCAGCCACAAACAAAAAAAAAAACGTTTTTAATCCCACCATTAAAAAGTTGTAATCAATAAACAAGTAATCACTCAACCACAAAATACCCAATCTTTTACACAAAAATACCTTTCTTAGACCGCCATAAAATACCTTTCACAATTCGCCATAAACCTCAAAAGAACTTATAGGGGTTGTTTTTCAAAGAACAAAAAAAAATTGCTAAAAGGGCTTATAAATTTTTCACTCGGCTATGCCTCATTGTGATTCGCTATAACCCATCGGCGTTATATGAATAACACCTAAAACATCCCTTGAGAGAGCTGAGCATGTTGTTTTGGGAAAGGTAAAAAGTTTACCATGATGTAATAATGGCTGGATGTGGCTTGCGTACTTTGTCAACGAAGCATTTGTTGATTTATGGCAAAGTGTATAAATACGAAAAAAAAAGTAAATTAAATTTTCTTAATTAGCTCGGATCATATATTATAATATAAAACCATAGCAAAAACCTGTTCGTTGTTGTTTAAAATCTATGACCCCGTAATATGGGTGGTGAAAAATATGACGTGTTATTTTCAAATATTTTTTTTATAGTAATGAAAAAAAAATAAAAGAAAAAGAAATGTGTCAGATTGAAGGCATAACCCTTTCATCCACAAAATTCTTCTAGAGCGAAATGCTCAAGGGAATTGGCGTGAATATAAGCCTGAAACTCCCAACGTTTCAGTCAAGAGCTGAGATTTGAAAATAAAGAGGGCATAACTTAACTAAAACGTCACGATAAATAGACACCAAAGCTAACTTTGGCTAAAAAAAGTTTGCTTAAATTACAAACTAGAAGTTAAAACATTTAGTTTTTGCGGTATTGAATACTTACGAGACCCTACAAAGATAATTATATTTAATGTTTCATTGGCTGAACCTTTCGAGTTTATGTAACAAAGGCCACAATACCTATGGGA
The DNA here is from genome assembly GCA_028554685.1 of Agrotis ipsilon. NCBI lineage: Eukaryota > Metazoa > Arthropoda > Insecta > Lepidoptera > Noctuidae > Agrotis > Agrotis ipsilon. Next base: position 2,757,906 of record CM052956.1, read on the forward strand.
ACCATTTTATATCAAGTATTTGTATTTCTTTCATGTGACATTTAGGTCTGTTAACACACCCACGTAGGGTTGAATAAATTCTGTTAAAATTAAATGAGTGGCGAAACCAACTTGGCACAATTGTGAGCACAAAACTTTTAACCCCTATGTCAACAGCTCCAGGGTAAATTTTCCAAAATTATATTTCCCCGATGCCTAACACCTACGCTATAACGCCTATCAGTATGATATTTTATTTTATATGATAAACGATTTTAATAGCATGGAATTTCAAAACAACACCTCTTAAAAACTCAAGGAAGGATAACGTCAAAGTGGCTCTTCCAGTCGCCTTTAATTCTTCGAAAAACAAGGGTAATAATAAATGCTATGTTTTACACCCGCGTAAGATTTCAAAGAGGGGATGATTGGGGTTGATGCCTTGATATGCTTCGTAAATGTTGCATCGCCATATTCAAAATTACAGAGGGTAGTCGCAAATTTTAGCTGATTATTATTTTATGGTACGTCTGTTCAATATTAGGGCCTCAATTCGTGTTTTTTCGTGTAAACTCATCCCAGGAACAGATAGTGATGTGTTTTTCTTTCTTGTTTTAAAATGATGAATAAATGGGTACGATTAATCATCTCGAAATACATATCATCTATATTATGTATGTATTTAGAAATATATAAGTGTGTTTATCAGTTGTCTAGTACCCATAACACAAGCTCTGCTTAGCTTGGGACTAGATGGCGTTGTGTGATAGTTGTGGAATATTATTATTATACACTAGCGGCCCGTCCCGGCTTCGCACGGGTGGAAGACCCGGTCTAAAACCCGGTCCCGATGGTTACAAACACAACAAAAAAAGAATTAGCCGAATCGGTCCAGCCGTTTTCGAGTTATGTCGTGACAACGGAAAACGGGTTTCATTTTTATATATATAGATTGTAAGGTCTATAGAAACCTTTGGAAATGGACTAAAAGTGTACCTTTTATTCCAAGAAACTGCTGTTCCCGTGGAAAACAACTGGTGATAAATAGAATGCCCCACATGTCTGTCAAATCATGATTAAATTATTATTAGTAGCATAGCACAATCTGAATTGATTGTTAAATTCTCGTAAGTAAAACCGCGAGCAAGTTAGTTTCCTCATAAATATGATTTATTAAGCACATATTTGGACCAAAATGCGTCAGTTCCCACAAAGCTTTATACCTATTAGAAATATTTCGGCTCATGACTGAGTGATGCATGGGATTTTGGAGTCTATGTTGTCGTGAATAAATAATGAAATCGCTTGAGTGAACGTTTTGACGCTCAAATTTTAAGCTTAGTAAGGGAAACCACAATATTATGTTGCTAAAATTGGCTATCCCATGTAATGAAACCTCTGAATATTAAGGTATGGTTCAAACAATTTAAGCAAAACAAAGATAGAATACATTATTTCACAATTAAAACTGATTTCCAATTTCTTTTCTAAATCACTTAATTCTTAACTAATTCTTGCCAACGGCTTCGCCTGGCTTCGCCTATGTCACTCAAGACGAAACAAGCTTTTAAATAGTGAAATAATTTTTGAAATAGGTCCAATAGTTTCGGAGCCTATTTAATACAAACAAACAACCAAATCTCTTACATTTGAACACTCATCATCATCATCATCATCATTAGCCGGAAGTTGTCCATAGCTGAACATAGGCCTCCCCTTAGACCGCCACGCCGAACCACAATTCGCCTCTTGTATCCATCGGTTGCCCGCGACTCTCACGATGTCGTCGGTCCACCTAGTGGGAGGCCTACTTACGCTGCGTCTTCCAGTCCGCAGTCGCCACTCAAGGACCTTTCTTCCCCATCGGTTGTCAGTTCTACGAGTGATGTGGCCTGCCCATTGCCACTTCAACTTGCAAATTTTACGAGCTATGTCGGTGACTCTAGTTCTTCGCCGAATATCCGTGTTCCATTTGAACACTATCTCGCCAGATCTAAGCTATAATGTACAAGACGATGAAGAAAGCTAGGCTATAAGTGACTTATTCGTTCATGCCTTAAAATTTCATAAAAAAAAAACAGAAATAAAATAAACCCCTTTTGTGAATAAATAAACAGGTCATGTTCACTAAACCCTTTTCATAATATAATATGTTTTTATTATCTGTTAATACTTTGTAACATTCATGATAATCCATAATCGCGTGTAATAGTCAGTTTTGTCATGTATAATTGAGTTAGCGGATTAATAAATAATAATAAATATTTATATTAAATCCGCTAAGTGGATTACTTATTTAAAACAAAATCGTTTGGTTTAAATTTAGTCTCATCGAGGTATGTTATTCAGTACTGTGTTATGCAGGTCAGATAGGCATACATGTTATGTTCCAATATAAATACCCTTGTGGGACATTTTTTTTTTCATGGTAATATCATCATAGAGGCCTCCAACCCCGGGCAGGGCGGGAGAGACTGTCAGACTTGTACTGACTAAAATCCACGGTGTCCTTCAATAGCCCTTTATGTTCCGGGGTCACGGTGATGGTATGAGTCCCGCGACCACCCTTGTGGGACATAGTAAAAATAAAACTTTCCGGGCTTTTATTCATCATGCAAGTGCCTATAAATCCATGCAACACGTTGCCCAAATATATTATTTCCGATTCCAAAGATAAATTTCCAAATAGAAATACCTGTGCCCATTAGTTAAGGTTCTGTGATTTCAGATCCGATATTGAAATAGAAATTAATGTGTTGTATGAAATCGGCCTATGCTGCGGCTACGGCGTAGCAGCCATGCTACGCCGTAGCAGATTATCGGTACTACGCGCTACCGTTTTTGGAATTACCTTTTGTTGAAATCTGTTCGTGATTTTGATCCTATAATACCTTTTTATTCATATCTGCGTGAACGATCGTGTGGTTAGCCGAAATAATATGTTATTTTTTAACAAACTAGTTTTACCTGAAAGCTGCAAAGCTATGCTAGCTATATGTTTTGGATGAAATATTATTCACGAGTTTTTTTCATTTAAGTGTTCCAGGAATCGTAAACGAATTATTCTATCGATGCTCAATGTTACCAAAAACAAATATAACGATAGATTTTAAACAAAAACAAATTGAAATTGAAATTTTAAAGTATATCTATTAAGCATTACAATGCAATAAATGGTAAGGTGAAGCTGATCTGATGATGGAGTTAGAAGGTGGCTATAGGAACTTTATAATGAAACGCCGCAAACCCGCTGAATGTACACTCATGTGATTTGTCTTGACGAGTATTTTGACTTTCGTAAAGAAAGAAAGAAAGAAAAAACGTTTATTGTCACATGCCGTAACAAATACAATAATTATTTACAAGAAACTTATAACTAAACCTTAAATACTGTGTGACTCACGGCTGCGTAAACAATTATTTAAAAAAAAAAAGCTTATGTAAATAAAATGCTCAAAATCTACTGAAACAACTAACGAGGCACTAAAATAAAAACACAAAGAAAACAAAGACTAAAAAAATATGCAAACGAAACAATGTCAAGTACATCCTAAAATCGTTTGCTAAATTCCCTTAAAAGAGTTCGAACGAATACAAAACATTCAAATGAGCTCAGTAATAGTACAAAAGACACTTGAGTAGTACACGATGGTACTAAAAAGTACCATTTAGTAACAGGCAGCTGATACCCTACTTTTTAGTCGAATTACCCAATCAGCATACAAATGTTCTAATACAGGTCCCACTTTCTATTAGTTTTAGTCCATTTGAACGAAAATAAAAACGTTTTGGTCGGTTGGTCTGGGTTTTAAACGTTACTTTGTGTGCCAAGAGATTTTGTAGGCGACACCTCGCCAAGTTTTGAATGCTTGGACTAGCTGTTTTGTTATAGTTTGTACTTTGTATGTTTGCGTGTATACGATATATTTTTTTATGTAGTTCGGTTTAAGTATGTTTATACCTTAAAAACCAGCCTAGACCATTCACATTGTTCGGCGAACAAGATTAAAAAAAACATAAAACAAGTTTGAGAAAAAAAAAATCAGCCAAGTGCGAGTCAGACGCGGGCATGCGGACAGCGAGTAAAGGGCAACTCGCCATGGACCATGCCCGGGTCGACGGAGCGCGTGTTCCACGCGCACCTCAAAGAGCTGTCTGCAAATGACGGGGCCCCCTCACAGAGGGCCAAAGCCTGCCGGGGTCGCGGGACTCATTTCCATCACCGTGACCCCGGAACATAAAGGGCTATTGAAGGACACCGTGGATTTTAGTCAGTACAAGTCTGACAGTCCCTCCCGCCGTGCCCGGGATGGGAGGAATCATTTGATGATTTTACCACGATAAAAAAAATAAGAGTCAGACTCGAGCAATACTAAAAGCACGTTTGTTGTACTCTTATAGGTGTGATCATCTTATATTATTTAATTCTGTTTTTTATTATTTGTTGTTACAGCGGCAATAGAAACAACTACATCATTTTTTGAAAATTTCCAGTTTCTAACCATTACGATTCATGATAGATACGTTCAGCCTGATGACAAACGGACAGACAGGCAACGAAGTCTTAGTAATAGGGTCCCGTTTCACCCTTAGAGTACCGGTACTCTAAAAATGCAATGCAAGAGATACTAAACCGATTCTCAGAATTTTAACGTAAGAATTTCATTCTAATTATAATAGGAAAAAAATCAAAGTTAAAATCGATTATTTAACTTAAATATGATATTACGTAATATTTAATTATGATATTCTCCACTTATCAGCCTGTCGATCCTTTATTCAGTTGACTGACTGACACCGGATTGTGGGTTCACAACAAACCACAGAGCGTAATATTCAAGATTAAGGTATTGATAACATTGTATAATATTAATTGAGGTATATGGGTCTACGTTTTGATCAATTAGACAGGATCTTAAGATTACCTTTATCAGTAAATAACTATCGTTGTAGTAATAATTACCTAAATAGTAACATGGATTATCTGAAAATATTTAGTTGAAATAAATACTATGATTAGGCAATGGACTGCGATATGCTGACTTAATCGATTGATTTAAAAAGAAACCTTCTTGTAAAGATACAAGATCGATGATGAGATGTTAACATTCATTATTTTATGTATGCTGTCACTTTTAAATAATACAAAAAAATAAAGAACAAGGTCACATTAACATTACTAATTTAACCTTAGAAGCCAGCCAACTTAATCGCGCTTCACGGGGCTACTATCGATGTATTTATTTTCTACAAAATACCCTAATAAATATATTCTGTCAGATTCTCATTAGATTTATCCACAGTAGAAACTTAATACGTACGTATTTCATTTAATATTAACAAAAAGGTGAAATCAGAAACTCATTTGAATAATTTATCTGAAAAGTAATTGTGAAACCTTATCCTAATACAGAAAAGGGTTTGTCTAAGTCCTTTGCAAACGAGATAGGTACGTACCTAAATCAAGACCGCTACATTGTCTCTTCAGACGGACTAGTAAATGTAAACTACTATATACCGTACAATGTATCACCTGAGAGGCAATTTACTGAATTAAATTTTGAAACGACCGTAAAATGGGTAAATGGATCGGCTAGACACTGACTAGGTTAAGCCTTGAATAATGTGTGACGTGTAAAATATATTGTTATAATATTTAAAACTGTTATGTATAATAAATCTGAATAAAAACTTTGTTCAAAGATAATAGGTAATGAATCGTTCGTGCATTATTAAACTTATTTTTTGGGTGCTATTTCGATCTACAAATTAATTTGCACTCATTTAGAACAAATATTAATGCCAGTGTATATGTAAAATTGTGGTTGTTGAAAACTTTGATCTGTTGCTCTCCGTTGTATATTCTTTTCCGAAAAACTTCCATCATAAAGCAACAGCAAATGCTGATATAAATATATTTTAGTCATAATTATAAATATTTTTATTTGTAAAACTATTTGTCTGAAGAGTGTACTTAGCTGTCAGAAATAGGAAAGGTATCAGGCCACCAGAGACCAGACAAAGTTAATGGTAGATAAGACATAAATTAACAATAAAGGAAAATAAAACATCTGGGGATCCGACCAAATAAATCGCTGTAGGTGGTCTAGCATTCTGATCGTCACGCTTTTTTGAATTCAGGTTAAGTAATTCTTTTATGGTCAATAACTTTACTGACTAACGCTTATCCAGATTCCGCCCATTCCCTTAGGCCTTTATCTGTAACTTTAGGGAGTAATTACCGTATAAAATATGTGGTTTCCTACGGAAAACCAAAAACAGAAACTGACATACCATGACCTCTAATTCCTTTTCTTATCTTTGCCAAAGTAGCATGTAACATGTGTCTACATAAAATGGTCCGTGTAAATAGATAGGTAAGTACCCCCACTGCTTGGTTTATGATAGCAGAATTTCTTTTTAGTATAACTCCGTTTTATTCCTGTTTTATTATTGAGAAAAAATATTTCTTTTCTGGATAAGAATAGGATTTTTATTGCATGGAAATTGGTCGAACTGAGAGCTGGTGGCGAGAAGATATTACAATAGGAGAATTTAGCATGAGAATGATACTTGCATTTGGCGGCGAATCCGAAAATATGGCCCGCATAATTTAAGTAGCTTGTGACGATAGGGTCTGTAAAAATATTGCGTGAATCAGCCAATTTTGTAAACGGTCAAACCGAAAAAGAAAATAAAAAAGTGATGAAACGATACTACGACGAGATATGGAAATTAAAATAGTAGCGAAACGGCACTTTTGTGGGTTTGGTCGCGTTATGCCTACTTTTTTTTGTGGTAAAATCATCAAATGAGTCCTCCCACCCCGGGCAGGGCAGGAGAGACTGTCAGACTTGTACTGACTAAAATCCACGGTGTCCTTCAGTAGCCCTTTATATTCCGGGGTCACTGTAATGAAATAAGTCCCGCGACCCACTATGACTACTTAGCAAATACCAGTTAGTGAAATACCATTATGCTGGCAGAATTGACAAAATTCAACCTTAAGTTATATTTCGGATCCGTCGACAATTTCTGAAATTCTCAATTCCAAAATCAATATTAGGATTTGGTGATGTGGACTGTATTCCTATATAAAGTAGGTATCACCACACCAAGAGATTTAATTTCATTCAATATTCGGAATAAGTTATTTCCCTTCAACTCCAAAGACTAACAAAAGACCTCTCGAAATATGCTGACAATGAATGAAATTAGGATATTCTATTCTTAGATCGAAAACCAAACTTAAAACCCATCTATTTCATTTCATTGAAATGTCGACCTAATCTGATTTATGTAACACTGGTATATTTTATGCCTTGAATATTATTAAAGCTGGAACAATATTTGTTTAAAACCTAAAGCGTGGTTTCAAGTTTATTTCAAAGTTTTAGTAAATATACTGTTTACAGTCTATTTAGACTCCTTTGAGAATTCAAAATGATCTTATACTCAACTTCGAAGAAGCACTTTTCTGAAAAGTTTCAAGTTTGGAAAAGTAAATATAAATTACTTTAATAAGTAGTTACTTACTGGGAAACAGTCAACATTTCTGAACGTGAAACTCTTATATAAGGGTGTTATCGGTAAAAAATGTCAATTTACATAAAATCGGGGTGTTTTAAATTGAAAAACATAAATATCGAAATGAAAGCTATTTTCGAACTCATATTTCTGAGATTATACGGTAAGAATGAATAGTTCTCTACAAATACAATATAAAAATATGCCTCATGCGGTACCAAAATTCCTTTTTAATCATTTTGCCAATTTGTAGTCATTTAACTTTAAAAAACTCCGATTTTATGAAAATTCTTATTTTTTACCAATAACATTCACGCTAGCTAACGAAACAATGCCGTTTGTATAAAAGTATAAAAGCGTTTTATATAGCCCATTGACGAAACAGCTACACTTATGTTTGTACTAAATGTTATTCGTTTTGTATATTCCAAGAATTTGAATACAAATAGTTTATGTATGACTATAGAGAATACCTCATCGTTTTCCTTTTTATTTTAACGTTGCAATAAAAATTTCGTTTATTCCATTGCCTACATACCTCAGATTTATATAAAAGAGGGCAGAACGCTCTACTTTTCCCCTCATCTAGCCTAGAAGCAAATGTGAACACGTGGAAAGAGTTCATCCAGAAGGAACTGGAAGTCCTGCGCAACGATAGCACTGTGTTAAAACTATTGGCCCCTTCGTTCACAACGCCACGCAAGTCTCAGATACCATTCGACTTTGGTATGCAGATGACTCACAAATTCGCAATACGAATGATTCCTGCCATCCAGGGCTGACTGTCAGACTAAAATCCACAGTAATCTTTCAATAACCCTTAACGTTTCAGGGTCACGATTACCTTAAAAAAAACGAATAATTTATTTGAAATAAAGCCTGTCACAAACGCTTTTGAATTGTCAGAAGAAAAAAAAATAGGTAATATAAATACCTGATCACATAGTTCCGTGAACCCAGCAGGCCGTTGATAGTACTTTTTTTTTTGTGGTAAAATCATCAAATGAGTGGGGCGGAATGTACTGTCAGACTCTTAGTGACTAAAATCCACCCAAGTTCCTTCGGATGCCCTTTACGTTCCAGGGCCGCGGTATCCTGGGTTAAGTAAGTACCCGCAACCCTAGCAGGCATTTGGCGCGAAACACGACGCGCCACCGACTTGGGTTTGGTCCTCGGTCGGACGGCGAGCTACCCATTACTCACCGTCCGCAAGCCCGTTCCGCCGCTGTGCCCTCTGCTGATCAGAGGGACACGCGTTGGAGCGTCCACACGACAGGCTATTCGCATACGGGCAACGAGACGCCTTAGGCACACAGTGCCTAAGGAAAAGTTTTTGCTCGCATCCCAGGGTGCACCGGCCCGAAAAACTGGTCTTCCCCCCATACGTATCCGAGAGGAAACTCCAGTCCACGGGCGCACGTGGAGGTTTCCTGTCTTAGCACCCCCCGTTGATTGTACTTAGATTTATTGTGAAATACTGTAATTTGAGACACTAATAGAAGACTAAAACGAATGAAAGTTTAAAGATTCAGGCCATAAATAACTCGAAGAAACTTTTAAGTCTTTAAAATCAATGAACATAAATTTTCTCTTGAATGTTTTCGTCTTTGAACTTGAGATCTGTGGTTAATTTACAAAGGCGTTTTAAATTAAGCATTTGAAACTTAATAAGTTTTGTCGCAAAACTCAGTATAAGCTAAACTAAGTTTTTTTTTGTCTATACCGGGTCGAGTTCGTTTTTTACTTATACCGGGGTCGCGGAACTTTGCTAAAAAGGCATCGTGGCTCTGGAACGCAAAGAAAAACTGAAGGAATGGGATGATTTTATGATGATGTGTGAATTTTTACCTCAAAAAAATAATTTAAAATTGTTTTTTTTTGTACGCAAATTTTTTAAATATTTCTTACTAGAGCAAATGGCTCTTCCCCTCAACTTGAAATTCGCATACTTCAAATACCTACATAGTAACATTAAACTTTGCTATCACCACCTTTTTTAATCCCTTTTCGGGTCCCCCAGTACTACATGCTCTTAGATTCGGCAACCCAAACCAAATACCCAAGAAATACTATTCACTTATCTTCCTTCCCCTTAAAACTTACGGAACCCATGTTTGATACATTCAAAGTTACTTAGCTACCCCCTAAGGAAAAGAGGGTGATAACTAACGTGGGCATGTCATAGGTAATTATTATGTTTGTTAATGTGCAGATTAGGTAATTTCCTGTGAGTTTGTGACGGGGTCCCTACGTGTTTTCGAAAGTTATTGGTTCGATTTTTATTATTTCGAACTCGTTATGTCGAAGATTCAGTTGTGCGATTTGTTTATTATATCTTGTTGCGAAAAACTCTACAGCGATTGCTCATTTTGTTTGTTTATTTTGATAGTAGTACAAATTAAAGATTTTTTGGATAAAAAAATACTGTTGCGAGTGTACACCTGATACGGACAAACATTTCATCACAAGTATAATAGTGTTTTGGAGGAAAACAACAATAAAGTTCTTAAATAATAACGGATAGCGCCACGCCAGCGAATCCATGTGCAAAAGTTAGCAAGTATAATATGTTCGGTTTCTGTTGGGAAAATTATTAATTAAATTGAGAACCAATCTAGAACTAGGGCATAATAAGTTTCACATAATAGATGATCAAAAAAAAAAATCTTCCAAAAGAAAGATTATGAAAAAATATAGACCTGTATGTTTTTCTTCTAAATCACAAGACGTCACCCGTAGTTTATAATTTTAGAGGCGTTATGACGTCACAAGCGCCCACTCTCGAGTGTCAAAGCGTTTCTTTGTCAATATTCATTGATATTAAAAAAAAAAAAAACTTGCGCATTATTTTTCAATACTCTGACGGACTAATCAGTTTAATTTATTTATACAGTAAATTACCCTATTACGAAGACAACTTTATACCTACATACATATAAAAGTGTTTCCAGTCCATTTAAACGAGCACACAAACAGTACCAGTTTAAAACTGTCTTACGTCCACCGTCACGTTATCGTATCCAATTAACAAACAAACAAACAGGACGTTACGTACAACTAGTGCGCATTCACCAACAGTTAATTACTAAGTTTCAAAGGTGTATTGGTAAGCCATGTGTAAGAACCGCTGGGACAGTATTACGTATACCTAAATAAATGTATGGCACTTGGGGTATCAAGGAGAAATGTAAAGAGGATTTCTACACAGAGTTTTGAAGAAAACGACGTGGTTTTTGAATGTTTGGCAATTTTCTTGATTGATTTTTAAAAGTGGTAAATAAAAGTAAGTTGTGAATTAATGTTATATTTCTCTTTTGGTATTTTTGTTGTAGTAGATTTTATATAATTTAACAATCAATTTATTGAAGACACAGACAATAAAATACCTGTTAAGAAAATGGAATGCAAAGTGACATTCTATCGTTCATCATATCAGCCGCAGGACGGAAAGTGAGACTATTGAAGAAAAGACGGGGAGTTATTTTTAGATTACATCACGGTTAGCGCAGTGGCTGAGCGATTGGACTGCTGCGCTGCGTGTCGCGGGTTCGATCCCCGCACGGAACAATTATTTGTATGACCTACGAGTAGTTGTTCCGGGTCTGGGTGTTTGTGTATGTGAGTTTCTATGTTTGTAAACGCACCCACGACACAGGAGAAATTCCTAATGTGGGGCAACGTTTTTTTTAAAATAATAAAAAATAAATAGATTTCAAATTCCCAATAATATTATAAAGCTAAAATTAGTAAAGCAAAGTTAGAAAAAGAGAAAAAATAAACGAAAGAAAAACATCTATTTTTCCTGCTACTAAAAAGCTGTGAAAGTCCTTTTGAAATTCAAAAACAAAGCGATATAACAGGGGTTGTCTCAGCCCTCTGGCGTTATCAATCAAATAAAGTCGGTTATTGTAAAAGTCTCGTGAGATTTGGTAAAAGATGAATGGTATTTATTTTCAAGAATGGATAAATTAGTAGGGTAACAAGTATTGACGTTTTCAACACGAAATGGAAATCATTTTATATAAAGAAAAAATACTCAGGGTTCTCAAGTGTATTCTTTTTTCCCTAGATGTCTCCCATTTTTTTCGTCGTACATAGTGGATCTTAGCAAACAATAACTCATGGGTATGTAAGTTATTGTAATGGCCTATAAGTAGTTATTCTAGTTCTAAAACTAGATCCACTTACTAACATCATCATCATCTTCCAGCCAGTATTTACTTTTTTGTATTACTTGGTGTCGACGCAAAACGTTTTTTTCTTCCATTCCCTCCCATTCGATGTCACAGTATCATTGACTTAACTCCTTTTTCGTTCATATCGAGAAGGAGAGCAACTAACTTGCATTGAGTTAATTATTTTTTGCGAGCGGGAATCGAAACCGCAACAGCGCAGTAGCCACTATTGCAACTGTGTTATCAAATTAAGACTTATTAAAGAGCCATTCACTCTCATTTAAAATAAAATAAAAATGGAAAGGAAATTAAATCAATCAAAAACTATAAAATATATTAAACTAATGTAGAATCAAAAATGATGCATGAATTAGTTATACTAGAAAAGAATAACATTAATGATTACTGAACTAAATTATATACCAACCAGATGCATGGAAATCAATATACTATTGTAAAAATTATTTTGTTCTAAATTAAAAATAATAAAAGGCTTATTTATTTATTAAAGAACCATTTCTCCCTTCCCTAAATATTTTGAACCACATCATACCTTTCCAACATCCTTGGCATCACAAATAAGGAGGCCTCACTAACTTCAAAGAAATCTTAGCTTCAGTAGGATAATCCTCAAAGACCCTACCTAAGGGTGCCGTCAGAATGTCGTAAACTATTATCTGCTTAGTATTATACTCTAAGAAATTATATAGAATGGTTTTGAAAAGGAACCCCCTTATAAAGTTGGGATGGAGACGATTATAGGGGAGATACAGCTACGCTCTATATGATTTAACATCCTGATGAAATTGAGGGGTGTAAGACATCGAATTTATAACGGGGCCGGGGAATTTTTAGGATCCCCTCTGAGAGGGGAAACGGCCAAAGCCTGCCGGGGTCGCGGGACTCATTCCATCACCGTGACCCCGGAACATAAAGGGCTATTGAAGGACACCGTAGCTTTTAGTCAGTACAAGTCTGACAGTCCCTCCCGCCCTGCCCGGGGTGGGAGGGCTCATTGATCAATCAATCAATCAATCAAATCAAATTGTTTATAACTAAACCAAATATACTTTTGAAATGTCAAGACAAAAAATAAAACTAGTGCTAAAAATAGTTATGGTGCTGCAGTCCCAGTCACATGACATAAAAACTGTGCCGTGATGATGTTACGACGTAAAAAATAAAAAAGGCATCGAATTTGGGATTGATGTATAAAGTGGTTGTTCTATTAAATTGTATAAAATCTTGGTTCCTCTAAACGTACAGACAGATGTGTTGCCGGGGAGTTTTTTCCGTAACTTCTTCTTCCCAGCCAAATCACTTGAAACTGTCGAAGGGGGGCGCTTTGGGGGACTGCCTAATTTTAAAAGTTGAATTCAGAAAATGCTGATAAATCAGTCTAATTTGGATAAATGACATTTAATTTTGATCGTTAGTAAACTAGCTGTTCCCCGCGGTCTCACCACCTGCCCAGCAGCTCCTATTGGTCGTAGCACGATGTTATGTAGCCTTCATCGATAAATAGACTATCTGACACAAAAATATTTTTTCAATTTCCTCGAGTAATTCAAAAGATTAGCACATTCAATCCAACAAACTCTTCAGTTTTATATAGCGTGTATTCAGCCGATTTGTATAGATTCTAGGCCTTTCACAAATTATTTTTTTGTAGGCGTCCAGTAGGTATTTGGCCGATTATATTTTTAATCTACTGTAATTATTATTCTACATGCACTTTGAACGTGTACGTCATTTTAGGAGATGGACTGTCTTAAAAGGACCGGGAACTGTCAGATTAGCTTTTAGTCGGTAAAGTTCGACAGTGTTTTCAACTTTACTTAGTGCGGAGGGACTCATTTGATGGTAGATAGATAGAATATTTTTTATTATATAGAATAGAATAGAAAATCATTTATTCGATATAGGACACACACACAGAAATAATTAAAAAAATAATAATAATACAATAACAATTTTGCTGAACATATGTACTACAAACTTTACATAGAAACAGTAAAGATTTATGAGGGACGAAAAATTCAGCTGAGGCTTACCAATTCTGCCATCGGAGCCGAAGTCACTCGGAGGCCGAATCTTTATTTCCCTTGTTTGGACGTTTTATGGTAACATAGGGTCAACTATCGGAATAGTCTCATACTAATTCCAAAGAGACGAGCCGCGATGCAAGATGATTGGTCGTCCCAAGTAAGAGTGGGGGCACACCATGCGTAGCGGTGCCGCACCGCAAAGATTTCACCGCATCAGCACCGCACGAGCGGTGCGGCGCCGCAACGTTGTTATGTCGCAGCGTTGCCACCGGCGCCCAGCAGCGTTGGACAGTCTGTTAATAAACAACAACTGAGCGGTGCCGTTTTTTAAACTATCACGGTTTGCTTCATAACTTAAAATGTCACTTACGGGATATCTTCCGTGATTATTGATTTGTTTGAGTTCCCGATATCGGGAGCGGAGCGGGAGATAAGTTATGAGCGGTGCCGCTCCGACGTCGCAACGCATTCACCCCTCCCCTCCTCGTCTCGGTGGTTGCAAGTTCGGTGCGGCACCAGAGCGCATCGTGTGATATGCCACAGATATTTCTATGTGAGACGACGCAGCGACACCGCTCCGGCGCCGCACCGCCGCCGCAACGCATCGTGTGCCCTAAGGTTCTTTTGAAAAAAAAAATACTTTTTGAACTTTCATTATCCGGCGACTTCATAATGCATTCGCTAAGAAGTAACTGCATAATTATTATCTGTATCATGGAATTCTGAGTTAATTTCAATTTGAAACAAGTTGCTTCCTAGAATTTAGAAAATACTTTGCAAAATAACTGTTAATTTACGTAATTGCTGCTGAATACAAAATACGGGGATATCTGGCTTTGGCAAGTAGAAATTCAGTAGTTTAAAAATACAAATGGAAAACCAAAATGTTGTTTATCAAAACAGGATAAAATATTAATGTCAATTATAAGTTCTGTGGGTTAAAATTTACATGTTCCAGGATCACAGTTATCTGATAAGATAGTCCCGCGACCCTGGCAGGCTTTGGCCCTCTTAGAGGGCCCTGTCAGATTGCTTATAGCTCATTGAGGAGCGCGTGGAACACGACACATCGTCAACAAGAGCATGGTCCGTTATGAATGGCAAGTCACAGAGATTACAAGCATATGATCTGGTGCATTAAAAAAAACTGTAGAAGTATGTCACATCATCACCATCAACCTATAACAGCGCACTGCTGGATATAGGCCTTTCCAATGTGAAGGTCCTCACTCCATCTAGCTTGAGGGCATTCCACTCTATATTATACGTTTGCGAATTTGTGGTCTCCACTCAAAAACACGTCTACCCAACGGTCATTGTTTATACGACTAACTTTTACGTACGTTCATCATCATCATCAGCCTATAATGTTTCCACTTCTGGGACACAGGACTCCTCTATGTAAGAGGAAGTAAGATATAATCCATCACGCGGGCCCAGTGCCGATTGGTGCATGCTCATATCATCAAATAGTTGGTTCTAGGACATGTCGGTTTCCTCACGATGTTTTCCTTCACTGTTTTGGGAGCAGTGGTGAAGAAATTTTACAAAAAGTAATGTACTTGACTGAGTTCGAATTCACGACCTACAGGATTATAACTGGGCTACCACTGCTTAACGTAAATTATGTTTTGCGAATAAGCTCGAAAACATAAAATACTGCATCGCTTAACTTGCAGTAAAAACCCGTATCTCAACATTCCATTACAGTATTATGACCACACCTTTATAACCGACATTTTCGGCCACCCGACGCCCGTTACCGACCGAGAATGCGTGAAATCGGTTTATCTGATCATCGAAACACCGAACTGGCAGATAATGTGTGAGTTTCAGATTGTTTGATGTTGGGCGCCTATCAAAGGGTAATAGAAAATTGATTCGTGAATTTGTGAGCGCGTAAAATTATCGCTCGTTTTGGTTTATATCCGCTTTATGCTTTTCTTATTTGTTGGTTTACTCATGCGTTATGGAGATAAGTAATCATTAATCTATACATATAATAAAATAGTAGGAAAGTCAAAACTGTACATTGATTATTTTTTTAAAAGAATACTTGGGGTGTGATCTATAATCGATACCGAAGCCAAAAATATAGTTTTTAGAATTTTTGTCTGTTTGTCTGTTTATCTGTTTGTCTGTATGTATGTCCAGGATAAACTCAAAAAATACTGGACGGATTTTAATAATTCTTTTTTTGTTTTATAGGTATTAAGTCTGGTCAAAACATAGGCTATAATTTATTTTGGAAACTTGAACACCTGGCGCAGAACCGCAACAGACTAGCTAAACTATAAGAGATATAAAAATGGTGCCATAGCAAAAATTGTTCCACGTGATGAGCATTTTCTGCTGAGAGAATAAATTTGAAGATCTGGAACACCTGATGTGGAACTCCAAGAGCACAGCTACACTATAACAAATACAGGAATGACGTCTTAGCCAAGTTGTTTTGCCTGGTGAGCACTCTCTGTTGACATATAAAAATTGAAGATCTGGAACACCTGATGTGGAACACCGAAAGCCCAGCTAAACTATAACATATATATAGAATCGACGTCTTAAAAAGAGTTGTTCAGCCTGATGAGCATTCTCTGTTGACGTGTAAAAATTGGAGATCTGGAACGCAATGTTGAACAACAAACGCCCCAAGTGTTTCTTCTAAATTGGCCAAAAGGGAGAAATCCGCATCTATAAGAGGTACGGGAAAACTTTCTTAGGAACCTTTAGCTCATTTTTGAAATAAAAAAAATATTCTACTGGCCAAACACACATCTGGGGGCACGGCAGTGCCCCTCGCCAAGACGAGCTAAGCGAAGCGCAAGGGCACCTACCTTTTCTCGAAGTGTTTCGTCGCTTTTTTGAACGCTCATAGAGTTAGTTTCCGATGTACCAGATAGTTCATATTCACAGGATATGATGCCAATAATAGACTTATTAAGCATACAAAATCTCAATGGAATAGCTCTAATAGTTTAGATTTTATTGACATCTAAAATACACGGATTTCGTCACTGATATATTGACACACTGACACACTGACACACTGACACACTGATGATCATCAAAATGTTTGGCCACTTCCTGCAGTGCTACAGAGCTGAAATTCGGTATGTAAACTCAGTTTAGTATACAACCAACAAGAAAATTCACAAACTTATAACTTTCGCCCCCCATCGCCTAAAATGGGGGTTTGAAGTTTGTATGAGACCATAAGATGTTAGGATACTTCCTGCAGTGCTAGAGACGTGAAATTCGGTATTTAGTCTAAGTTTAGTATACAATCAACAAAAAAAATCTTTAACCTACAATGTTCACCCCCCATCCCCTAAAATTGGGGGTGGAAGTTTGTATGAGACCCTAAACCTTATTCGGGTGGAATCAAAAAGTCAAAAAATTCAAAAAAGTCAATCAATGTATGGCTTGGCTGTTTCGCTACTTAGGTACTTCAGAAACTAAATATTAGCATCACCTCCACAACGGTAACGAAACGGTGAAGCCATAGATTTTTACTGATTTGTAGAATTTGTGAAGTTAGGTTTGCTAGAGTTAGGCCGTGTAGATTCAGAAGCTTGGTTGTACATGAGATCTGATATCTTTTTCGTAGGACAAACCTTATGTGCTCGTTTTGGCAACAGTTTACATGAAATGTTTTTGGTGGGATTAATTATTTACCCGGGCTCTTGGTGTTGGGTATCAGACTTTGCAAAACTTCGATTTTGACGACCCCGTTGTCGCTGACATAAGCAAAAAGATCCGCGTACGAAGTCGAGGGCTAGTATTTTATAAATATTAAACGCATTAAACGCCGCGCTAAACGTCACCTTGAGACGTTAGAAGAATGAAGAATTCGCCACGGCAGGTGAGAACCTCATTAGCTAGGTGTGAAATGAACATCGGATGTATTGAATCCGAAGGTCACAGGTTCGAATCCTGCATGCAGTTCAAATTTTTCTTTCCAAAGAAAATCTTTGATAAGTAATAATAATTTGCCGTTTTTTCAATTATATCGGGGTCGCAATCTACACTCATTTAGCTGTTTTCCTTGGAGATTTTCACTTGTTTTATGTTAGAAGCGAACCACGCGAAGGGGTAATTTTCCTACCGTGTTTTTGGCTTTACTCCTCAGTGGCCTACTAAGAATCTAAGACTTTCTATAGTCTATAAGCCTTATATTCAAAAATTAATCTAACTTCTAATGAGTACTGCCAGCAGTACATCGCTAGCAATGCTGCTATGCACCTTAAAATCACTCAGAGCTCATTAATTTCCCACTAGCTTAAAATAAACCTTGGTGGTCAGCACTACGGTTGCCTATTTATAATTACATGGCTCTTGTGAAGCATTTCATTATTACTGAACTGCATTCGGTCCCAATCAGCAAGAGAGCAGTTGATTGGGGCTTTAAGTCCGGACCAATGAATGAATAACACATTACGTGACGTTTGTTTCATTCAATCATTCACTCATTGATTTTAAAGAGCGTGTTTGGTCAGGTTTTTGATCGTTTAATTGTTTTGCTTGTGGTGAACATATAATAATATAGAAAAAAATAATAATAGATGAACTACGAATTTTAAAAGAAAAATTACATTTGACAGAAGACGTAAGGGTTTTTTGTTTACGTCGTAAACAAAAAACTAAAAATCCTCTGGCTAAAATCCACGGTGTCCTTCAATAGCCCTTTACGTTCCGGGGTCACGGTAATGAAATAAGTCCCGCGACCCCGGCAGGCACCAAAAAGGGCTTAGTGTAAAATTAAAGACAAGTTCTCTCTTGACCTTTTCCGCGGTTGCCCTCTTGAAAAAAAGGGGTGCAGATGGTATTTTTGTCGCAAACGATTAGTCGCAAAAGATTTCTTGATAAATTTTTAATTGCAAATTAATATTTATAGATTTGCAACTTATGTGAAAGAACTACATAAAAAAGTGATTTATTAGGTACTTTAAATAAAACAAGACATTTTTCCCCTTAAAAAAAAAACTTTAAAGTATTTAAATATTATCTAAAAACCATTTTCATCAAGGATCTCATAAAACATGGATTCAATAACTGCGGCGAGACTATTGAAAGTTATCGGATCTCATCCGACACTCAGGGTTACTAGGGCTAAAAACATTTGCTATGAAACTCATAATCTCAGACCCGAGAAAGACTTACGATCAAAGCTTTGTGATGATAGCGTTTATATTTTTTGTGTAGGTTTATTCATTAAAAGCCTAACAAAATAAGGGCAACAAGGGGTAAAGATATAATGAAATAAGTAGGTGTTCACACATGTTTGTTAATAAGCTGTAGTTGGTGGTCTTTTTAGCATTATTTACAATGGGTTTTGTTTTGGCATCAATCGATCCCAGAGTGAAACAAAGAAAGAAACCTAAAATGGTGCGAACTCAACCAGAAAGTACTTGAACCCTTTTTTTTTTTTTAAGCGTGGTAAAATCATCAAATGAGACCTCCAACAACCCCGGGCAGGGCGGGAGGTACTGTCAGACTTGTACTGACTAAAATCCACGGTGTCCTATAACAGCCCTTTACGTTTTTACGTTCCGGGACCCCGGCAGGCTTTGGCTCTCTGAGAGGGGGCCCCGTCATTTTGCTGACAGCTCTTTGAGGCGCGCGTGGAACACGACGCGCCGTCGACCCGGGCATGGTCCATGGTCGGACAGCGAGTTGCCCTTTACTCGCCGTCCGCATGCCCGCGCCTTCGGTGGCCGGAGGTCGTCTCGATCTTGCGACGTCCTACGCGCCGTGGGCGTACACCACTGCGGTTACTTGAACCCCTAGATACGGAACACAGTTAAAACTATTTTGCGTCTCTCTGACTCCGTTATAGGTAAGGCCCTTCGTACACAAGGCGACTCGGGTATCCGATACTCCAGTCGAATACCTAAGTCGCGCGACTCTAGTAGCGCATGATCCGTACACAGCGGCGACTCGAGTCGTAAGACTCAAATCGTCTATTCTATACCATTCTATATTCAACCTTAACAATACATAGTATAAAACACAAAATGTACATCTCATTGCATAAATTAAAATGCTGTTTATTTCAAAAATGGCGGGCGCATTCCAATTTCAATTTTTTGGAATTAAAAATTGGCGCGCGAGAAAAACGTATTTTCACGCAAAAATATTGAGAAAGAATATGGTTCACAATTTCGCCGCACGATTCTGCTACAAGGTAGCTCGATTTGTTTATGCTTTGACTTTCATGGTGGTGACCATGGGTTCAATCCCCAGGCAAACATACAATTTTTCTTTTTTCCTGTTTATTTTTTAGAGTTTTATTCCTTTTTTTTTCTAGGTTTTTTTTTTATAGTTTATCTTTTATTTGCACTGGAACGCTGACGCGCTTACTGCTATGCTGATGACCGTGGACAATTTCAGATTTGAATAGGATTTTATTTTAATGTTTTCGTTTTCTTAACTATTTTTGTCGTATGTACAAGTACATGACGAAGCTAGGTTAAAGTAGTAATGTTTGTAACGAAACCATAATAATTTATAAAAGTGTAAAAAGTTTGACACCATGCTCGATAGATGGCGTTGTCGTCGAGTTAGATCGCGCTATCGTTTGGTTACATCGATTTAGTAAAAGCAACTGTGGTTTTATTTTGAACTTCATTAGTGTTCACATAAGTTCAATATTCCAACATTACCAGTTCTCGAGCTTGGTAGTAAACAAACAAGTAATATAAGAGTCTTAGGTATCATGCTATATGCCAATAAACATTTTTTTAAACCTAAGTTTTAGAATAGAACCACGGTAGAACTAAGTGTAATTTATTTTTATTCATGTTACTTTCTTTTAACTTCTTTGTAATTCTTTAATTCCTTCATTTTTTTCTATTTATTTTGTATAAAATGTACAAAAAAAGGAATTGTCTGTTAAAGTAAGTAGGTACTATTTTTTAATTTGTTATCAGTGAAGTTTACAGTTTTATTTATTTTATCTAATACCTAATCACTTTTAATTTTCTATGTATTTTTCCCGAGCTAAGCTCAATCGACCAGGGGCCTTAGTCAAAGAGCATACGACAGTAAACGACAATCGTTATCGTTCATCAGTCACCAATACATTTTCAACTTTATACCCCAGCGCGTAAAGTTGAAAATGTATTGGTGACTGATGAACGATAACGATTGTCGTTTACTGTCGTATGCTCGTTTACTAAGGCCCCAGGTACCTATTATTATGTAAATCACTACTTATATTAATCATTACAAAAAATAAATTCCGGCCTGTTAAATCAACGGCCATTCCTATTACCGCCCAAGCATAGGTTTTCCATAGTAATGACGGGGCCCCCTCTAGAGAGCCAAAGCTTGCCGGGGTCGCGGGACTTATCTCATTACCGTGACCCCGGAACATAAAGGGCTATTGAGGGATACCGTGGATTTTGATCACTACGAGTCTGACAGTAAGGGTTGGGAGGACTCATTTGATGATTTTAAAACGAAAAAAAAAGCTTAAGTATTCCATAATCATCATCTGCCTAGCCTATTCCCAACTATATTGGGGTCGGCTTCCAGTCGAACCAGATTCAGCTAGATATCAGTATTTTACATAGAGCGACTGCCTGTCGGACCTCCACAACCCAGTAACTGGGTAATACCATACCCCATGGTAAGACTGGTTGTCAGACTTTAGAGCCTCTGACTACCAGTAACGACTGTCAAAGATCTATAAACGACAGCCGGGTCCCACGGCTTTACGTGCTTTCCGAGGCACGGAGGAAACTCGCTATGACAGATGGTCACCCATCCACAGATCAACCTAGGCAAGCGCTGTTTAACCCAGAAGATCGGCCTGTGCGGCTGTAATTATTTAGTCACGAGCTCCTCATAATATACTTAGAATATTATTTTGAATTTGACAAGCCTGTTAGTCTAGTGGTTAGTGGCCCTGACTGCTATGCCTGAGGTCGTGGGTTCGATTCCCAAGGAAATTTAATGTTTTTGTGATGAGCAGGATCATTTTTGTTCTGTGTCTGAGAGTAATTTATCTATAATATTTATGTATTTAGATAATAAAGTATGTTTTTCAGTTGTCTAGTACCCATAACACAAGCTCTGCTTAGCTTGGGACTAGGTGACGTTGTGTGATACTTATGGAATATTATTATTATTAATTGTAATGAAACAAACAAGGATATTTTTTTACTTCAGATACAAAGATGTTTAATAATAAAGTTTGAAATAATACTTTGATACAAATTTTTCGTCGGTTATAAATCGCGCAGACTTGGGTATCCGCGATCTTGATAAATGGAGTCGCGCGTGGCTAGAGTCGGCGACGCATCACCAAAATAATCCTCTAAGGATTTGTATTGCGATAGTCTCCTGGAAACCAAATCGTAAGGCATCGGAAACTTGCGTAGCGTTGTGTACGAACCTTCGTACACAACGCGACGCAAGTTGCCGATACTATAGTTTCGTAACTACTCATGACCTGCGGAAAATTCGAGGTATTAAATTTTTATAATGCAATTTGATGTAACGACATAGACACTAGCGCCCCGTCAAAGGGTCATGATGGGTGGTCAAGATTATGAATTTATAAAATGTCTGACACATGACTGTGACGTCAAAATATATTTTTAGGGATCCGTAGGTTCGAAAGAAAAAACGGAATCTTTATTAGATACCTAAGTCGTGTGACCGTCCGCCCTTCACAGTTAATTTTCTGTGAACTTTTTTGACCGATTAAGTTGTAAATATTTATCTATTGAATACATAGAAAGAAAGAAAGAAAGAAAAAACGTTTATTGGCACACGCCACAAGTGCACACAGTACACCAAGAAAATAAAAAATACTCAACATTTAGAACAGTTAAGTAGGTAGGTATGGCATTTCCAAACATATCAGTTCCTATTGCTCAAATGTCTTTCTGTATTATCTCCGAAAATACTGAGTATATTTGTAATTATGAAAAAGATACAAATAATAGAAGTCCTTTGTATATAGATTACAAGAAATTTTACAGTAGTCCTATGATCTTAAAACAACATAGACATCGCAGGGACAACAATGAAAAAAAATTGTAAACAGCATCATGAATGTGACATCAAATGAAAATGCTTATTTTGAGGATTGTAAAAATAATACTTTATTCGTAATCAATTTTATTCAATGAAATAGAAAAAAAAACCTCTCTCTCCCAATTTTTTTATTAAACTGCATACCAAATTAAGATGTATTACGAGGATTGAATATTGAGTGAATATTTTTTTAACATTTTAAAATACTTACTTTCCAAAAGTGATTCAAGAATATGCTACGGAACCCTTTATTGTGTGAATATAATTAATAATGGTAAATAAATTGTTCCGCCATCTTGAAAGTCGCAGAAACTCAAGTAGCGGCGATGTCAAGAGATAGGTAACGCGCGATTGGCGTCGTGCGTCGCGAGCATGTGTACGAACGTATATGGATTTCTATTGCGAGAGTCGCCTGGATACTGAAGTCGTAAGGTATCGGAAACTGGAGTCGCCTAGTGAACGAAGGGCCTAAGTTTTACGTAATCCACGCACCTCTCAAAGAGCTGAAAGTATAATGACGACCCTTAGAGTGCCAAAGCCAGCCGGGTCGTGGGACTAATGAGTAACCGTGCCTTGGAACGTAAAGGGCTATTAAAGGACACCGTGGGTTTTAGTCAGTACAAGTCTGCCAGTCCCTTCTGCCTCTGCCTGGGTTCGAGTACTCATTTGATGTAATAACCAAGTTAAAAATATAGGTAAATTTTTAGGTCCTCATTTATAATTTTATATCAATAATCGTACTCCGTCGTATTTAGTTACAACTACAACAAAACAAGACCACTAGCAGTTCAACAAACAAATCTTTTAACAAAAAACAGGACACCATTTTGCTGCCAAGCGGCAAGACTAGCTATCTCGTATCTTACAAGCGATATATTTTTTACCGAGGACGGCAGGCTTAAGGGGAAATGGTGCCGGTCAGATAGTTACCGATACTTTAGCTTCATGGTCAAGAGGCAAGGCCGATATGGTGTTAGTTTTTTTGGGCTTTGCAGACCTGCTAAAGATTGGCCTTCTATGATTAATGTTCGGGAAAAATGCTTCCAGTAATTTATCTGCGATTTTCTCGTGTTTTTTATAT
This sequence comes from Agrotis ipsilon, assembly GCA_028554685.1. Lineage (NCBI taxonomy): Eukaryota > Metazoa > Arthropoda > Insecta > Lepidoptera > Noctuidae > Agrotis > Agrotis ipsilon. The sequence continues at coordinate 2,781,761 of CM052956.1, forward strand.
CTACTGTTATCGCTGAGTCTTTGAGTGAGATCCCATGGCTGCCAGGCCTTATTTAATTTCAAAATAAAGTTAACGGTATAGATACTTTTACAATATATTTTGACCACATGGTTGGCGAAGTAGCTGAGCGATCGACAGCTGTTCAGCGTGTCGCGGGTTCGATCTCCATGTGGAAAAATATTTACATGATCTACAAGTAGTTGTCTGTACATGCACCCACGATATAGGAGAAATTCCAAGTACTGGTCAAAATTAATAGAAATAAATTATAATTAAATTTAAAAAATATTCCATATACCTTTTGATCTGTTCAGTTCAGTTTAGACATTTCAAAAATTTAATTATTGTATTATACATGCTCTTAAACAAACCTTAGCTCAAGATTTGAAAACTCATGAAAAGGCCTCAGTGTGAGCTGGAAAGATTGCATATGAAATGATGAAGCTTTATTTAACATTTTATTCATCCACAGTTGAAGTAAGCAGAGCTACACATTATTACTTGAGCGCGGTGAACCATCTCGTCATATGTCACTTGCAACCGTTCTTACAGCTCTTTCAGAAAAAAGCTTACGGAATATCATTTCTAGAAATGTTTTTAGTTTTTTATTTTACTTATTGTATGTCTTGAAACATGGCTAAATAATAACAACCTTCGGATTTCGCATACCGCGGCCTACGGTGGCCGGAAATCATCTTGTGACGTCAGTTGCCATTGGCGACCTCCTTCCTCTTCGACATCTGGGTCGTGAGGTCCGGGCTGTCCGGGATATCAACTACCGCCTTCTTCTTCACTGGTATGACTGCTTCACAGAAGGAGGCGACGCGACAGCTTCCCCATTCCGTCTCGCCCCGCAGCATGGCTTCGACCAAAGCTGGGCGCAATAGATCGTTGCCGCCTATCACCTTCTTAAGGACGTAGTTTTTAGCATCCTAAAGAGGTTAATTTCAAGATAAACAACAAAGAAATCTATTTATACTAAAAGCTACTTTTGACATAGGAAAAAACATTTCTAGTTTCATATTTGAGTAAACAATTCTAAAGAATGCCATTACGTACGTATGAATGAAATAAGAGTATTCCAAGAATCCCCGTCCCAGGAATCAAGTGTAACCTAAATTAAACTCTAATTATCAAAAAATAAAATTGACAAGAACACATCTTAACATCTTCAAAGGCACGAATACTCCACCATTATTATTTTATATTAAAAGCGATATTCTAAAGAGACATATATTTTTTTATTCAAAAGCTCCGTGTCACGTTCTTTTAACGCCCCTTCGCGGGTTCAAGCGGGTTCTATACATGTATAGGAATCATCGAGGCGAGAATGATACAAGGCAGTTTATCATCCCCTCATATCATGTTTACCCTGTGTTTTTTGGATTCCGTGGTAAAATGGCGGATTTAGCGGACCACAAATAGATCGAAGCTGCAAATGTGAACGTTTCTTTTCTGAATGGGAGTTTGGGTAAAATATTCATAGTTTCAAAATGATACAGTGGCCTGACATCGAAATAAAGCCAGATCAGCATTTTTCTTTTGCATGGAAAAATAAAACGGGCTGGTAATGCACGTGTTAAGTTCGGTAATTACGCTGCAGGAATTTTATACCGGTATAGAAAGTGTCTATGTCTATATCTAGGTTTTAATCTATCGTGTCTTCATCTCAATCCAGTCAGTATTTCTGTGACGTGGGTGCGTTTACTTATAACATTTAAATTCACACACAAAAAACAGCCAGATGTAGATCGACCTTTAGGCCACACAATTCGCCACGCTGCGATTGCGGTGGCAAGACCCCTCATTGAGGTATTGCTGGAGAGGCGTCAGCGTTACGGCGTCCTCACCTTCCGCTTGATACAGTTCCTCCCTGGATTTGGATTTTTAGGGGGTTCCCGTGTCAGATTGGGAAGAAAGAAATGACTGGGCGTCCTCACTGCAAGGATTGCTCTGAGAACATGGTGTAGCATACGATGCAAGTCTGCCCCTCTTGGCCACAGAACCGCCGTGTCGTCACAGGTTTTGGTCTGCAGAACCCCAGACGCGCGTGTCCGATACCTACTTGCCCGTTTGTTTATATTTCGAAAACTAAGCGAAATGCGCACAGAATACAATATTATTTGACCTGACCTTACACTAGAAGAGGCAGTAGAAAAATTGTTTTAATAAGCAAACCAAATGTTAGGAGGCCTTTGTACTGACTAAATACTGACACAATACCTAAATATTCAAACAGTAAGAGAATATCAGCTCTCGGTCGTGAGCAGAGCGTTCAAAATCAAACAGAATGTATATGTAGGCTTTGACTTAGGCATTGCTCTGTGTTAGTGAAGCCGGGTCTAAATTACAAGGTCTGTCTCTAAATGATTATGAGCAAGCATTTATAGGACATGATAGTCGTTTTTGATACAATATTTTCTCAGTTATATTTCTTGATATAAATGGAGAATATAATTAGAAAGATGTCTATGCTACAAATTGGCTGATTTCTGTTGTTTAAGAAATAATAAACGTGTTTCAAGATGTTTTTTCAATTCAAATCAATTGTGAGGTGATCTAGTGAAGTCTGGATATAATAATTAAATTAGTTATTGAAGATCCTGAACTATTTTGGATAGAGATAAAGGCAGTAAAAAAACAAGCCATTAAAACTTAAAAAGAACATTTACTTTAACGTTTAAAACTGCCTAAAAATTCAATTAAAAACATAAAATTATTATGCTACTAATAGTTTTAAAGGAGCTACGTGAGAAAACTACTAACCGATTTTAAATTGCTAGAAAAATATAACTGGATAACAGTGACACAAAATCTTCGAAACTAGAGTGATTTCGAAGAAAACTATACTCAGGATAACTAAAAGAGATTGATAAAAAAAGTACTTAATACGTACCAACTAAACGATAAACAAAAAATTACTTAGCTAGCTAAAAAAAAACCGTTAGTTATAGTCAGATCAACTTGAAAAAACAATTCACATAACATATTTTGTTTAGATTATCTCACAGATATTGCGATATAAAAATAATGTTATAAAACAGCTCTGTTACGCTTTTATTTTCACAAACGGCCCACATAACCGTATTGTACGATCCTGTTTTAAGACCCACGTAGATGAAATTATTCGATGTTCTATTTACTGCGTACTTTACATAATTTTGTTGTTTTAACATAAAAGCTGAACTATCGAGGCGGCCATTTTACTTGACATAATACTTTATACGGCTCCATAAAGAAATTAATATATCAATAAAGTCGTGCTGTTTATGAGCGTAACTTTTATTTTATTATGCTTTGGCCGCGCTACAAGATAGCTTTAGCAATTGTGGTGGGAAGAAATGAATAAGTTATTCCATGAGTTTGACGCCAAGCAGTTTGTATCGTGTTCTCTTCGATGCGCTGGAGTTTCAATTCCTTCTGTGTGCTCGCTCTATCTTAAGCCTCATCTTTACCTCTGGAGTACATTCATTGAGGTCAGACCAAGAGCAAACATCCAGTTATACAAAATAAAGAATGCCGCTACTTTTAAACATTGCAACGTAGCTTGCCTAGCCTCTTTCTAACTACATAATGTTGTGGTCAGCTGCCAATCCAAACAGATACAGCTAATAACCATGTTTTATTGCATGAAGCGACTGCCTGTCTGACAAGCTGAGAGTGTTTTTAAGCACTCCATACACCCGTCTCCATAGTCCGCCATACTCTATAGAGCTTTAGCTCTAGCATCACTTCCATGTTTTTGTAACGTAAAGTAAACTGAAACTAGAACGTTAATTTAATTAGGCAATTATTCAATTTTCATACATAAAACGCAGTAAATACTTCCATTACGCGGTTAATAAAATATAGAAATATTGTGATTAGCCCTCAGATCTCATCACTACATTAAAAAGTAAACAGTAAAAAATCCTACCCATGTAGTGATATATTACCTACTATGAAGCTTTCTACAAAATACATAATTCATAACTCACCCCTACTCGACACACACACACACACACACACACGTCGCCCTTTTAACACTCATTGACCAAACAGCCGTTACTAATTCTACGTCGTACAGGTATTAGTACGAAAACAAGTTGGCAGTGAACAAATATTTAGCAGTAAGACATACAATAGAAGGGTACATAGAAGGTCCACTTTACAAAATGAGTATAAAAACGCACTGCCTTAAAAATAGACTTCCTCAGTCTTCAATGAGTAAAACAAGGAAAAAAATTAAAGCAGTGAAGGTAAGTAGAATGAGTAAAAAAGACAAAGAGACTAATTATTGTATGTCTCACAGCTGCGATTGAAAAGGTCTTGTACAGCAAACATTCCTGTGTAAACGCACTGAACTGGCATTTATTAAAAGTAGAATGTTTCAAAAACATTTAATTTTACACAATTATATGAATGAACGCACTCCGCATCATTTGTTTCCAATGGTAAATCGACAAAAACGATTATGTACTATGTGTATTAAAGTAATATTTTATCGGACGAAATTATCATGATAACAAAATGAGACGAAAGTAATGGCAATCTGATTTTAATAAAACTTCAAGCATACATAGGTCTTAAAAGTTAGGTAAAAGAATATTTTGTAACGTTTACATTTTTAAAAAGAGATTGTATTTTCTGTTTCTTTAAAGCGGCCTACGTTAGCTAAAACACTGTTAAATGTATTTTGCTTACGGGTTTGAAATTTAACTAAAATATAATATGTTCGGTATTTTTAAAAACAGGGACTTGAAACTTTATATCAAATGCCGTTTGGTGTAAATGTTCTTAACAAAATTATACGTTACGTTTGATTTTCGTTCCTTGTACGGAGTGTACCTTTTGTTTTATATTTATTGTGACTTAATGTAGAACGTAGGAACATGTAACACAGGTCCAGGGTAAGTAAAGAGTGGACGTAATAAACAGTTGATTTTCTTTGATGATATAGAAAGTATATGTAAGTTCTGGATATTTACATGGCTCAACTGGAAATATATTTATATGATGTTTGTTTAGATTTCTAGGCTTGATTAAATATAAAAGTGCATTCAAGAGAGGTAGGTACTCTTTTAAAAATTATAATAAACTTTGAAAAACTGTTTTTTTGTAATATATTTTCTTCGCGGTTGATTTGAATAGAGTCTCCCTTCAATGATACTGATCGACATAGGACATTTTGAAAAATACACCCTTCCAAACAAACTAGGTTATATCTAAATTTTGAGTTATCGAGGAACGAACATAAAAAGATTCCAACGGAAAGTCACCTCCTTTATTAAAATCGGTTAAAATACTACGAACTGGGGTTGTGGGACTAACGAATACCGTGACCCTGGAACGTAAAGAGCTATTCAAGGACACCGTGGATTTTAGTCAGTACAAGTCTGACAGTCCTTCCCGCCCTGCCCTGGATTGAAATGAGTCCTCATTTAATGATTTTACCAAACTAAAATAATAAAAAAAAAAACATGATAAATAAAATAATTATAAAATAAAGTAGTACAGACTTTAAATGTTACCTTTTTTTAAAATTAATTTTATATCATCAGTTTAAAGATAATCTCGAAAAAAACCAGTTAAGTCTAAGTTCCAAAAAATATGAGACACATGACATCTGTCTCGGTAACATGACAACATTATATTATTGCAAGGCTGACCATGTTGTTGCAAGTAACGATGTCGTACAACCTTATCCAGGATAGCAACTATATTATGTATCTATTTACCGCTAATTTGGCCCCTAAGGCAAGCACTTAATCCAATAGCACATAACACTATATAACGGTGACATTTGATGTGCCAAGTACCCTGAATATAGCCATGTGTCTGGTAGGACACACTAGTAGTTAATTAGTTGGATAACATAACCTCGCAACTGTAATTCACGATGGTTTAATTAGACTTGTATCTAATTTGTGTAAACTGTCGTCAATAAAAGAGGGCAATAATTACCCCTCGTTGTTTCAGAATAAATAAATATTCCACCACTATCACACAACGCCATCTAGTCCCAAGCTAAGCAGAGCTTGTGTTATGGGTACTAGACAACTGATAAACATACTTATATAATTTCTAAATACATACATATTATAGATAAATAACGGATAGAATGCGTTAACACGGACATAAACATACGCATACACCCAGACCCGGAACAATTTCTCCGAGATCGTAAACTTACTACTAGTAGTTACTTAAAACTATTATTATAGTTATTATACAACCGATTAAAAGCTTGAAGCTAGTTTTAGATAGTGTTTTCAAATATTGAGTGGTGTTCTGTAATACGGACCTTGGATTTATTTTGACTGGTCGCGGGACTTATTTCCATCACCGTGACCCCGGAATATAAAGGGCTATTGAAGGACACCGTGGATTTTGGTCAGTACAAGTCTGACAGTCCCTCCCGCCCTGCCCGGGGTGGGAGGACTCATTTGATGATTTTAACACGCACAAAAAAAAAGGTATTTTGACTACACGAAATATGTCTCGTTTATTTCAATAATGGTGTCAGTTTTGTGGTGATCCACTTAGGAGTAGCGAATTTGCAGTCTTATTTTTTGAGTTGATAAAGCTCCTTGTTCCCTAGGTGAATTGGAAAGGACTAAAGTCCTTTGGATGCCCTGTTTGCGTTCCAGGGGTACAGTATCCTACTGAAACAGTCACGGGAAACCGGATAATTACAAATAATAGCTTGTGTTAGATCTCGAAATATGCTCATCATCAATAATACTGACCCAAAATAGTCCACAAATGAGTTCCCACAAAATCCTAAAACATAACATTACAGTTATAATCTAACCATAATATAAACACAGCGAAACCTTCATTACACGAATAGGCCGTGAGACAACCAAAACTAGTGTACTTGTCAGTATCATGTCAGTACTTACGTAAAGGGTAACTGAGTGATAGTCTTGTGGGAGAAAATTATTAAGAGCGTGTACGCTGAATGGCATTACATGCGAACTTTCAAGACCTTGTTTATTGTAAGAATTTAACTTAGTCTTCATAGTTCAATGAGCAAATTAGTCTGACTATGAACGTTTTGAAGGAGTGGGCTATAATCTTTACTCAACTTCGGGTTTCTGTACTTCAAGGTCTGGATAAAAACGGTTTCCTAATTTACCGATTTGACATCATTTTGATAAATAATTATCTAAATATGACGCCGCGGGTTAAACCCCGCCGCCTCTGTCACCATACACGTCTCTTAGGGCGATTTTTTTCAATAAACTCATATCTGAGATAAAAGTTATCATCTGGCTGTCAAATTTATTGTCAAAAAATTCAGGCCGAAAAATCCTTAGTGTGTCAATGGCAATGTAATAGACATCAGTTAGATTATTTGACACTATTTTTCTTTTGGCGTATCAAAATTGATGAACTTTTGTCATAGTCCAATCAAGGAACACTATATTATATTATAGGCTATGTAACACATCACGCTATGAATTATAGCAGTCGAACTCGGAGGTAAACTACGGGTAATTGGTTTAGTTAGAAATAACCAAAACTGCGGGGAATTGTTAGTTAGAAATAACCTCCTAAGGTACTTTCACAGTTATTATGTCTTGTAAATAAAACTGTAGCACCATAATTTTAAACTATTTAATTTTTTTGTTTTCTGAAATTTTGAAAGTGTCTATATAATTATAACTGGTCTATTTGAATTAAATAATTTGATTTGTTGTATAACTGGCCTACTTTTTTTTAAGTAGTAAAATAATCTATTGTCTCCTGCTCTATGCTGGGTGGGAACCCAGCATAGAACAGGAGGGACTTTCAGACTTGTACTGACTAAAATCCTCGGTATCCTGTAACAGCCCCCTTACGTTTTTACGTTCCGGGACCCCGGCAGGGTTTAGCTCTCTAAGGAGGCCCCGTTATTATACTGTCAGCTCTTTGAAGAGCGCGAGGAATATGACGCGCCGTCGCCCCGGGCATGGTCCATGAACGGACAAATAATTTGATTAGATTTGATTGATAAAGCGATCTTCCCCTACCCACACAATTAAAACTCCCAACTTTACAACCCCGCAACAAATTAACAAGTGAAAGAATTTTTCACACACAAGTGGTACAAGAAGCTCGCTCAGTTACCCTTTGTGTGAGAGTCTGCGACATGACAGTGACAAGTGGACTCGACTTGATAACACTGTGCCACACTACAGCGTTTTGCTTGTCTCGCGGGTTTTTCGCGTAATAAAGGAGTTGAGTTTTTTTTTTGTAGCTTAAAAAGTACGATGACAACCAAAACATCAATTAATTTTTTGCCATAATGTTAATTCGCCACGACAAAGTACTTCCTGCCCTGCAAAGTTTGACACTTTCTAAACACAATAGGCAAGATGTTAAATATTGGCCGAAAGTAACAGAACGTGCCCAAGTCATTTTCTTTATAATCTTCATTGATAGACTCATATTCTTTTTCGGACATTTGCCTATTCGCGCTCTACTCAATACTATTTTATTTACGACTACCGTTTATATATTCTCAGAATCCAGAGTCTTCCCAATTTATTTGGAACACATGTTACTTCAAGTAATTTGACCACGTCTTTTTAGTTATTAGCTTTTAATTTAGAGTAGATTTATGACTACGATATCAAAAAAATAATCATTATTTAATAAATTATTTGGCAAACCCAGACAAAAATATTACAAACAGGAAATCGTCAGTGTTTTAGTATATTCTATTTAAAACCATTCATATTTGAAATCCAATTTTGCCGGTTAAAACAGACCCAATTGCATTACTCTATGGATTTTATTTGATCACCTTTCTCACTCCTCTCAAAAAGGTGAAGGAAACATAGTAAGGAAAAGTGCCATGTCTGAGAAATTAAATATTTGTGACGCTTCTTTTCCGAATTTACGCGCTTATGCTATGCAACAGAGTTCTATATCGAAAAGTATTGTTACATGCATTAATGTGGGTATCATCTAGTGTTAGTAAAAATATCCCTAAGCCGTCCTACTCACTTAATCAAACGAGTACATGGTATATTCCCTTCTATTATAATACTCTTAACTCCCCTAACTTTGGTGAGGCATAAAATCTTCTTAAGGGATCTAAGGCGCTCCTACGAATACGGACTTTTAGATTGAAATCTTTTTATTACGTATAATGTTAGATGATTAAATGTGGAGAAGATGTAGATTATCTCATTTACTAAGGGAGGCCTCTTTTGAAATGTAATAGAAGACTTTGATGTCAAATATTCCGTTTCAAATCTTTATTTGAAATTACATAAATTAAAATTTGCATTTCATTTTTTGAGTCAATTTTAATAGAAAATAAATGCATAAGTTCATGCAAAATTCACTTTTTTTTCGTGGTAAAATCATCAAATGCGTCCTCCTACCCTTATCCTTACCACGAGGTCTTAACAAGTCGCCCACAGCCTAAAGACTCACGCTTAAAGAGTTCATGGTACCAGGGCAGAGTAGGTGGGACTGTCAGACTCGTACTGACTAAAATCCGGGGTGTCCTTCAATAGCCCTTTACGTTCCGGGGTCGCGGTAATTCGTGAGCCCCGCGACCATGCAACATTCACGAAGTTCTAAAAAGTTATGAAAAATCATTTTATAGACAAAAATGAAAAAGAGACTGAACGTAAACACAAAATAAATACTAAATTGAAGCATCCACTGTTTTGCGCCAGTGAGCAATAAAATTCTCTAAATGAGAGAAAACAACCGCAAAAGTTTTAGTAAAACATATCTTCAAAGCCTTACAATATTTATTGCCTGGCCACAACTGCTACTAAAAACAAAAGATATGAAATAATAAAAAGATATTCTATTTTTTACTTGAAACAGTGGCGTGGACATTTTTGTTACGTAACTTGGAGGTTCCTTTACTTGAGGACAGTTACTCGCCTCGTGAAGACTTGTCTGGCATAAGGTAAAATGACTGCATTTGAAATTATGTTGGAAAGCATGAAACGCATATATTATAAAATATTGATCCACCGATAAAAAAAAAATTAAAAACAATGTCAAATCACAAATTGTGCCACTGTTGTGAATTGTGAAACGTCAGGCTGTTTTTATTTTTTTGTGGCGACATTTTTCAAGGTAATTCTATACAGGGTGAATTTTTCAACTGGGCGTGAATGGCTACTTTCGAAACTATGAGGGAATATCGAACAAACGTGGAAAGAGTCTCGAGGCCGATTTTGACGAAAACTAAAACAGGCATCAGGGATTTTAAAAAATCAAAAATCATGGCCAGGAATCGAACCGCTTCGCTGATTTTGGAAAGGAGAAAAAAATCACACCCTGTATTATTACGGCGTTCGATAGCGTTTGCTAATAAGGATAATTCGGGAAGTCATTCATATACGGAAACTTAGGGAAAAAACGTGTAATTAAAAGAAAACTGGTCAATCTTCAAGGCATTACTGTATTGAACCATAAGTAACCGTTTTCTTGTAATGCTGCAATTTTTGTTTCAATATTCGAATTGCGATACATCGAAATGACGTAATCAGGAATTTAAAAACTTAAATGTTATAATTTGAATAGGTATGGCTACCGCGAAGAAGTAAATAAACAATAGCAATTCATTAAATTGCTATTCTCTTAAGTTTGCCGTATGTTCTTCCAATTGATCCTTTGCAACACATTGAAAGGTGTAATAAACGGATATTTTTATAACAATCAGTTCGATCCCAGACTTTGAATTTAAATATTTAAGAGTTTATTTTCGCAATGCTCGAGACTCCTTTAGTTTGTCGATATCTCATAGTTCGAAGATAGCCACCCCCCAGTGAAAATTCATCGTATATACACATAGCAAACTAAATCTAATCTATGCTATGTAAAAGTACAGCAGAGAAAATTATCCAACTCACATGAAATGTCCACTACTGCCATTAGTGTTAAACGAAGTAGTGCAAAATATATCCCTGCAAATCTCGCTTAATAGACTTGCGTGAACATTCCTAGGCGAGTGATTCTCCCCGTCTAAATGAGCCTTTACACGGACGCCGGATTTCTGTGTCACTATTATGAATAGTGTCGAATATATCTCAGTTTTTTTGGCCAAAAGCCGTTTTGAACGAACGAAATAACACATACAATTTGTCAGGGATTCAACAATAGCCACTCTTGGGATATACACGTGTAATAAAATATATCTACAGGAATAAAATCGTGTAATGTCTATCTTTTCTCGAATAAGTTGCCAAATCAGTCTGGCCACAATCTATTTGAACCAAATAAGTGGATTATGTGTAGAAATAAAGAGCAGTGGTGACCCGGTGGTTATGGTCACATCTTACGAGCCGTTGGTGGTGAGTTTGAACCCAGATAGGTCCATTGCTCTTTGTAAAACTTGATTTTTGCTAGCCCACACCGTGCCGGATATGCTCTCAAACTGTGCAGAAAAAAAAATCGTGAAAAATTAAGACGATATCATGTCGTAGATTGACGACATTATTATACATGTTCCTCACTCCATCTATTATTGTGGATTATAACTTATGAAATCTATTCAGTAGTTTTTGTGATGACCACGCTCAGACCAACAGATGAAACGCATTGGAAGAATTTGTTTTTTAATACTACGTCGCCTTACGTCGAAGTCTTCCAAGGTCTTGGCTTTGATAGTCTGGGTCGTTCGAAAAGTAGAACACAACCAGGAACCTTTGTTTTATTGCTTTCCTCGTAACAACATTCAAATTACTTAGTATTTACTGAGTCCATTAACTAAATGGTATTTTTATTAGTTTTGGCCAGCCGACCGTGATGCCCTAGTCATGAAAAGTTACAGTAAAAATAAACTTAGGTCTATAGAATTATGAAAAGGTTGCTGACCTTAAAAGACAAGCAGAAAGTTCTTAGGAAATTGTATGTCTGTTTACACTAACACATTTTAATAAGTCGAATTTTCTCGGCCGCGAGAAAGAATGGGAACTGCGGTCTTTGGATTCAGTCATTGACTTAAACAGTAAGGACAGGCCCTACCGAACAACGAAAATGGCACCAGTTTTTTGGCTCGCAGTGTACAGTATGTCTATGAGATTATGACAATCGATGAGGGCGCTGCGAAATATTTTCGTATCATGACTTCATAGACAGACTGTAATTCGGCCCGCCGCCAATCACGTAGCTGAAGCAACTCAGTAGTAACGACGTAACTTTGCACGAACGTCGTTTTAAGTTTGTAAAAAAGAGTATCTATTACAGACTTACTGCAAGTCATTTTGAATATAATTCTTTTAAGAATGTTAGGTAAGTGAATGTTTTGATTATTCTTACATTTAAAATTTTATTTTGATTTAGAACATTCTTAATTCTGATTAAAAATCGTACGCTGTTACAAGATCACGTCGTCAATTTTTGCAACGCTACTTGAACGTAGTTCGTATGGTTTATCATAGATGGCGCTGCTTTTTGCTTGTATGAAGAAGGTTTCGACAGAATGTTCTGAAGGGCGTATCCTTACTTTTGAAATCATTGGATTCAGTACATCCGACGATCTTATCAACCGTTGACGGTCTTGCATTAAGCAATACAAGTATGACGTCACATTATTTGCATTCAAGTAGCTTGAATAGGATTTTTTTAAATAAAAATATTAGTCCAAAAAATAGATTATCAAAAAATATTTAACTCAATTTTTTCTATTTTTTAAAATCTCCCTTGGTTTTGCCGTCACAAAACCTTTCGTCTAATGTACGCCTTACGTAAACCAATTTTTTAATCACAAAACGTCACTGGCTGGGCAAAATTTGACAAGCGTTATGACGCCAAAAACCTTCACTCCCGAATTCCGAGTCGTCATAGAATTAAAAAACAAAAAAAAAATCGGGTTCGTATAGGGTTATCGGACTATGTTACCTGAAACAAAATGAACAAGTTTAAACTACCTGCCTGCAGAAACTTACATAGTAGAAACGCGCCTTTAGATCAGGCAGATGTTATTGATACCTATAACCCAACGACGATATAATTATTACTGGACTCCGCATGACGATCTAAGGAACAAAAACTATTCTCTCAACTCACTTAGGTACTACGGAAGCGAGGGGGACGGGGTACTGCGTTGTGATTGGCTAACTCAAGGTCTGTTCTGTCTCAAGGTATATGTTCGGCTTACAGGAGTGGTCGTAATAAGACGTCGGTCGCCTGTCATTAGGAGTCTAGTAATATATCGTCGTTGCTATAACCTAATTTACTCACAATCCCACTTCAACTTATGGCACTATACAACCACAAAAACACCATATCCACCCTCCTTGCTTAATAAATCCGCCATAAACTTCAATATATCTTCCAGTGACAAATATTAAAGTTTGCGGTGCTTCGTTAAACGTAGGTATAGTGGCCTGGAGTGTTGCCAAGCGTCCGAATTAGAACGACTATATATCAGATGGGAATTCTAAAGGCATGAAAGTGGAAAAGAGTGATTATAAGGAACTTGGGGGTTGTTGTTTGAGAGTTTGGGCAATTGAAGCGGTTGGTGGGTGATTGCTTTATGTGGGTAAGAGGAAATTAAGTTTATTAGTAGGCAGTTGCATGAAACTGGTTTGTTGAAAGTATCAATAAATGAAAATGGTTTGGACCATCGCTCTGGTTCGTTCCTGGTGCAAAGACTGGCTATTGCCATTCAGCGTGGTAACGCTGCGAGTATCCTGGGGTCTTTTGTACCAGGAACGTCACGGGATGGTTTATTTGACTAGGACGGGTTTTTATTTTATCTTATTGTTTTAATAAATGAAAATCTAATTATTCTATAATTTGGAGTACTTATTGAAAACTATTAGGCACGTTTTTTCCTTTCGTAAAATCAATGAACGTTTACCAAGATATTATCGCACCAAAACTCGGGAGAGTCTCATGACGTCAGAATTCAATAAAAATTGTGACGTTTTGCCAATTTTAAAAGCGTTGTTTCTCCGTCAAGTTTAGTTTATGTCACATAAGCATGTTAATATTATTTAGTGATCCAGCTGACGGACTAATTCGATTTTTTAGTCTATATGTTTGTTTTATATAATGTCTCTTTTTTTTGGGGTGGAATATATGAAATGCCCTTTGGGCTATGTCTTAAGACCTCAAAGCTCTTCTTATTCACTCGCAAGACAATTATATAAGTAAGTTAGTTTTCGTAAGTTTTGACTACTCATTTAATGTCAGGTTTTAAAATGTTTGCTGATTGGTCCCTGAGAAGAAAAATGACGTCACTTTTGGGGTTTCCTGCGACGACTCGATCAACTGCTGTGCAGCGTGTCGGGTTCGATCCCCGCAAGGAACAAATATTTTTATGATCTGCAAGTAGTTGTTCCGGGTCTGGGTGTTTGTGTATGTGAGTTTCTATGTTTGTAAACGCATCCACTATACAGGAAGAAATTCCTAGTGTGGGGCAACGTTTAAAAAATAACTATATTATTAAAATGTTCTCCCTCCGCGCGCTTCTTCTGCACTGTCAACCTGTATTCAGATTGTTAGCGGTGCGGAAAAACGTCAGGTTATAATGTCTAACTTTATATGTATTCTATAATACGAAATGAAAGGAGTTAATACTACAAGAATAAAGTAATTCAATTTATTAATACTAATACCATCACAATTCTAAAACGAGCAGCTCTTTCTAAAAATATCTACAATAAGACCAGTTTAATCAAGATGACTTTATTTTATTTATCTCGAATGCGTCTGAGACTCATTATGTAGTACTATTATCAAATGAGTCCTCCCACCCATACTGTCAGACTTGTAGTGACTATTCCACGATGTCCTTCAATAGCCCTTTACGTTCCAGGGTCACAGTAACTTGATAAGTCCCGCGACTGAAATACGTAGCTTTTGAGAACTTCTCAAAACAATTTCTTATCCTCTAGTCAATTTTACGAAACTTCATTACTAAAACTGGTTGTTGACAAACCAGGGCTAATAAAATCCTTCTCTCTCATCTCAATAGAATCAACTTACAAGATACCAGCTACCACAAATATAATCGGAAAGTTTTTCAATATTTTATCCAATCCAACATCTTTTAGGACTGTGGTGTACTCAAGACGTAGTGCGGTGCGAAGCGTAAATTTTAACTTTGTTATCTTGAAGAGGCGCTGAAGTTTACTTAGAAATAGATTAGGCTTGGATGAATAGGTAGGTTGATGATTTTTTGAGGAAAGAAAAATTTTAGATTGCAAGTGGGATTCGAACCCGCGTCTTCTGGATAGGTACTCCAGACGCCTTAACCAACTAGGCAAGTGCAATCCACACTTGCAAGCCGAAATTCTCTTTTCCTTGTTAACGCTTCATGGTAGCATGGCGCCATCTCTTGGATTAGTGTTTAACTAACTTCCATCACAACACGTTGACATTACAGCCAAATCAATGTTGTATAATGAGATAGCGTCTACCAAACAATTTTTTTTTTATACGCATTAACGCATGCGATGCGCATCGCATGCGTTAATGCGTATAAAAAATAATTAATTGGATAGGTAGGTTGTTATGTAATCCTTAGTATTTCTAGGTTATGGGTAAATATTTTATTATTGCTTAGCTGATGTCTGATAAGCTAATGCCAACATAGAAAATATAAACGATAACTAACACTGTAAAACAGTGATTACGCAGTACCTAGATATAGACTTTCAAGTCCTTATTTTTCTATATGACTGAACTGATTTGATTTAGTTGATTGAAAGTTCACACACTCGTATAAGCAGAATAATTAACTTGACTTAAAGAAACGAAATCTTTTTTATTTGTACGGTAGAATGGATTATATGATTTTTACGTCTGTTCGATTTATTTTATTTAAAACCTCAATATGAAACAATAAAACTGTTAAAATGCAATTGTTTTCCATTAAAAAAAAACAGTTTATGCTAGTGATCGCAAATCTTTTGTTGATGTGTGTAGGTCTAAAAATTTATTATTTCCGAAAACTAGTTTTACTGTTAAATCTGACCCAGATATTTTAAACGTTCCAAAAAAACAGAGATTTAAATAAATAAAAAAAAGGGAGCGCCTTTATATGAAAATAAATAAATAAATCTATCCATTTTTACTAAAACATTTCGAAAATTTTCTCCGATAACTTTAAAACTCTTTTATCCTGCATCTGTTTGAGGTTTCAGTAAAATCGATTCTGTCATTTCAAAAAATAAGGACTAGAAAAATTGAACTAAAAATTTTATTTGTCGTATACGCTCTTAAATATTCAAAGCGTAGCTCATTATAAAATCTTCGGAAAATAAGGCGAAACAAAAACTAAAGTTATAATTAGTTATAACTAGTATAATTACCGTTCGTCTATAATAATTATGACTAAAAATTTCCATCAAGAGAAGTAAACAAATTTTCATCAAAGAAATTCTTGAAAGCACTCAGTGATCCTTCATAACGTAATCTAAGTCTAGAACATATTACACGACATTGGAGAGGAAAACGTAAGAAATATTTTTTTCAGAGTTATTTTTCCAAGAAAATGTGATATTACAAAGTTAGAAAGTTATTAAATAACATTGTATAAATATGTGCGTCATACGTCCCTTAATAAGGTTCCGAAAGTTTCCCGACTAACTTTCGTCCTTAATTCCGACCAAAATAAGGTTTTTTTTGCGTCCTGTGTGGTCATCTTCAGGTAGGAGAATGACAAAACTGGTATATATCTCTCGTGGTTCGGTGCTTTCGACAAAAACATAGGCAAAAACTTTTGACATAACATCGTACGAGGAAAATTCAGTCTGTGTAGTTTATCGGATGTTTTCGGCGATAAAGAGCGGTTTACTCGTAAATATAAAACAAAAGCGAAACGGTAGACAAAAGACGAATAGAGATCAGATTTTTTCTCGGACTGAATTGAGGTTAATGGTTTTAGTACAGCTTGATAGCGTATCATAGAGATATGATTGATACAGTTCATCAAAAGATAACACTCACTATAGGTTGATCAAGTAATTTTATACTTTAACAATTAGAGTAATACGAACTCTTTTTTTAGATAGTTATTATTAATCATAGGAGTCATCTCGTCTTAAAGCCACGTATTCACTGAGCAACAATTGTTTATAAACTTTGTTTCAGAAACAAAATCTACATGTTTCTGAAACAAATCATTTTGTTTCAGAAACATATCATTTTGTTTCAGAAACATATAATTTTTTTTTTCATACACGTTGTGTTTACAGAAACAATATTATATGTTTCTGAAACAAAATGATTTGTTTCTGAAACAGAGTTTATAAACAATTGTTGCTCAGTGAATACGTGGCTTTCGTGTAGTGAAAGAGACTCTCTGACATTAGTGTTTAAAATATTTTCTTTTTAAAAAAAAGACTGTTCTTTCGGTTACCCTTTGCGTGTTAGGACCATGTTGCCCAATTAAACAGTCCCTAGCTTTGTTTTTTTTTGTATAAAGTCGGTCAAAACATCAAATATTATTACACAGGGCAGGGCAGGGGGGACTCTCAGACTTGTACTGACTAAAGTCCTCGGTGTCCTACAATCCCTGATTTGTGGATTTGATTTATGGAATTGATTGATTGAATTATGGAATTCATTTGATCAAGTGTTAGTTGTAACAATACTAGAACCACACTTATCTATCTATTCTATCTATACATATAATAAAACTGTAGAAAAGTTATTTTTGTACATTAAAAATAAACTCAAAAAATATAGCCAGGGTATTAAAGGACAACCAATAGAACCCATTTCTAGCATTTTTAGAATTTTTGTCTGTTTATCTGTTTGTCTGTTTGTCTGTGTATTTGTCCAGGTATCACATAAAATGTACGAAATTAATGTAGATGACTTTTATACACAACGATTGAGCGTAACTTGGAGAGGAATTTAGTTTTTGTTTCATTGGAATCGGTTCAGTCTATCAAAAGATATTTGAATTTAAAGTGTTTCAGAAGTAAAATTACGGGTGCACTTTGGTCTCACACATTGATTTCGTACGTCAGTCGCGCGATCTAACTTCGAATAGAAAAACTACATTATTCAAATAAATACATATTTCAACGCACGGCAGATGGCGTTAAAAGAAAACCTGGAATAGACGTGTTTATGTTGAAATAACATTATGTATTTTGTTTCATCGTAATCGGTTCACATAATATGAATGGACCGGAATGGACCGGAATGGACCGGAATGGACGGGAATGGACCGGAATGGACCGGAATGGACCGGAATGGACGGGAATGGACCGGAATGGACCGGAATGGACCTGAATGGACTGGAATGGAGCGGAGTGGAGTGGAGGGGAGGGGAGTGGGGCAGAGGGGAGTGGAACGGAAGGGAGTAAAGTGGAGTGCATAGAGCGGGCATTAGGAAAAATAGTTCTACATAAACCTGGAATAGAAGTGTCAAATATTCTTGATAAATCTTAGAAAATTCTAAATACAGGGTTTATATGAAAAACGTGGCCAGAATTAAGCGCTTGGAACTAAAAAAATACATTGTTCGATTCCGACATCCACGCGAACGAAGTCGCGGGCACAGCTAGTAACTACTATAAAACGATACAATTATTCACTGCGTGCATAAAATCGTATGAAACTCCCGCAATAATTTCCCACTGCATCTTTTAAGTCATCAAACTTTACGCGTTTGCATGCACCATAACTACCACTCCGGTAGTTTAGAACAACGGCACAATTGCACAGAGATAAGACCACCCGAAAAACCTCTTAAAAGAAACTACCACGAACGTAAGACATCGGTTTTCCCGGTAGAAAGTACCTACGGATAAAACGTTTGGTTAAAATTTTTGCGCACTTATCTACTACAAATGTGAAGTGGGCTGAAAGTATATTTTATGATGTACGATGGTTAGTATCGTTTAGGGTTTTACTAAATGGGTTTGGTACTTTAACATTGCATTTGTAATAATGGACCTAAGTGCCTTATTGTTTCTGGGTGGTAAATCATCAAACATCCTCCCACCATGGGTACAGCAAAAGGGACTGTCAGTTTACAAGAAACAACTGCCTATCTGACCTCCATAACCCAAAAGCCCCTTGGAAAGACTGGTTGTCAAACTTTGACTAACCATAACTACTGTCAAAGGTCTACAAATGCCAGCCAGAATCAACGGCTTTATGTGCTTTCTGAGGCACAGAGAACTCACTATGTTGCCAGCCTTCCACAGATTTTGGTCAGACGAAGATTGACATCACAGCGAGTTTGGTAACGGCTGCTTAACTTGAAGATAATCTTTGGGACTGTTATTATTGATAGGCCTGTTGGTCAGTGGTTAGTGACCCTGAGTGCTAGGCCGGAAGTCGTGGGTTCGATTCCCACCCGGGACAAATGTTGGTGCGATGAGCACGATCGTTTGTTCTGTGTCTGGTTGTAGTTTATTATGTATTTAGGAATATAAAAAAGTATGTTTATCAGTTGTCTAGTACCCATAACACAAGTTCTGCTTAGCTTGGGACTAGATTGCGTTGTGTGATAGTTGTGGAATATTATAATTTAGCAAAGACCCTGTTATTACCCTACAATAAATAACAAATAGATGCCTAATCTTTACAGAAAACAGTTGTAAACAAGGAGAAATTAAATGAATCCTGACTTACCGCACTCACCAAACAATACCTTTTAGAACATTCAGTGTCTAACAAATAGCTTTCAACAAAGTTCAATACATTGAAAAGTTAGAGTGTAACTTTTAGTGCCCAATTTATCTATTTACTAACAAGTAAAACTGTTCCCAAATGGACCTTCCTATTGTTTTAGGAAACCTTGCCGCAAATTGGGGCTTGGGAAAAGTTTTCCCACATTATCTCGTGACTTTAAGTATTTATTATATTTATTTACTGTCGCACTTCGCCCTTTAAATTTTTTGGCACCAAGATTATAGGGGGTATATAGTAACTTGGCTTTGTATGTGACACTGGCCAGCTTTTCCCAACTTTATTGGGATGGGCTTCCAGTTGAACCAGGTGAATATCAGTATTTTACATGGATTGACTGCATAACGGACCACAACCCAGTAACTAGATAATAAGATAGCCCATGGTAAGACTGGTTGTCAGCTTCTGACCAACAGTAACGACTGTCAATGATATACAAATGACAGCCGAGACCAACGGTTTAACCTGCTTTCCGAGGCACGGAGGATTGAACCCATCCATAGACCAAACTCGGCAAGCGCGGCTTAACCCGGAAGATCGGTCAGTGAGGCTATTAAGCCAAGAGCGCGCTAAAACTGATTAAGATAGTATGCGTTCGGAGAAATAGACCCAATAGTGACAGAATCAATATCCATAGGAATTCACGTTTCACTTTCTAAGGGTTTGTTCGAATACATCACTGCCAAGGGCTCTTTCAAATCTGAACTATGAAAGAGGTCCCGAATAACAAGAGCCGTAACTGGCCCTTAAATCTCGGCCCCTAATAAACCTAACGGTGAAACCCTACTTTCTCTTTTTTTATTTTTATGTCATTATGAGCCTCAGGGAAAATTCGAAATATGACTTAATGAAGTTGAGGTAAAAGTTTTTGTTTTTTTTTCTTGTTTTTGCTGTTACTGCGAAAAATTGGAAATTCTGTTTTTAGAAAAAAAAATGGAAGCCAAAAAAGTCGTTTAAAATAAAAACGAAAGTCATTTGTTCCTAGTTTAAAATAGGCTCCAATTAAGAAGGGTAATTTTTAAAGTTAACAACATCGCAAGTTTTTATTTTTGGTTTCACCAAGCTACATAATTATTGAGCGAATCATGAATTTTCCTTTACAAAAAACTGTAAAATGAACCAGAAAATGCTGAAGAACCGAACAGCATTAAAAAAAACAACGCACCTCGTACTCATTAAAATATCCCGGACCGTTCGATTGAAACCACAAACCGTCAAATCCAGTCTTGTCCGGGGCTCAATAGCTAGTCGATGTCATCCTACTACCGTTCAAACGCAACAACAAAAAACCGTCTATCTCTCTCTACCGCTACATTGTTAGAGTGAGAGGGCTGTCGGGCTAGCTTCCAATCCGTTCAGCAGGGTTGACTGGTATACGTTAGGACCTAGATCTAGTCACATGGAACTGACGGCACGGAAATTACGGCACTTTGAATTATCGCGGCAATATTCATTGTTGTTTGTTGAACGTTGCTAAATTGTTTTGTTTTTTCTCTCTTTCTATTCCATCGGGTATTTGCTGAGAGAAAAGAGAAGACTAGTGATGCATTGGTACTCTAATTAATGTTTGTAGTGTCGATTCTTTGTTGCAACTTGGCTATAATTAAAAGATATTTTATTCTTTTAGGAAACTGTTCTAAGTTTTCTACCAGTGGCTATAGAGTTACGGGTTTGAACCCACACCAGTTTAAATTTGAGTTGTTTGGAGACAAGCATGGTGAGAAACCGTGGGGCTGCCTAAGCAGGATACTGTGGCCCGAAAAGGCTACCAAAAGAGCAGGGTGGATTGTTAGTCATTAAGAGTCAGAAACAGTCTCTCCCACTCCTCAGCACGTCTCTTTTGATAATTTAGAAAACGGTGACATGCTAGAACCCAAATGTGTATGGTGTACTTTTTTTTTACGTGGTAAAATCATCAAATGAGTCCTCCCACCTCAGGTAGGGCGGCAGGGACTGTCAGACATCTTGCGGACACTCTTTGATTTGCGCGTGGAAAACAACGCACTGCCGTCGACCCGGCCATGGTCGACGGCATGGCGGCGAATAATGGGTGACTCGCTGCCAGCATGCCCGCACCTTAAGTGTTCGGAGATCGTCTAGCGACGTCCGTCACCGTGGGCTTCTGGCTGGCTTTTATAAATAGTCCTGTTAACCGATTTTGGCCATGGCGGTCAATACGCGAGACATTATAGTGCACAAGTGTGTGCGCAGACACAGATGCACTCTCTGTTCCTTTACTCTCATAGTTCCGATGGGATAGAAATCCGACACGACCGGAGAGACATCAGGCACTCGAATAACGGCTTAAATTTATTTTCGAAGTCTTGTTATCATACCTCCAACTTCCAAACTTCGGGCTGCTAGTTACTGAGAAATTCTTATGGTAAAACTCAATAGCACATTTTCCCCCACCGGGGAGCCGAACCCAGGACCCCAAGCTCAACAGTCGCTCTTGCCATCACAAGACCAACGAGACAGTCAACCTTAGATTTAGTGATTTAAATATAACAGTTAATATAACAGTGTAACAAATTTGATGTATAACGTCGGCCATGTTGACATATGTATTTGAAAAGGTTTGCTTTTGACCTCCGCTCTACCTAAACATTGGAACACACGTTATGCATAGCAGTGTTATGGAAACGACAGCAAAGCTCGTAAAATCGGCGCTGTCAATCAATGTGGCTTTGCAAGATAAAGTGTATTGCAACTCAAGCGGGTTTCAAGGTTTGTTCATAATGCTTGCGTTTGTGCAAGAAGTAAAAGATGATGAGTATTTGTCGATTAAATTATTTTGTTTTTACAAAAAGTCTTTCTCCTACTAGAAAAGAACGACCCTCTTTTCTCAGTTTAACATGTTTTCTTTGATTTTTGTAATAATTTCGACAATGTTAAGTTTTAACGAAGGGATTTCGTTTGTATCGTGGGTGCGTTTACAAACAGTAACTCATGTTAGCCCAAAACTTACTGAAACTAAATACATAGAAAACTATAGACTAACAGCGTGTTTGTACATACACAAATCATTAAATTGTATGTTCAGTTAAAATGTATTTAATTCTGTCATTTCAATAACTATTGGGTTACCAAGTTCGCTTTTCCGAAATAGCCGCATCAGAACGTGATTTTGGGATAAAAATATCCAGGTAAAACAACCTTTTATGTGTAGTATCTGATACTATGTTCTGTAGTGTTTATCTGAAAGAATTTCAAACAAACATCCATCCATCCTCAGGAAGGGTCGTTGTTAATTCCCAACGAAAAAAATATGTGTAAGCCAAAGGTTTTTTTTTTTTATTATTGTAAATTCGCCCCATTTCATCTTTCCCCACGCATAGCAAAACAATTAAATAATAAAATCCAGCATAAAACTACCAAAAACGAGGACACAATTTCGAATCTGAACAGAAAGTACTAGGAGAACAGGATCAAAACTTTTTTTCGTTGAGTCTTATTTTTGTGGCGAATTTAGAACACCCTTTAGGAACTTTCATTTGAAAATCGAAGTAAGATTTGAAAACGGCTTAACAGCCAGTCTGTTGTATGCATCGCAACAATATAGAATGGACGACAAAGCATTATATAATATCCCAGTGGTTATTATCTTCCGTTCAACGTTGCTCGGCCGGAGTGCATTTTCATGCTACCGTTTTTCCAACAACCTGAACCATGGATGCAGGGAAGTTGTGTATGTATGTTAGGTGCCGCCTCCTGATGTCATGAAAGGCTATTGTTGTTTGATAGTGTAGGGTAACTGGGTCAGGCAGTGGTCACATCACACCTTATAGGTGTGCATTTACATACCTTGTACATTTACTGGCAGGACTTTTAATTAAAAATATAAAACCTAGTTTTCGCTCTTGGCTTGGCTGCGAATACCACCCCGCCATAAAACTATTACTGTTTTCATAATAATTATGATAAAAATTCATCAAAAGCGGTTGAGTTTTTTGATGTGAAAACGGAACATACCTGCATACACACAAACACAAGATAATTAAATTATATTAATATTATATAGTCAACGATAGCGTGGATTTCCACCAATCTGACTTTACAATACTGTCATATTTTTTTAAAATTTCTATAAGTTTAACAACTCAGTTTGCTAGGTTACTTTTTAGACACTAATACGACGTCGACCCCTGATATGCTTGATACGTAAACCACGTATAAACAACTCGCGTGTAAATGCGCCCTTAGTCTTACATATTATTGTTACCAAAATCCATTAACCTGCCTCTAGGTAGACATGGATTGTAATTTCGAATCTAATCTCCAAGATGATACAATGACGCATTGTATTCAACCTTACAGTAAGTAATTACTAAGCGTCGAGACGTCGCCTTTAGGAGTCGAGCGTAGCAAGCATCAATTTCCCACTCCGTCACCAAATTAATAAGGGCCTTGTTAGAGACTCTTATGTTATCTATTTTTGGAATTAATTTTGATAGGAGGATTTGGCCTAGTCATAGACTTGGCCAAGTCCTCCTTTCTGAAGCGTTATGATGAGTTTTCGTGACGTAAAAATAAGCTAGGACTTCGAAGTACATTTAAACAATTTGTTCCTTATCCGTACACAAGAAGCGCTTTATAATTTTCCATATTATTAACGTTATTTAATTCTTCAAGTACTGTATCATACGGTTATCTTGGGCTAAGCCCTTTGTTATCGGGCATTTGAGGAGTGACTGTATAGGTGACACGGCGCGGGCGGCGTGCTGACCTACCGCTTGACGCAAGGTCCTCACCAGACTCGGAGTTTCATGAGGTACCTGAGTCTGATAGGGAGGGAAGAAACGCCTGGGTGTCACCACTGCGAGGATCGCCCGGAGGATACGGTGGAGCATACGATGCAGGACTATTATTAAATAAATGCCGACAAATAAAAAAATGTGATAAATGAAGAACCGTTTTGTGCAATTTCACATAAACCATCTCTAATAAATAGTCCGAACAAAGTCCCAAACATTTGGTTTGGATAAGCTTGCTCTTGAGTTATAAAATTACAACGAAAAAGGGCATTGATTTTTATATTTATTGATGAATTCAATAAATGGCGGATCATTTTGGTTAGTAAGGATTTTGCTGTCAGAGTTGCGAAGCACGTACCGGGCCGCCATAACTTCGACCTAAAGTTACTTATCTGAACGCGTTCTTTCAACAGAATCCTAGACCGCAAGAAAATCTTATTTTTATTTATTTAAATGCTTTACTGTTAAAATAGACCTTATGTCAAGGGAAAGCTAACCAATCAAGTCTCTAGCACACACAGACGAAGCAATAACAGGGAAGGCAGGCGAGCACACAATGTCCGTATAATGTGTTGAACGTGTTCGTGACGTGTTAATCACACGTTAGATACTAAGTTAGTGCCTGATTACATTGTGAGCACTTGGTCATATCTAACGCGTAATGAGGAAGATCAATGAGTTAATATTGCCTTAAATACTAATAGCCCAGTCAACGAATGCTAAAACAAGTTATAGAGAGGGGACACGATTTTTGACTTCGTAACTTTGTACAAGGGACTTTTGGGACAAAATTGACTTGGTACATCGAAGGTGGTAAAGGAAGGGTCTAAAAATACTGCTACTGCTTTTTGGATCTTTGGAGACTTCAACAAATTTTCTGCTAACAAAAAGTGAAAAGGTAAAAACTTATATGTAATGCCCTAGTCCAGGACACGGGGCTAAATTCTTGCTGGCCTATTTACATTAAAAATAATGCGTTCTTCTCATCACATATTTTACTCTTTTTCAAAACAATATTTATGCTAGTTTTTTTTTTTTTTTTTATAGTAAACCTCTACGTCGTAATGTCAACAAAAAATTGGAAAAAGGTCGAACAAATAAATTCAAGGTAGTAGTCTATAGTTACCACGACGACAGTTTTTTTTTTCGCTGTAGTTACCAGTGACTACTACTCGTGGATTTGCAATTTATTGCTACTGTCATCATGTGCTTTATAACAAAAGGTTATTCAAACCTTATTGTCCTTCATTTAAAATCGTAATTCAATCAACATAAACAGTAACCTTGTTCATTGTTTATCTAATAGCCTGAAAGCATCCCCTTGGCGTCAAATCAGGTACAATAGTATCGACAAGCTAATATTCGGGCTTTGTACTCTGTGAGGTATTCCCAGAGAGCATTGTTCGTCTCGATTAGGTAATTTAATACTCTAAGCATCTCATTTACTTACATTACATAAATGCAAAAGCTTGAATGGATAAATAGATGGATGTATGTTTGTCATTACTTTAGAATGGCTGAACTGTTCTTGATTTTTGCCTTTTTTTTTTACGTCGTAAAATTACAAATGTGTCCTCCTACCCCGGGCAGGGTGGGAAGGACTGTCAGACTTGTACTGACTAAAATCCTAGGTGTCCTTCAATAGCCTTTTATGTTCCGGGGTCACGGTGATGGAATAAGTCCCGGGACCCCGGCAGACTTTGGCCCTCTAAGAGAGGGCCCCGTCATTATGCTGACGTTCTTTGAGGGGCGCGTGGAACACAACGCGCCGTCGACCCGGGTAATTTTTGACTTAGAAATATTAGGTATGTTAAAGTCTGGAATAAACACATCGCATACATTTCCGTATTACTTTTTATACAGATGTAGGATGCTTTTCATACCAGTAAGATGTTTCCGTTCAATATTTTTTGTACTCCACACGAAAGAAACGTGTAATAGCTAGTCTCAAATCTATTTTAAGGTTATTCTATTCGAGAATTTGATAATACTTGGGTAAGCTTGTCAGCTGTCGGATTAGGAATTTTGGGAAGATTTTAAAGGGTAATGCTATACTAGTTGTTGAGAGCGACTGCACCCGCCTATGTCTCTATAATTATTTGTCGGGATCCTAATATTAAAATAATAGGTATTCTGTGGGTTATTTTAGAGTAAAACCTATTGCTGGGACTAAATTTCATCCGGATTTGTTGAGCTATTTTGACGTAATTGAGTAATAAACATCTATCAACCCATCATAATTTTCCCATTTCAAATATACTTAACTGTTGCAATCAGCTGCTACGCCTGCTAAAAAATTTACACTCCCTTGAAAAATATCCTACCGAAACGTAATATCAGTATAAAAACTATGACATGTGTTAATGTATGTTATAAACTATCTGTGTACCAAATTATAAAAATCCGTTCAGTAGTTTTTGCGTACAAGAGGATTAACATGCTCACAAACTTTTGCAATTATGTTATTAGTTACAGTTATTGGCTTAAATTGTTATTTTTCAAATAAAATATCTTCTATTGTGCAAAGAGTATCATCTAGTCACTTTGCTTTATCACTGAGTGACGGCTATTCCAGAAATTTCTAATAAGTAAACGTGCTTCTAAAATGTGCCAAAGGAATAGACTAATTTTAGAACACTCATCCTTTCGTTGTTAGAGTTTACGAGTAATCTGTGCAAGAAGAATATAATTTAATAAAACAATTATGAGCTTTGAAACAAAAACAATTTTGAATGGAAAATACCCCACCTTCTTTTGTATGAATATTAATTTCATAGATTACTAGAAATTAATGTTTAGTAAGTAAAAATGTGATGTATGCATGTATTTTTGTTATATAATCAAACAGCGACGTAGAACCGCGGTAGACCTCGAAGGAGATAAAGGGACCAGCTGGATGTCTTTCTTGAGAATTGGAAAGAGGTGGCGCAAAGTCGTGAACGTTGGAAGAAATGGAGAGCCTTTGCCCAGCAGTGGGACAGTTCAGGCTAATAAACAAAAAAAATGAATTCGTTGGATACTAGAATATCCTTCAGATCTAGTCTTGTAGGATCAAAGGGGCAGGTAATATTTCTCATTGAATGGCCAAGCGACTATCACGTAATTGGTGATCAGTGACGCTTGCTGGATCTTGTCGCTGTTTCCGCCTATTTTACCTTGGAGCGACTTCAGCGACTAAATAGCCCGATTAGATTGGACGTTCTTTAATATCAATTAGCTGCAGTAGCATAAAGCCTGTGCACATAATATGGATAAAAATGGATTTTATCGAAAGTACCTACATAAAACGTTGAGTTAAGTAACTTTTCTCGAAAACCAAAAATAAAAGCTACCTATTTTATGTATTTTATAAATTAGAAGTTTAAAGTAGTTTATATAAAGGTCAATGCACACTGCGACAGTGACGTGACGATTTGTCGTCACAAAAAGTTGCATTAGCTCGGCCAACTGGACTCACAATCAAACTACAGTCACTACACAGCAACTGCGTGTTATCCATTTTTTCTGCCTACCCTCATGGGAAAAAGGGCCGAGTTTATGTATGTATTTTTATGTGATTTGACAGCACATTTACTGAGTTTAATAAAGCAGAAGCCGAGGGCAAATTATTATAGATGAACGAAAATTTCTAGAAGGCCGTAAGACCCTAGGGCAATATCCATTTCGTTTGGTCCCAAGTAGCATCGTAATATGCTATAAAAAGGTGGTAAAAAGGTTGCCATTGGTAAAAGTACTTACTGTTGTTTTTGTCGCGTTTATGAACAAAACTTATGTTTTATTGGGACTTTGCTCCAGTTTATTTTGTCGCAAAAAGTGTCATTCAATGCAATACATTTTTTTTTCTTTAAGGTTTTAAATCCATAACGAAAAACACCTAGATTTCAGTCAATCTCGATGTAGCATAATAACAGAGGAACAAAATAAAAATTAAGTTTGAAATAAGAGAATAGAAAGTTCATGAACTAGAGTTAACCCAAAGGATCCAAGGAGTGGTATGTAATGAGGTAATGCCAGAAGTGAACTTATATGAATGCATAAGCATTTACTTAGAACTTAATTTATATTAGATCAACGGAGACTATTGACATTTCTTTGTTTATTCAAAGTTGAACAAAAATTACAGATTTATGCAAATTATTAATGTAGCCTTGAAAGCTATCTTGAGCGGGCTATAATGTAATCTTCACGACATACATTATTAAATACACAGTATACATTATTATAAAATTTTAATAATGTATTTTAAACCAAATTCATGGAGAAAAATCAAGAACACACGTCCTGTTAGAGTGGTCGAAGAAAACAGGCATAGTACAATCGACAAATTTGAATTTGTGACCCACCATAAGCTTATTTTCTAACAGACATTCAAATACAATTAGGTCCACATTCGCGTAAACATATCTCGGTTTTTTTACTGATTCAGAGATTTATTCTCAAAATGGGTCATGATTCAACTCGATAACTTTAAATGCAAAAGCCAATTCAGTTTTTATAACCTCCTTTGTATGAAGCTCCAACATAACTTTATTTTCTTTACCTGTCTTTAAAATGTTGAATATAACAGCATGAACCGACCCGATTGAATTTTCTCTGACCTCACAGAATAGCATCATGCATAACTGTCTTCAATACTTGACCGAGCTGACATTGTGAAAGTCCGGCCGTTTAGTATTTGGACCAAAGCCATATAAAGTCATTTACGTTATATCCAGATATTTTAGAAGTCGCTTTTCGGGTCTGTCTATATGACTACAATGTTCTTTCAAACTTCGCAAGTCCGAAACCGATTGTGATGCAAATAATGGAATTTGGCGGTACGCTTTTTTATTGTTGTAAAATCATCTAATGAGTCCTCCTACCTAAGGCGGGGCTCAGACTTGTACTGACTAAAATCCACAGTCAGCCATTGACATTCCAGGGTCACAGTTACCTAATGAGACCGTCCCGCGACCTGGCAGCATGGTTGGCGCAATGGTTAAGTGATTGACTGCTGCGCTGATCTCGGCTTTTTTTTAATACACAATATTTAAAGAATAAAAACAATTTTGTATGAACCATAATTATTTGTTCCAGGTCTGACTGTATACGATCACGATATATAATTAATTTCCAATATGGGGCAACGCAACGTCTTAAATATTTTCGACGATGTGTCTGCGTTACACCTGACAACGGAATGAAAGTGATGTGGAAGGGATCCAGCCTTTGATGAAAAGTTGCAACTATTTACCACATAATTTTTAGTAGAATAAGAATGCTTCTTGGTCTTCTACATGTTTTACTTGAGTGAGTGTGCCAAAGAAAGCCACGACCTCATTCCACCGTTTCTCTTCTACTAATGGCCATCTTGACGCACTATGAGTGACCAGTAAAAGTAGGGAAGTTTATAGCTATTTCATAAATTCATACAAAACGTCTTGGAACTCTCTACCTGCGTCTATGTTTCCCTGCAATGCTACAACTATGCATATAACATTATTACCAGCCCTAGCTCCGAAACTCAGAACACAACCACCTCAATCTCCATACAGAATATCGTAAATCATTTCACACTTCCCAGTTGGACACATTTACTGCTCACTCAAAACGATTCATAGTTTCGATTCTATTCCTAGTATCGAATATTCGATACGGTAACGAGACGAGTAAGTCGGTAACTAAATAGATAGATCCAGAAGGCTTCTTAGAATGAGCGGAAAGCATGCACACATAGAAGCGGGAACACAAATACCGTTCATTGTACGTGATGCTTGCCTATGTGTGAGTGTACATTACAAACAAATGACAGTCGTCAGCGCACTCGTTGTACGTACAGTCTCACGTGTGTGAGTTTTGGCAGGACTCTCAGATCAGACCTTCTGTTCCTATCTGTTTTGTGGACCAATGTTGGTCCGACGTGTTTCAGTTTCAGCTAGTGACGTCACGGAAATTGCGAGGGAATAAATTTACCTTGAAACGTCATGCTTTGAGTAGTCGTGTTGTGATAATCTAGGATACTGCTGTGTTTGTTGGATAAGGATAGGCAAGGGTTATTGGTTTTCAGTGGGTCTGAATGTTTTGGGATTGTTCATTTCTGATTCTATCTTAACGTATCTTCATGATACTTTAAAAACTTTCTCCGTTTAACAATTTTTTTTTTTGCTTCTACGTTTTCGATGGTTAATCACATTATTTAAAGCTGTTTGTTTATTACAATATTTTTTAGAAAATGTTGAATATTTATACGCATTAACGCCTGTCCCACGAATTTTAAGTTTTATGAACACTAATAAATTGCCACATCTTTCTCACATAATGTACCATAATCATTTTGGCGATTGAAAAAGAGTGTCCATGGAGTTTCTTGCTCATTCTTCTCCATAGAGATCTACGCTTTGGAATGAGCACCTACAGTACTTTCACAGTTTTTGTCATGTGACTGGGACTGTAACACCATAACTATTTTTAGCACTAGCTTTATTTATTTTATGTCTTGACAATTCAAAAGTGCCTATATTTGGCTTAGTTGAAATAAACAATTTGATTTGATTTGATATAAAAGGTCGACTCCAAGCATGATTTGACCCTGTGAACTTCAGATTCAGTAGCAAACGCCCTTTTACCATTCTAGCTATTGCTATACGCTAATCGTCGAGTTTTACGATTAGCTCAGTTGGCAAGAGCCTCTGATGTATTTTATTTTATATTGTGTATTATTTTATTTAAGACATGTGTTTATGTCCTCAAGTAAGGAATCCATAAAATTAAACTATTATTTTTTATCTTGCAAAACTCATTCATCCAGCACACAAACATTTTTACCGCTACCAAAATAGGAGAGATTCATAAAATAACATATTATTTTCCTCGGTTTTCCTCGTTTTTATGGCGTAACTCTTGGATTAATGTCTTGCTCTACTAGCAGTATGAGGAACAGAAGTTTTGTGACACATATTAGAAGAAATTAGGGTCGAGGACATTTGTTAAAGCGAGATATGGTGAACGGAAACTGGACGCAGAAAATGGGCTCTGTAATTACTTTGTACATCATTATTTGTGGTTTGAGTTTGGGCGAGCAGTTAGGTATTTTTCTTAACTATCATTTGGGGACTGAAAATGAACATCGAATATTTATCTATAAAGAAAACATTATATTATTTTACTGTTTTACAGAGTATGGTTGTTACATCACGATCAAAGTGAGTTAGTTTTCTTTGAAGCTTAATGTATCACTACTTTAGCAAACAGTGAAATGAAGAAAATTAAAAACAATTAAGGGAAATAAAAAATGTACACAATAATATACACTCGATTGGACTGTAAGATAGCTGATGATTTTTTTGCCACGACAACATAGATAAGTTATTGAGAGTAATGGCTTACAAAAACGTCCATATGGTAAACACTGTGTATTTTTTTAAATATGGATTAATAATTAGGTCATAGCAGTTTTTTCTGGATTATTGTCCCAATTTAGGCGTTTCTCCTATACATTTTAGATGCGTTTAAAAACATTTAGACTCGTATACAGACAGACATTAATTGTTGCTAATACAAATATTTGTCTCGTAAAGAAATCGAATACTGGTCACATAGTACAACAGCCAATTGCTCAGGCGTAGTGCTAACTGTGCCATATTGATTATCCAATACCAGTAACTACATAAACATAATTAATCTACTTTCTATAAGTACATAGAATAATTTTCTCACACATTCACAAGTTACGTCACCCGGAAAATGGCTAGTTCGACGCATTTTCCGGCTTACGTTAACCTTGCTTGCTGTAATAAATAATTATCAATGATCCTGCGAGCATAAGGCCGTAAGTAGCACGGCTGGCTAGTGATTGGTGATCAAAGAATAACGAATTATTTCATTATTTTCTGTACTCTCTTTGATTTACGAAATAAATTTGAACAACTATAAAACTATTTCAATACTAGTACTTCTTCTGTTCACAAGAAGTGTTTTTTCATTTGTCTGTACGCTGTACAGTAAATACGGAAAACTGGTAAAAGGTCTCGGGTAGTAAAACATAATTATATTATTATTATTATCTTTATAGTGCCACAAAAAAGCGCCAAACTTAAAATATGTAAGACACCCTCAAAATATGGGTAATATGGTTTAAAGGAATCAGATCAAGTCGTAAAAAATTATGTGTATGAGGTTAATAATATTATAATCAGGTCAATTTTTTATGATGAAATAGTAAAGAAAGTAAAGATTAGCTGGTGTCATTCTATATTTCATAACTACTTTAATAAGAAACAAGCAAAAGCTCGTAATTAAACTGAAAACCAAACTATTCAGGTACATCATAAAAAACCACATAATAAACGCGTACCACAACCTAACCTAACCCAAACACAACTTCACAAGATCTAAACCAAGAAACTCCCAACGCAAGGAATCCTTGGTAGTTAATCCACAAAATGACTCCACAACAGTGAGACACGTTAAGCAAATAAGCACCCAACAACGGTATGAAAGAAGTCTCATTTGCAACGAGTGTCTCTCCTGGCTGCGTCTAAAGGTCCCATTTGTGCCTAAGATGAGTTTGCGGTAACACAGATTCGGGTTAGCACACACTGAGAGAATCTGAATCCGTCCGTACTTTAGGATGCAAGCGCAAAATTTACATGTGGCTTTGCATTTGTTAGTTACGGAAACAAAGGATGGTGAATACGTTGAATAATGTTTTTTTTTTGGTCAGGTGGAATGAAAAAGTGACGGGATTACATGGTGTTCACACGTCAGAGTCCGGGAATAGATACATGAGTGTGTTGCAGAAATATTTTAACGTTGCAGGTAGTTGTTGCAATGTTTTTATACATTACAGTATTGTATAGCATATTATAATGTTTACTGTAAAGAACTTTCAAAGTTTTTTTTTACAACAATCTTGATTCGCCTAGTGAAATCACTTACTTATTCACGTACTTTCCGTTCTAAAAGGGTTTTTTTTTGAGGTTACCTCAGACTTGTAATTTCCTCTGTATCATTTGTGTATTTACAAACATTTAAACTCACATACACAAACAATCAGACCCGGAACTACTACACGTAGGCTATGATTTGTTTGTTTTGCGCAGGAATCGAAACCGTATCACACAATGTAGCAGGCAGCCACTGCTTCAACTGAGCCCTCATTACAAAGTGTCACAAAGACTATGAAAGTTCAGATAAATCAATGAATAGGTAGGTACCTACCTACTTTATTTATTATACTCCATGTCAAAGTGCTGATTTTATTTTCTTACATCGCATCTATTCTGGAAATTAAGTTTGCTATACAAGCAAAGTCAAATAAGTTTAAAAAAAGAAAAAAAAAATCGACTTCCCTCTTTACTTAAGCAACATCTTCAGTAGTAACTTTCTCTCAATACTGCAACAATATTAACTGGAAAGGATTTCTTTCCATTTTATTTAAAGTTGAAAACTTCTTCCGATAAACTAAACTTTGTAAACTAAGTTTTAAAGGATGACTTTGTAAGTCTTTTTTTTTCTTGAGTTCGAAGAAAATGTGGACAGACAATCGTACAGAGAACTTTGCTGGAAGCTTCATTTCCTTTTTATCAATGTTTCATGCAAGTTCTGTTCAATATTAGTTTCTGAGTCTTTCAGAGGAGACGTATTTTTCGATAACTGGAGTATATTTAATTTCCTGGAATACTTTTAAGTTATCAAGTCGATAAGATATTCTAATTTAATCTACCTTTTTTTGAGGGCGGGAAAATTATGAAACAAATTCTCCCACCCTGTAGGTATGGACCATAGGGACGTCTATAATAATAACCGTGACCCCGGAACATAAAGGGCTACTGAAGGACACCGTGGATTTTAGTCAGTACAAGTCTGACAGTACCTCCCGCCCTGTCCGGGGTTGGAGGTCTCATTTGATGATTTTACCACGATAAAAAAAAAAAAAGGGGAGGCCTATGTTCAGCAGTGGACGTCTTCCAGCTGATGATGATGATGCATTTCCATAAAACCTGGACTAAATTTTCCAAATTTAAACGCCCGCTTCATTGAACTAACACGCAGTCGTTCCCAGATAAATAAAATTAAACAATTAACTCTTTTTCGGTCATTCGCGCCTGTTATGGCTTCAACTTTGTACAAATACACAGCTCACACATTTTTATTTGTTAATATTTTTAGCACTAACGAAGCTGTTTTATGAGTTAGTGGTCCGTTTTTATTTTTCGTGTTTGAGTGAATTTTATTATTACGTTTTTGTGAAATGCATTTATTTAAATTGAATGCAGTTTTTTACTAATAATTTAAATTATCAATTCTGTTACTAAGTACTAGGTACTTTAAACGAAATTAACGATTTTAAGAATGAGTTAATTAGTTAATAGGCATAAGCTTTTTGATTATAACAGTGATAAGATTTTAGTATAAAAAATAGATTTTATAGATTGCAGGCTAGTTTTTCCATGGGCGAGATTTCCTATAACCCAAGATAACAACAAATAGCCTTCATAAACTTCAGTTATATTGTCGTCTTCTCACTTCTTCCATTTAAAAATTAAAATGAAAGGCTTTATTTTAAGTATGCCATTAACAGGCACTTTAGAACCGTAATTATAAGACAAAAGATTAAAAACTAGGTATATTACTTTAGTTTTATTTCAATATGGGATAGAACATTTTTTTAACTACACTAGCCGCAGCAACTTCAAGTGAGTTATTCCCGTTTGAGAAACTATTTCTAGAGCACCTATTTTCAGAGCAAATTTTTACATTGAGCACCAAACAAAATCTATTTCACCTATACTCGTATTTTAGAATCTCTCAGAACACTTTTTTGCACTCACTACATCTCAAACCTTACACAAATACTCAGGTAGTGACGCGCATCTTCGTCTCTTATTTATTCTGTTCTTATTTATTTTCACTGTAATTATAAAGGTTGTTTATCTTTTTCCTTGTAAATATTTTAATTTAGTTAGAACAGAAAGGTTTTAAGCCAATTAGAGAACTATATGAAACCGTAGTTGAACCATAACTCATTAATATTTTTAAGTTATTAAAAAAAGGTTTCTGTTTATCCTGTCATCTTCAGATGTTCAATAAATATTAAATAGAAAAACTTAAATACAATATAATACAGCTTTTTTAAGATACAATATAATAAAATGTACCTACTGTAGGTTACATAATAAACTAACATAGAACAGCAAATAATATTTAAGATCATAAAAATCTGATCTAACCAAATTAATCTCTTTGAGTTTGGACGTTTGTTAAGGTGCGTACGGATTGCGCGTACCCTGGTACGCGTACTCAGTTTACGCGTATCCGGAACGCCTAGTCCATACCTGCAGCTACGCGTTCACTCTTGGAGTACGCGTACCGCACGAGCCAACTCGCAGCGCGAGCCACCGTCAGTCGGTTTTTGGTCGCGCGTCAAAGAGGACGCACGCGGCCGGCTACGCTATATTTGGACGGCAAAATGAATAAACACGCGTGTTCTTCGAGTTCGAAATTTTTGTCCCCACTTTCTTCATAATTTATATCTTCCATTAGCCTATTTCCACACTGTAATCTTTCACGAAACAATATTTTCATCCACCATCTAGGTTTCCGTTTGTTTCTCTTTTTTTTTTATTTAAAATGTGTTGAATAATGACTAACGCCGCAGCAGTGGTGGTGCAAGCAACCGCTAAGTTTGTCGGAGTCATGGCGAATGACTGGGGCTCGCGGAGCGCTCTGGAACGATTGACCTCGCGTACAGGTTCGCAGCGGTCCGTACAGGAGCTGTACGCGTATCCAATGTACGCGTGGACAGTGTTTCCCAACTACGCGTAACACAGGAACGCGCTATCCGTACGCACCTTTAGGGCTCGCGGAGCGCTCTGGATCGATTGACCTCGCGTACAGGTTCGCGGCGGTCCGTACAGGAGCTGTACGCGTATCCAATGTACGCGTGGACAGTGTTTCCCAACTACGCGTAACACAGGAACGCGCTATCCCTACGCACCTTTACACTTTCAGACAAAAACTACTGAACCGATTTGGATCAATGTTGATTCGGATATAGCTTTATAGCATTAACATTTATATTATATTTTATCCCAATATGACGTACCCGTAGGATAATTATCGACATAAACACGAGTCATGCCGCTAGCTAGTAAAAGCTACTTATAAATATTCCCTAACATATTTTTTCAGTCGCTCTGAATCCACCGCAGGCGGAGAGAAAGGGATTATCTTAATTGCATTTTGCAAGTCTAAAATATTACCTTTCAAAAAAGAGATCTTGAAATATTCAGCTGTAACCAGCTTAATAAAACACAAAATTTCATAGTATTTTAATTAATGCAGAAGCGACCCAGTTTATCATTATTTATTAGCTGTAGCTTCAGTTTACTTTCGGCGAAATCCGATTACTTTCAAAGATACATATTTGCTTGGACATCTGAGGGGAAACTTGTAGCAGAGTTATGATGGAAACGCCTGCATTTTGACTATTAAATAATATTCGGAACCATTAAATATTGAAATTGAAGCTGCGAACTCGTAATTTTTTCAAATGGTTGTCCTATAATTAGACCTTCGCTTTGTTGCAGAATATAAATTAATGGTTGTTATCTATCTAT
The DNA here is from genome assembly GCA_028554685.1 of Agrotis ipsilon. Classification (NCBI taxonomy): domain Eukaryota; kingdom Metazoa; phylum Arthropoda; class Insecta; order Lepidoptera; family Noctuidae; genus Agrotis; species Agrotis ipsilon. The sequence continues at coordinate 2,818,719 of CM052956.1, forward strand.
CTGGGGGCACAGCAGTGCCCCCGCCAAGACGTCTATTTTATAAATACTAGTAAATAGAGTTAGTCTCGCTAAAACTCGAGATCGGTTGGAACGATTTGGTTAGTTTTAGTTTTGAATTATTTTCGAAGTCCAGGGAAAGTTTAAAAGGTGAGAAAAAGAGGCGGTACGAAGTTGCGCCTAGTCAGCCAGTTATTAATAGTTTTGCAAATGGGTAAAATATGTAAACATACCCTCTCTTACTTTTTTTAAGTCAGCTGAAAACTAAATAGAATTCTCGGTAACAAGCATTGAAAACTATCCACCACTACCAAAATTAACAATTCCACGGAATTCCGACAAAATTTCGAACATTCATGGTCAGAAATGTTGTAATTTTAACCCCAAAATGAATACCGAAACTGCGGTAATGCAACTAAAATGTTAATACTAAACTAATAAATTAGTATGGACGCTTGGTAATTACAAACTCTGCTGCCCCAGTTCGCAATTGCACTGAAAGATATTTAAACTCTTCCTTGGCCCGTTTAGGTGGCGGTGCAAGCGACGATTACAATTTATCAAAGGCTTCTGCTTAAAGCGGGTGAAAATAATTTATACGTTGACTCTAAATAAAGTGGAATTTTCTTTATTTCCATACTTTTATGCTAGGAGAGTGAAAATAATGTTTTCAGCTAGGAGAGGCCGCCATTACTAAATAGTTCAAATATTTCTTAATGTATTGCTTAACTTTGAATAGCACGATAGGAATGCCCGATGGCTATTTCCTAGAAATCAACAGATCAAACGCCCAAGTTGCCGAAATTCATTAGTACGACAATTTCGAATTGCCTTTAGATCGAGTGTTGTTTCGCCGAAAAGCCATGAAATATCTGGCTAATCGTGCATAAATATTCAAGGAGACTTAATTCATAATGTAAAATGGGATGGAAAACAAACTAAAAAGGTTTAATCAACATCATAATTATTTATTCGATAAACCGCTCAACGGAGTCCCGCTTCGCAGGGCTCCTATTACTGAAGGAACGTGAAAATACACTCAAGCAAAAGTATTGACCATAGGAGGTATAAGCCAAATTAGATTACAATTTCTTTTCACGAAATTTCGCATACTGCTAACACTAAGTTCCGACCTTTACAATCAGTTCAAGACGACCGCCCACAACCGATAGGTTTACATTCCAGTTAAATTAGATGGTTCTGTTTGTGCAAGCATGTTTTGTTTATTATGCTGCTTGCGTCCATATTTTGTACTCGATCGTTTGGTTTCACTGACATTGGATATTTTGCGGTGATGACCATAGAATCTAGTTCGAGGTTACCCTTTTTTTTATCGTAGTAAAATCATGAAATGAGTCATGACGGGACTGAGTCCCGGGCAGGGCGGGAGGGTACTGTCAGACTTGTACTGACTAAAATCCACGGTGTCCTTCGATAGCCCTTTATGTTCCGGGGTCACGGTGATGAAAATAAGTCCCGCGAACCCGGCAGGCTTTGGCCCTCTGTGAGGGTGCCCCGTCATTTTGCTGACGCTCTTTGAGGCGCGCGTGGAACACGACGCGCCGTCGACCTGCAGTTTTCGATGAAGCCAGATACTGAAGTATAGGACACTTATTTTTACATTTTCAGTACGAAAGGATCTCAATATTCTCGTAAGCATTTGCAGCACGACAGTTTTTGTTAATGTACTTTGAACTATCTCATTACCGTGATCCCGGAACATAAAGGGCTATTGAAGGACACCGTGGATTTTAGTCAGTATGAGTCTGACAGTCCTTCCCGCCCTGCCCCGGGTGGAAGGACTCATTTGATGAGTTTAATACAAAAAAAAAATATCGTCAGCACGCATTTTTTTTAATTACTTTGAACTAAAACTCTGCCTCTAAATTGGCATCAGTTTAGCATAGTAGTATCTCTCACTAAATGTTTTAACATCACAGCACAACCCCATACGCTAGGCAGTTTGAATTTAAAGCTACATGTTCACGGTTCAAACATCTCAAGGATCGAAATCTAAGCAAGTGTCGGCCTGACCACTCGGTCATTCATTCACGAAATGGCCCGGTCACCCACCCATGTAAGTCGATTGATACGCTACCTACAATTCACCCATGAACCCCCTCGTCACGCCCATGTTATCACAAAATGGATCAGAATGTGAAATAAAATTGGCACTTTTAAGGCTTTTCTTGGAAGAATGGTTGAGAACATTGTGCAGAAGAAGCATGTTTTCATCGGTACTAATAGACAAAAAATTATAACTGGTTTTGCCATTTATATCTTTATTATGTATATTGAATCATTGAGATTAAAACGTTTTACTCGTAATTGGTCTTACAAGTGTAAAAAAATATCTTTTACTTTGAAACATAGGGGAAATGTAGTTTTGCTTATTTTTTTTTAAATGTATTTAAATAACTTTCGTAATAAAAATGCATAAGATTAAAGAATTCGTGATGTCACACCGTATTTCTCCCTTTGTCCCTCGCCGTCCCATCGCATGTTAGTATAAAACCAAATACCCAAGGTCACTGACTTGAATACAAGCCTTAAAAAACCACTCAACAATGCAGTTGTAATTAACTTTGCGAAGATTTTATCATTGCGGCACCATAATAACCCATTAAGGAAATGAGCTTGGGGCAATATTAATAATGTTAGATTAGATTAAAAGATTAGTAACACTAAACCTGCCATACCTTAAAATTGCTGGCGTATCGTGGGAAAGATGGAAAATATGGGGTTTTTGAATTGCATAGCCAGTATCGGTAGTGTTATTGCTACTGTTTTAAGGATAGTTGTTTTTATCTGGTAATTAAATAGTGTTTCGAATTTTGGTGTCAGTTTGTAACACATCTAGCTAAATTGTGGGAGTATTTATTTATTTTGATGAATTTGGTGTCCTTGGATGAATGGTTTACAGCCTCGGCATTCGTGCCTATTGCATGCAACATCTATTATGGTTCTACTTCGCTGACTTTCTACCTCCATAGAATATCGTAGTCGTTCTTACTGATCTGGATACTGGATCCTATTTGTGGATGGCAATTCTTTAATCAATTGAATAAAAAACGCACGACGCTATAAGGAGTATCACGATTAAGACGATGTTGGTCGTGCTGGCATGCAACGTCAGCTGCCGGATATCAGCGCTGTTACTTCCACCTGCTGCGTTTTGAGGGACTATAATTTCTTCTTTTGAGTTAGTTGTACCCATTTTGAGATTGTATCACAAAGTATTCACAACATGAAATAGTGATCGCACCAAGTCCCGGTAAAAGACTAGTCTCGTTACGATACATTGTGACACCAGTTGTCCCGTTTTGGTCAAGAGAATGTAAATATACGCTGGTCGCGTTTGCTTGTCACGGTCGCCATGTACGGATGGGCGATTATTATGAGTAAATGACACAACGAATGCTGATACAATACTGCCTTTATTAATGGAAGAACACTAGTTTATATGGTTACATTGATATTATCTCCTTCTCAATACAGAGATTCTAAGTTTTCGGAGAAAAAAACCTGAAGTTACGTTTCGAGTGACAAAATTGAAAAAAAACCCTTTTCTTTTTAATAAAAATGTTGCCCCACACTAGGAATAACTCCTTTGCTGCGCAACCGTGACGTCAGCTCTATTCAATTTTACGATTTCTGAGTAAAACTACACAAGCATGAACGTTAAAATTGTATGTAGTCTCTTAGCTATAGTTTATACACACATTTAGTTTTCCTTTCTCGCTACCTAAGCAGAAACCCAAACTGCTAGACATCAAGTGTATTGGCATCGGTCCACACGTACGGTAAAACTACATCGTAAAATCTAACATTCAAAATTTTCACACCTAGTTTGAAAATTATGTTAGAGCTTTTAAGACAATAAGTTAGTTTTGAAACTATTTAGAGTCGAATTTTAAATATTAAAAACTAAAAACGTTTCGTAGAAAAAAAATCGACTGGACTGTCAAATACTGTAATGTCAATGCGTTGGTGTAATTCTGCATTAGTTTACGTTAAGTTCAACGTCATTGTAAACCATAACGATTTGAATTAAGAACTATACGCTTGCAAGCATGACATGACGGTGACGTGTGACAGTGCACAGAATCGGAAGGTCGCAGGTTCAAATCTCGATCGCAGTAATTTTTTTTTCCACAAAGTTTAAAATAGTTACCAAGGTACTGGAACGCAAAGAGCAATTGAAAGAACACAGGAGGTTTTATTCAGTACAAGTCTGACAGTTCTTTTCGCTTTACCCGGGGAGGCAGGTCTTATTGATGATTTCTTGGGCACTAAAAGGGTATAATGCAGAAGTGGACGTGTTTCAGCTGGTATCAATATTATATCACACACACCGCACATCATGAATTCAAACTCTATTAGGGAATGATTTTTCAGGAATCCAGCTTTAGAACCACTTCATGCTAGAAATGCTCTGGATGTTTGTGTATGTGAGCTATAAGTATTAAAAACGCACCCACGGCACAGGAGAAATGCCTAGTGCGGGGTAATTACTTTTTCCCCGCAAAATAAGCTGAAAAAGACAGAATAGTATAGGTACAGTAATGCCATTTACAATACCTAGTACATACACGATGACAATGGAATTCGAGTTTTTTCAGAAAATAGCAACATGCGCGATAGTCGGGTTGTACCGAAGCATGACACGGCTCATAAATTTTATTCCGACGTGTCAACCTTAAAAAAACATACCGCTGGACATGCATGTACATACCCGTAGAAGTAAATGGAAGGAAAATAAACAAGTTGTAGCAAGTCACCTCGAGCTTGTCAGGCCCAGTTAGCCCCGTGATGTATGTTTGCTTTTATACACTTGCGAACTAAATGCACAGTCCGACAGGGCCGCACTTGGGTCAAGATTTGAAAAGGTCTCTGAAGAATGTTATGACGTTTCTTTAAAGAGTTTATCTTTTTAAACGACTGCATGAAGAAGGAGGTATCTCATATTTTCACACGGAAGAGTAGAAGTGCAGTTTTATCAAATTTTGATAAAGTTTAAGGTTTTCAGATTTTAAATTTTGAGACACTTAGTGAATTCTTGCCATCTAAATTATTATCAATGTAACAGAATAACGACCATAAAATTGAATGATGAGAAAAATGTCAACAGGGAGTCCTGTTGATACTTTTCCGGAAATGTCTAAAAATTTATAAATTATTTTGACCCGCGTTATGTATCACTCCCATCGGAATAAAAAACTGGGAAATGGTAATATTATTTACCTAAATTACACGGAAATAATTGATAATCTATCAATATTTATCTTTATCTGGAAATCCCATTATTAATTATTAAGAAAATATTTTATATTTTTTTCTCGGGAAGAAATTAGATTATAATATTTTACTGTTTTTGATTGAACTTAGAATCACATTTTTATTCCACAAAGACGCACAACCTACTTTAGAATTTCATTAATATCTGGCAAGATAGGGTTGCCACACTTGCTACCGTACTTGCAGGAAATTGGACGGTGCAGTGCAATAATTGGCTTATCCTTACCTGTGTCGGGCACAATACGTACAAACACCTCGAGGGGACGAGATAAGCTCTTAATCTCGTAGTTATCGAGCTTGCCAAGACGTTGGACTACAAATGAAATCCTCCGTTTTCTGCTTTTGAATTAATCCTTTTTTTAAGCGTGCATGTTTTTTGTTAGACCCTGTTATAAACATGAGATACCAAAGTATATGGAAGGCCCGCTTGTAGATTCATACAACGACCTCATTGGTAACATTTTTTGGAAAGATCAGGTTTGTTGTTCTCGCAACCGGAATGCGCAGGTATATGGTTTTCCCCATGTGTTTGTTGTGTGTGGGTTTTATTAAGCGTAAAGCCTTCCTCAATAAATGGACTATCCAACCCAAAAAGAATTTTGTAATTCATACTAGTATTTTCTGAGATTAGCGCGTTCAACTAAATAAATTAACTCTTCAGATTTATAATATTGAGTAAGTATAGATGATATTATAAATTATGTAAAGAAAGCCGCAGGAGAAAGGAAGCTGAATGGTCTCTTAAATATTATCAAATCCAATTTAATAACTCCTGCCTGCCTTCATCGGGAACACTATTTTGTATGCAGCACTTTCGGTTATTGTAACATTCGCATTTGGTGGAGTAGTATGTCTAGTACAGTCTTCGTCGCGAGTACGAATACAAACTCTGTTTTAAAAATAAATAAATACATAACACTGTGCAAATGTACTACCGTGTGAATTTTCAACGATGGTACGGGTCAAACTTACAATCCCAACTGTACTACGGGCAAGAAGCGCGTGCTACGACGCTGATAGTCAACGGTACGTATGAACGTTGTTATGTGTTCCACGCTGACGTCGGCAACTGACCGTACGCGACCCGACCGCCACGATATCAGCGTAAGTGTAGATTTTAAATTATGGTTACTGTTCTATTGCTGACACTTAATTTCACAAAATGTACTGTAACTAGTTAGATATTATACTGTACAGTTTCAATTTGAATTTGGTTCACACAATATCATACCCAGCTTGCGGTTAGCAGGAATTTAATATTATTTCAACAATAGGTACCTTTTCGCATATTGTGTTTCTGCTCAAATCTAAATAGACTGCATATTACTTGTACCATTGGATAAGATTCGAAACTTACTGCTAATTGGAACTGCTTTTGGAGAGCTTGGAGGATAGTGCACCCTGTAACAAAAGAAATAAAGTTGAAATAAGGTAATTACGAGTGTTTCAAGATAATGTAACAAAATGAATTAAAAAAATCTTCTTGGTCGTGTCGATGATCCCTTTTATATGAGCTGGTCTCTTGCAAGAGACCACAACTTCTCTGGCATGAGCAAGAGATCTTAATCAGTTTTACATCGGAGAAAGTACAATCAGCTTTAGAGAAATCTGACCCCCTTTGATAAGATGTCACTAACAAAAGGGGTGAATCTTCTCTGAAGCTATACATCCGAATTTTTGAAACCCTATGTACTGTCTAAGTTTATGAGCTCATAGCTAAACATTAACAGACATACTTTGGAATGAGCACCTACACGGTACTTTCACAGTTTTTATATCATGTGACTGGGACTGTAGCACCATAACTATTTTTAGTACTATTTTTATTTTTTGTCTTGACATTTCAAAAGTGCCTATACTTGGCTTAGTTGAAATAAAAGGTTTGATTTGATTTGATACAACTTCATCTTGAAGGTAAAATTACGCTTGCCGAGGTTGGCCAATGGATAGGTTACTACCTATCCATAACACACTGAGTCACCAACGTGTCATCACTTTCCACAAAAAAAAAAAAAAACGTGAATTTTCGACACATACACCACTAACCATGATTCGACCTGAAAAATCACGTCGATACATTTTAATCCATTCAATCAAAGTTCAGAGTCCACCCCTGTGCTCTTAACCCTCGTCATCTGTCGTAATGGCGGATTAAGTGGTGTTTTCCCGTGATAAACATGTTCTCAGTAAAAAATACATTAAGTTCCTCCACACATAATTGCGTATGGGTTAAACAAAAAGTTTTCAGTTGCACTGTTAGGACGGGGCCCCCTCTCTCTGAGGGCCAAAGCCTGCTGGGGTCACGGGACTTATTTCCATTAACGTGACCCCGGAACATAAAGGGCTATTGAAGGAATCCGTGGATTTTAGTCAGTAAAAGTCTGACAGTATCTCTTGCCCTGCGCGGGGTGCGAGGACTCATTTGATGATTTTAGCTCGATATAAAAAGAAAAAAGTTGCACTGTTATAACTAAATGTTCGTGTCGGAGGTCGTGGATCAGTTATCAAGACCGTGTTTTGTCTCAGAATCGTCCTTTTCTGAAAGGGAAAACGCGAGGTATTCCACATTGGCCACCTGGTTCCTGCGAAAAGTTTTGACAGGTGCCTTATGTGGAATAGATAAGGTGCTAGTAACTCTGGTGCCATTGTTAACGTGTGCCCAATGTGGAATAACTCAAAACCCCTGTGGAAATAGCGGAATGTCATGTGGGTGTTACCAACAATATTGCAATCACAAAACCGTCTAACATCGCTGTGATTGATCAATTTTTAACTTTTACCGATCATTTTACAAATTATTTTGCATAAAAAAATATGTAGGTCGTATGAGAGTTAAAGCATCAATATTTGAAAAATAGGAAAAGCGAACGCACATATTGTGAGCTTTATTTTTTATATTCATATTGAAGCACTTTTCATCAAATCTCAAATATTTGTTCGCCGAAAACGAAAATTTAATGTTGTATGATTTTTGCAAACATATTAATTTAATAAGTTAAAAATAAATAACGTGTTAATGTCTATGAGTAGTTCAAATCTGCTTTGAACTACTTGACCAAGACCAGTGACCGCGTTATAATAATACATCAAAATATTTTTGATGGCTGGAAATATTAAAAAAATATATTTTTGAGCAGGCTGGAAACGTTGTAACCATAATGTTGCAATCAAAATATTGCCCGTTTAGCCACACCTCAACATAAATCCATCCATCAAAACTTTCACATTTATAATATTAATGTAGTAAGAAATGGGAATGATTAAGCCCACAAAATCTGCTTCGATAAACAGATAAAGACTTCACATACTTGCAAAAAAATACCGTCCAGTCTTAAACGTTTTCCTCAAAAATAAATTCCCGACTCTCAAGTCACTTCGAAAAGTAAATACCATAATATTTACATCGCTTTATAACACATGACAAAAATTGTGGCGGATACACGATTAAATCCTTCCAGATAGCCGATTTACTCCTCAATTACAATGTGGAACGCGGCACAATGCGTATCCGACACATTCATGTCAACTCGGTCCAATGAGGCGTCAACGCGCGGAATATTTAAATCGACTCACGATATATCCGCGATGTGTTCAGGGCTGGTAGATAAGAATTATGGATAAATCAAGATTTATAAGTGGAAATGCAGACGGACATATGGGCGACGGAGCAGACATATGTTAGAGTCTGTAGTGGGACGTCCTTCGGCACGATGGATCGATGTTTTGAAGAAGTTATCTGAAAGTAGATGGATGCGGACTGCCCAGAATCGGGACTGCTAGCTTTCTTTTTTTATGTTCAATTCTGCGGAGCTATTGCGTATCTCGGTGTCTGTATGGTGATCATTAAATAGCTGTCAAAAGGTAGATTATAAAGAAAAACTCTAAAATCAACTACGAGTATTCTAACGCTCTTGAGGCTCTCCACCCCTCAACTTTCTACTAACTTCAGGTTGAAAACAGCTTATCAATGACTATCAAGTTAGCCAATAGCACTTCTGGGCGGCAATTCGCTAAAGAGAGATAGGTTTATGGTTCGTAGGTTTGTCTCTCAAAAAAATCTATAGCCATTCACTAGATGACTCAAGGCAGCAAAGAACACCAGGGGATCTACTTTCTAAGTCCGTGAACGAAGGCACGAGTATGGATACGGATGTACGAACGAAACTAATGTCAAAATCAAATATGTTTACCTTAAACCTTTGGTTCAATGGCATTTGATTTGGCAGACACTCTATTCATTGCAACACTAATGGGTTCAAATAACTGGCTTTGCATGAACATTCATGTTATGAACACATGCTTTAAAGTTTGGCAATCAGCCTGACTTTGAATTTATTAATTAATCTTACTAACTAAATCGTGAATCGCAAATGCCATGCTTCTTCTGTCAGTGGCACGTAGAGGAAAACGCTTTCCATCCCTCTTTGCACCTTTTCATATAATTACGTCTAACTCGTCATCACCTTAAAAACTTGAAACCTACCTTCTTCAGCTTATAACTCAATCTTTTCCTATATTTACCCAATTGTGGCCTGCCGACGACTGGGTTTTGGGCCTAGGATCGAAATGAATTCTTCTTCATATTATGGGTCAGAAATACTGAACGTGAATCTACATACTTTCTTCTACGACTGTATGTTGGCAGACTCCGAGGGGGGGCATTTTTTTCTAATTCACGATAAGGTTACGTTTGACCACTATCTTGCCTGATAGTAATGACGACATCTACACATCTCATCATTACTCATTTTCCATGATTCAAGGGAATCCTTCACGTAGTTTCTGACTGACGAACTTTTTGGCAGCCCTATCTTCGCGATAGGCCATCATTGTAGTAAACCGCGATGCGTGGTATAAACCGGGATGGCTGACATTTGGCGTAGTGCGTGAACGCCGCGTATGGAATACCAATATGTACCTACTGTTGTGTATCTATCATGTTGGTATACTATTTGTTTGGGTTTTGGATATTCATGATCGGGATTTTGCTTCGAATACGGCGATTTTCGAATACGATCTCTAGATGTAATAGATGAGACGAAAGGTGTAGCAACGATAGTGAAAATTCATAAGAAACATCTAATTCCAAAGTAATACGATACACAAACAGCAGATTAGCCCGGATTATAAAATAAAACAACAACTTTCAGTGGATTTTGATGCAACCTGCACAAGAATGTAATAATGGGATTATATTAATTAAACATTCACATTTTATTAGATATCTAAGAAATATCGATGTTTTGACATGGTACACGGCCCACGACGGGTACGAACCATTCGAGTTTCCTGCATCCATTGGAAAGAACATAAAGTCGATTGTCCTTGACTGTCATTTGCCGATCTTTGGCGGTGATATTACTCAACTCAATCAGGCTTATGCCTTGATCACACCTAACGAGTACAATGCCGAGTCAGTGTCCTCGGCCGAGGGCTCCGTTGGTATAAACACTTACTATGGAGCATCGAATTACCTAACTGGGTTAACGAGGTGAGATAAGCAGTCACTACATGTAAAAAAAACTGCTATTCAGCTGCATCAGATTCAAACGAAAGCCACAAAGATGAAGCATGAATGTTTTTCTACTTTAGAATATAAAGTATACACCTTCTATAAATTCAAATACTGTAATCATTTAAAACTGTCACACTTTAAACATTAAACATCCGAGGTACACCTCTAAAACTGCAATAAGTACTACAAAATGTTATAATACAGCAATAACGACGGTTTAAAGAAGGTAATAAAACATAAACTTGCTTAAACCAACCACCAACAATTCTATTAGAATAGCGGTCACGCGAACGGAACTGCGGGCAAATGCTTGTATTATATGTTCGGGCAAAATTCAGGCTGCCTCGCTTATATGATTTATGCCTCGGCAAAAGCAACTGTAAGGGAACTAAGTAAGCGATAGAAATGCATGTCTGATAATGTCTAGAATATGATTTAAAATTGATTTAAAAGTCAGATTTTTGTCATAAATATCAACTTGTTAGACATTCAGAGTTAAATAAAGCGACGGAAAACAATGTAGTACGTACGACACCGACGCCTCGACCAAGAAAGTAATATTTTATTTCAAATTAAAAACTAAAAGTATTACAGTTCTGGCAGCAAGAAGGAAGTTTATTAGCTCTTTTCATTTAAAATAATATACAAGTTTTGAAAAAAAAAATGTAATCAATCTAAAAGTGGTCATGTAAACGAAACTGCATCGTATATTCATTCTTAATACCGTTTGAAATGTCTAAATTAAACAATTTTATCGAAAACATACATTTTTCAACGTTAAGAGCGTGTACGCCGAACAAAATTTCATACAAACTTTGACTTATATTATTTTCCGTTGCAACATTGATTTTCAAATCGTTTTAAATCATACATTTCAAAAAAATCTTTGATAATGTTTTACCTACACATCCAAAAATGTTCGCGATTACTTTGAAAAATCGAGATCTTTTTTGTTACGATATAGATGATAAAAAAAAAAATATTTTATATTTTTTTTTATAAAATTAAAAAAAAAACAGCCTATCCTAGTGATACCAAACTCTTTTTGATGTACAAATGTATACAACCTGTTATTTAAAAAATAAGGACTTAAAAGTTTGTATGAAAAGAAGTAGGACAGCCACACGCTCGTAATAAAATCGTTAAAACTGATGCACTTTAACCGTAAAACCCTAGTCAGCTTATGTGTCTATAACATCGTCCATATCTGAACATCAGCAGTAAAGTTTCAGCCAATTAACCGCGTGCATTTAATATTTCAGGCTGTTGAACACGTTTTTACGAGACCTCGCTCCTATATGCCGTGACGTAGAGTTAATCGAAGTGGCCTGGATATGGGGTTAAATGTTTTAAAGTGCAATTTAAGTTTTTAAGGAGGACATTTTAGAACAAATTTTACCGATTATATTTTCATTCTATCAGGGAAAGGCAAAGTTATGTTCTAAACCATTCAATATGTTTATTTCCCATCATGCCCGGACATGACAGTTTAGAACTATAGAAAATTTTCTACATTCTATCATTTCATTTATTTTACCGTCGACAAAATTTGTTTCAACGGTATCAGGCTGGGCGTGAGATGTATGCACCTATACCTACAAAAATATAAAATTAATGTTGATTTATTTTACGGGTTAATGAAACTTTAAAAGACAGAGACTTATTGACTAAAAATCAACACAGTTTTTTCGTTTGTCTTATTAATACCATCCAGAGAGAAGTCTCAAACTCTGAGTCTAACGAGTCCGATACTACCTTGATGCAGTGCTCAACAAATCACTTATTTTTGAAGAAAACCAGACCCTTCGGAACAAAATTTGTAAAAACATAATACAATAAATATCCTCACCACCACCTTAGTTTATATACTTTTTAAATAAAAGAGAAAACAACATTTAATAAAAACTTCCACCAACGAACAAACCCTAAAACGTCCACAAAACCAAGTTACAGACATTATAACAACCTGTTCCAGTAAAAATTCAATATTATTTTAAATCTTTGTTGCGATGCAAAAGCGGTTACCGGTACACACAGGGACAAAGGCAAAAATGTCCAATTTTACTCCGGAATTGTTTTGCTAAAAATATTTTTGTTTTTTTTCGCTAACAAGTCGACATTTTCACGGCATGTGGACGCGCCTATGGGTTCGAAAAGGGAATATTTTAAGTTGTTATATTATCAGCTTTATGGACTGGGTAAATTAGTTTATTTACTGTTTTTGTATCGAAGTGGGAAGGATACGGAGTCGATTGAGTAATAATATGTTTAGTGTGATGCTATGTGCAAATACAATATTATTATCATTAATTTGTAATTTTTCCGATATATCGGACTTTTTTACGTGGTAAAATCATCGAACAAGTCCTCCCATCCGGGGCATAGCGAAAGGTTCTGTCAGACTTGTACTGACTAAAATCCACGGTGTTCTCCAATAGCCCTTTACGTTCCGGGCTCACGGTAGCTCATTAGTCCCGCGACACCGGCAGGTAGACCAATTGAATGACCTTGTAGCAGGGAAAATATCCGCCACGAATCGGATATTTGCCGATTTCGATGAGGTAAATATTGTTTTATTTACATTATAATAATGGTGACAGAGTACACATTCCGTTTTTATAAACACAGTGTACTAATGTAATAATCTTTTATTTTGTTACAGTAAATAAAAACGTTGTAGGATCGCTTCGCTTCGTAAGCAATGATAGTAGGAAATTTCTCTGAATATAAGGTTGCGGATAAGTTGAGTAAGTTTTTTTAGCAATAAAGGCATTATTGTTTCAAAAAGGCTCAAAGAACGATTATGAGAGAAATGGTGACGAAAGTAACACACACAATAATACGTGTAATGTGCCTGGCTGGGTTTGAACTCACGACTCGAGGTTCATAAGCTTACGTCGAAAGGCAATGAAAGAAAGAAAAAAACATTTATTTGGCGCAAAGGGACCACGATAGACACATTCAAAATAAATACATAAAAATACAAAAAAAAAACTAACACAAGAACATGTAAAAGAATAATTTTTGTGTTTCTCACGGCTGCGCCAAAAAGGCCCAGCTCAACAAAATGTCAAGCAGCTAATGCTCGTCGCTGGTTTACAACTGTGTGGTTTACAGAAGCTTAAATCATTTGCAATTAAAACATTCTATCTAGCCACAGAATACTTAACCTAGCCTAAGTTATTATTGTATTAAATACAGTTAGCACAAGTTTATATGAATATAAGATTACGTTATGTCACAACTGGACCACCACTGATTTATTTATTGACCTCTAAAGTACATTTTTATATTATGTTTCCAAATAAAACTTGAATGGATTATTTATTTTTTATTGATTTAACAATTTTTGTACACAGAAAACAGGTCATGTAACAAAGCTTTAAAACTATAATACAAGGGTACTGCTTATTTCTTAAGAAATTTCTTCCAGCAGACTCATCAGATTATAATTTTCTCAACTTTTATTTCAATCGCTACCGCGTCCGCTCCGCTTATGTTCTATACCATCTAGCTTATCGAATCTGAAGGTCACGTTTCGTCTCATGTCAAAATATATTTTATTTCAAACATCATTTACACACGTTCTTGTAACATTTCATTTTTATTATCTCTCTTTTTTATTTGTTGTTAGTTAACATGGACTTGAAGTAAAGGCGAATTTCCATGCATTCTAGCAGTTATGCTAGCATACAAGTATGACGTCACATTTGCATACAAGTAGCTTGATTTGGAAACAGTTTTCGACAGTGTACAAATTGTATGCAGGTTTTACTTACATAGTATCGAATTGGGTAGGTTGACGGTTGTACCTACTTGAAGTAAAATGAAATGAAAATGTACAATTCAAACTACCTGCTTGCAACTATTCGTATTGTAGCAGAATTATAGGTATGTATATACTTTTGTTCAAGTTGCATTTTATCATAAGCCCACTGGTCACGGCTCATATTTATGACAGTCTTTACTGTTAGTCAGAAGCTCGAAAGTTAGATAACCAGTCTTACCAATGGGTATCGTATTACTCAGTTACTAGGTTGTGAAGGTTATATTAAGCCCGGCAGTCGCTCTTAGTGCTGATAACCAACTGCATTTGGTTTGACTGGAAGCCGATTTCAATCTAATATGTTTTTTTTTGTGTCTGACAGACTTGTACTGACTAAAATCCACGGTGTCCTTTAATAGCCCTTTATGTTCCGGGGTCACGGTGATGGAAATAAGTCCCGCGACCCCGGCAGGCTTTGGCCCTCTGTGAGGGGGCCCGGTCAATATAATATGTATTTGGGAAAAGGTTAGACAGGTGAAGCAAACTACGCATTGGATAAAATAAATGACCAGTCACTAAATACATTACTGAACAAAGAAATAAATCGGTCCTTTGAAAAAATAAAAAAAAGTACCACTAACCCATTTTTCTACCAAAAACAGAAAAATGCGCGTTTTATTCTCGCATGCATTATAAATAATGTTCTACAATTCTAACTGAAGCTGCTAACCTGCTACCAACACCTTTGTGGGACCGTAAAACTAATGGTAGTCCATTTGGACGTCCATGGCCGGCATTGAATCCACTGATTATACTTGTAGCAGTTAAATGTGCACTATGTTACGTGTAATGTGGAAAGTCTCGGAACATACATTGTGCTTACACTTTGTATAGTTGCCCTGGTTTCGAAAAGTACGATGAAATCCTGGTTTCATACATTTTATTGTGTATGTAAAGTTTAATAAAGGTACAAGACTGGTTTAGTGAGAAGATATTGTGAAAACCACCTGCAAATTACATTCAAACCTGAGTGTCATAAAGTCGTATTTCAAATAAAGCCAATTTCTTCCACCTTTTTTTTTCATTTTTTAAACGTTGCCCCACAGTATGAATTACTCCTGTATTGTGGGTGCGTTTATAAACATAGAAAGTCACATACAGAAACACCCAGACCCGAAACAATAACTTGCAGATCATACAAATAATTGTTCCGTGCGGGAATCGAACCCGCGACACACAGAGCAGCAGTCCAATTGGTCAGCTACTGCGCCAAACGTGCCGTCAAACATTATAAACATTTTTCTGTTCTTAATTTCACTTAAAAGATCTACACTTTGAAAACAGCACCCTGTACAAGAGCGTTGAAAGTTGAAAGTGGACACATAGCTGCAATGAAGACTTCATAAACAGCCAAATTGAATGAAACCGTCTATCTAGAGTACCATGACACGCTCAGTCCCTAGGTCTTGGCCTATTTACCCATCCCAACGTTACAAGCTGAGAAAAATAGCTGTTCATACAGCTCTAAAACTGGGTCGCTGGCTTATCTCACGAAAAATTGCAACCCACTCCTGTAAGGAAATGCAACGATTTTTTAAACATTTCACTCCAGTACCCAGTGGAACGGAAACAATTTGTATTTATATTACAATCAATCTTTAGTAGAGGCGTTATCATTCGCAGCTGACTTACTGTGCAAACAAATTGCCCAATAAATTGTATGTGCGTCACCCCCGTAAAGCCAGCACACGTACATTTATGCTATTTTGTGTAAAACGAAAATTCGGAAAATAGATTTTTGTGTTTTATGCTGTTTTTTTCATTTTTGTAACAATTCGTGTTTGTGTTTTTCAATCACTGCTCTGGTGACCTGCTGTTGTGTTTTGTATTTTTTTTTAATAAAAAAAAACATTTTTGTTTTCGAATCTGAATGATGTTGTATCTGAAAATTTATTTCAGGAATAGTTTTTAAAATTGGTTAGATATGTCATTACATCATTTACGAATCCAATAAAAACAAAAAAAGAATTCCCTACATAACTTACCATAATGCTACTGAATTTAGTAAACTCAAAAATACATAGATCTTCCCGCAGTATCTTTGCAATTATGTGATCGTGAACCATTTATTTCAGATAATGGATCTCTCATGCTGGGATATACACTAAAGTTCGCATCATGAAGCCATTACATACTAACACGCGACATGTTTTATTTCTTTCTTTTTCTTGAGAATAATGTGAATGCCACATATAAAAAACAACAACAAATTGATGTTAAGTAGAGGTCATATCAAAGTAGATAGCCAGCAGTAGTAAGTAATTAGTGCTAAGTGTATGTATGTATAGTAAGTATCTTAATCTCCCAGTCCCTCCCGCCCTGCCCGGGGTGGGAGGACTCATTTGATGATTTTACCACGATAAAAAAAAAACAAAAAAAAGGCCGTTTTTTAAATAATTATAATTTGATAAAAAATCGATGATTATTTGTAATATATAAACCGACATTTATAATACCTGAATAATATCTGAGACGATCTTATGAAGACCACAGGGTCACGCTGGATGCAAGCCGCTTCCAACCGGTTCTACTGGAAGGTTATAGGGAGGCCTAAGTTCTGCAGTGGACGCCTTACGGCTGATATGATGATGATGATGATAATAATATCATAAATTAATAGAGCAGACTAATAAAAAAAAAAACATGAATGGCACGAGAAAGGTTTTATTAAACTTTACCACTTAATCATTTACGAAAAGTACCTCTGTTCCTACCAGGTGTAGTAGTTTGTAGATAAATTTAAAATTAGACATTTTAAATTTATCTACAAACTACTACACCTGGTAGTGGCACTACAACAGAGCATGAAAACATCGATAACTCAACACAGGCGTCAAAAATTTAACAAACAACATGTACTTAAATTCGGGTCCTCGTTTATCCGGCAACATCATCGGTGTCGGTTTAAAAGACCACAGTGGGGTCGGTTTGAAATGAAGACATCTGTCAGAGGGTTAAAGGATACCCGGGCGACCCCGGAAATTTGACTCGCGCGGTTGCCAAATAAATTATAAAAAAATATGTTCTGTTTTCGTGGAAACATATTTCGCGATTTATGGAGATCAGGTTGAGTTCTTTATGGGTTGGAAGTGATAATGTTTATGAATAAGTACACCGGTTTATTTGTTGTTTTTTATTTATTTATTTTTCGGGATTAGCTTAGGAATATGCAGGATGAATTTTGAAAAAATCAACCTGTATATATGGCTGTTGCCTGTGTTTGCCCGCATGTGACTCGTAAATTATAACACTCATTTAACGTAAATTATGGGGTATCATATTACCTAGTTATTGGGTTCTGGAGGTCCGATAGGTAGTCGCTCTATGTAAAATATTGATATTCAGCTGCATCCGGTTTGATTGGAAACCGACCCCAATATAGTTGGGAAAAGGCTAGGCAGATGATGATGTGTTAGACTAAAACCTATATCTGAGCATTCTTTTTCCTACTTCTTCACTATTCTTTTCTGGTTAATTTCGTTGCAGGATCCGAGACAGGTAAAGTCATTCTCCGGGACACGTCGAGCTTCATTGTCTCGTCGTTTTTCTGGTGGTTGCCACTGTTGATTCTGGCTTTCCGGAGATCCGGGTTTTAACCAAATTAAAAAAAAAAAAAAAACAGGTGATTTTAGGTGAAACTACGCCTACCCCATGTTTAATTATTTTTAAGCATGCATAACGATCGTGTATGCATGTAACCATAATATGAACAGTATTTTCAAAACTTTAATACTTAAACCATACCAATTTCACGACCCCTTTATCAAATCTGAAACTTTTGTCTTAAATCGGTTAGTGCCGCTGTAACTTACATAAAACAGGTATGTATTAAGCTTGGGGTATGTCAACAACTAACTTTTAGTGCAGCATTTGTGTGGTACAAGTTATAAACGATAGATGATAAGGTTTTTTTCCGAACAATTTTTTTTCATAAATTTTGGAATCAGGCGTTACTTTGCGGACATCCATGACATTAGATGTTATGAGAAATATCTAGTTTTTTTTTTAGTTCATTTTACACTTTCAAAAATGTCTGATGACGTGCACGGCTGACGCCTGCCAGGTCGTGGCTATTACCCTTAGCATGCTATAAATCATAAGTGTACAAACTAACCTTACAGGTATACCGTTACTCGCGGGGTTCACTAGCTCTTGGACTATAACGTTGGTATATTTTGTACACTTTATTCACTTTTCGTTTCGCACTAGAGTCCACGCCACCACTCATGGCATGCGGAAAAAACAACGTACTACATTTTTAATGCAATTTGATTTAATGACATAAATGCTAGCGCCGCATTAAAACGACTTAAGTCGTTGCACTGACTATAGTATTTATTTTCTTATATGTATGAGTATGTAATGTTCTTTCCTCCATTTATTGATATTTTTATAAAGGCTAAGCTGATATTGCAATCATCTGTCAAATATTTTGGTGGCGGAGTAGGATTGGATATTATTATAAAGAGATTGATCTCCTTTGAAGTAAGCTCACTCTATTGTAGAATTGGTCTCAATCACCTGTGAACTAGGTCGCGGGACTTATTCCATCACCGTGACCCCGGAACATAAAGGGCTATTGAAGGACACCATGGATTTTAGTCAGTACAAGTCTGACAGTCCACACCCCGGGCAGGGCGGGAGGACTCATTTGATGATTTTACCACGTAAAAAAAATCACCTCTGACCTAAACTTAAAGCCAAGAGTGAATTCTTCACCTTTTTTTAATTCACCTGCAAAATTACTACGAAATGGTTTCGGTAGTACTAATTGGAGTAAGTTTCATGTAATTTATTTCTTGTATAACATACAGTTTGTTTTCACATGAATCTTTTAATTTTTTCTTCCATTATTAAAGTATTGTATTTTGATACGCAATAGCGCCTGCGTTGCGTTATTAAAACTCCGCTTCGAGTGGGAGTCGAAACATCGTGTATAACGTTCAAAAACAAGGGAGCAGATAGATCGATAGATTAAAAATAGACATAAGATGTATTTAGTGCACAGAGACACGCAAAACAAATAGGTACATAAAAGAAAACATACTAACTAGAAAAATTAGTAATTAAAAAAGTGACAGATAACAAAAAAAAATGAAGGATACCTTGATGAAGACCTTATGAGTTTAAACCAGTGGACTGTAAAACTAGTTATATATTGCAATTTACAAGAATATCTCGGACAAACAATACAATGAATGCGTGTGAGCTCGGTGCCGTTCGTATGTGGAGTCCCTATGGGCCGTCGACCCTTGATGTATGCGCCCACGCAGCCATGACTCGCGTCACCCGATGAATGGCGAAAACTCCCGAACAACCTACCTACTGAGCAGAGATTAACAACACAATAAAAGAAAATGTGCGGAATGTGTTTCAGGATCGCACAAAAAATAATAAATGGGTATCCAGCTCAGCATGTGTCAGGTTGATACCTGACGCTGATATGGAATGAAATATTCAGCTTCAAAACGAGTGGTTGCGATGGCCTAATTGATAAGGCGTCTGGAGTAATTATCCAGAAGACGCAGGTTCGACTCCCACTCATACATGTATTTTTCTTTCCTCAGAAATCTTTTGCCATTATTTTTGTCATTAAGTATACAATTATTGTATGACGCCATCGAGAGCATATGATTCACCGAAACTTTCCACATAAAAACGAATATTTACTAACATCAGAATAACAAAGACATTCTAGGATCCTAAATAATAAATTATTCATACTTCAGCCATAGTCAAGTATGTATAAGCCACGTATACATATGCATCCAAATATTGTCAGGTTATATAAGGTTGTAAATCTAGCTACGTCGCTGCCTGGCATTTCGACTTTATGATGTATTGTACTCAAACGTTAGCTTGTTGTAAACGGAGGTGTAAAAACCACCGAATGTTTTGTACATAGTAAATTGTATTGTATTCATGAGAAGATAAGGTTCTGAATCGGGGACCGCTTTCGTTGAGGTCTCACGCTGTTTTTAAGGTCAAACTATGACGTCTTATTGCGAGAGTTTTTCCCGTGAGAGAAAAAGAGAACAAGCTATACAAAGTCTTCTAGCGCCACCTCGTCCACGCACTGGAATTACTCTCTTTCATGACGTCATGCAGGCCATCAGGTTCCATTGATTTCACGCAAAAAAATCCGCCGCTGCGGCTTCGAGACAGAACTATTAATGTGTAAATATCTAGGTCACACAAACTGGGAGATATCGCTATTAGCACTACTATCGCTGTTTTGGGACCTATCTAGACTTTACAATTAAAGCAGTGGACTGTTATTATAATAAAATTACTATATTCCAACTCGGTTACAATAACCTGACGTTGGGAAATAAGGGTGCGCGCAGAAACTGTGGTGGTGGAGGTCGGTTGCGAACGTGTTGGCCCGTCGTTCCCCTCACCGCAGCTGGAGGTCGGCGCAGGCCGATTGATTGCCGAAGAACGCCGAACATTCCTCCCCGGTATGAGCATTCAAGTGAGAGGACGTGGACATACGTTGTTGAACGCCTCCGCAGTACCGTTCCTCTCTTGTCTAACTCCACTACCCTTGTGATGCCGTCGTGCCAGGGGGAAAACCTTGGGACACGGCCCAGTGGCCAAACCAGGGCGGTTGACCTTCCTCTTTGATGAGAACTTTGACCCGGTGCACGCGACCTGTTGTGCTGTCCATTTAGTTTTTAAACGGAGCAGAGAAACATATTCTAAATGAAAGCGGTCCAATCTCCACTGTTCATATGCGGTTCCAATCGCCATTGTTAATATAGAATTATCATTTTAGCATAGCATTTTTTTAAAATGACGAAAGTCCACCTTATGATCAGGACTGCGATGGTTCGGGTTGGTAAAAGCGAATGATGTATTAACACAAAACGCCATAAAATGAAGTGATATTTATGTTCCGTCGTGCGCAGCGTTTCCAGTCCATTTTAGATGAGCCTTTTTCTTGGTCCCTCTTTTTGCTGCAGGACCAGATTGAGGCCAAAACAAAGCTAAAAAAACGACTTTCGAAAATGAAAATATCGAGCACTTGTAATCTAAACATTAAAGTTTTACAATACCGAAGTTTCATCATTCATCTCAACAAGTCTTCAAACTTTTTCATAAAGATTTATATTGAAGTTCTAATGTGCTATTTAGTACTACGTGTCTAGACATATTCAGAGAAAAACTTTAAAGTACTAATTTAGGCATGAAGAGCTTTTTTACTTTTTTTACGAAAAATTATTTACACTTAGAAAAATTATTTACATTTACACTTGCTCATAATTATATCTTGCTTGCTCTAATTAAGCATATATCACGTTACTAAGTTGATCTATTTTTTAGAGTACATAATTGGATATTCCGATACGTTGACTGATCAGCCAACTTATTGATAGATAATAATAATATTCCACACCTATCACACATCGCCATCTAATCTCAAGCTAAGCAGACCTTGTTTTATGGGTAGGTACTACACAACTGATAAACATACTTGTATATTTCTAAATACATAAATATTATAGATAATTATACCCAGACACAGAACAAAATGCTCGTGCTCATCACACAAACATTTGTCCTGTGTGGGAATTGAACCCACGACCTCCGGCGTAGCATGTCAGGGTCACTAACAGTGGTAATTCAATTGGCTGAGTCAACTCGCATTGGGTGCGCTATACAAAAATACTCGCTCTTGCCAGTGGCTTTTTTGGCGTGAAAGTCCGATGTTATCCCACGTTATTTCTAGTACCCAAACAAACTAAAAAAATACCAAACAATCCAAGTATAAAATCTCATAACTGTATCTTCCAAAATTTAAAACTGCAGTAAATTGGCAATACTCTGGCACTTATGTCTTGAAGCGTAGTTATGTCAACCTAATTATTTTTTATGTTATAAATTGAATTTAAAATCGTTGAAATTTTTTAAAATAAAATTTACTTATTGCAATGAGAGTTGGCAAAAGTTAGTATGTAACTGATAGAGATCAGAAAATAAATGTTGATGGAATGTTGATACGTCCGTCGCCGTGGGCGTCCTCCACTGCCGCTGGGATGGAGGTAGGACGCTGTCCTCTTCCCTCTCGCAGCGCGCCTCCTCCTTTACTAACATGACTGCTTCGCAGGAGGCAACCGCTCCCACTCCGTATCGCCCCGCAGCATGGCTTCAACCAATTCCAGGTGCAGAGGAGGTATCATAGATGGATTTACTATGTAAGGAATCATAATTATTAAAGAAGTAGGAGCAAAACGTGAATACCGAAAAAAGTATCCTATGTGTTATTCCAGGTAATACCCTATCTGAGTACCAAATATTCAAATCCGTTCAGAACCTTTTGTGTAAAAGAGTAACAAACTATTATGCAATATTCATGGCAGTAGCAAAGATTTATTTACTACGTAGAGGTCACATATACTGTTAATTGAGAAACTAGTAATTTATAATGTACACTAATTTACACTAAGACACAGACACACAAGATGACATAAGTACAGTCAGCTTCAGCAAAAAAATAACCCATTTGACAGTGATGTCACTACCAAAGGGGTTTAGTTTTCTCTGAAGCTAACTGTACATTCCACCATCGTGATACTGAAAACCTCATAAATATATCTTTAAAATGTAAACCGCAGTCTGTAAGTTGGCAACAGTCTGGCACTTATGACTTAGAGGCCGTAGTGACACAGCGTTCGGCGTTAAATTTACAGCGGCCATTACTGTGACGTCACCGTAGGCGGTATCCTCGAACAAACGACTTTTGTTACGGACTGCAAAATAGTGAAGTTATTGTCTGAAGGGGAAACTCTGCTTTATTTTTCTTTGGAAAAGATTAAGATAAAATATTGTGATTATTATTAGTTTCCTCTTTCTACAGTTTGGTTAATTTAGTCGTTCCGATTGGGGGACTTTTCTTGGTGATTTGTTTTGGTAAACATTAAGTCGACTTACGACCTATGTTCTATCACGACCAAGACAACGTTATCACCATAATTGGGACGCCACCATACGCGCTTTTCAACACCTCCACGTTCATAAATCTATACATATAATAAAAACTGTAGAAAAATTATTTTTGTACATTAAATAAAAAACTCAAAAAATATAGCCAGGGTATTAAAGGACAACCAACAGAACCCATTTCAAGCATTTTTAGAATTTTTGTCTGTTTGTCTGTTTGTCTGTTTGTCTGTGTATTTGTCCAGGTATCACGTAAAATATACGAAATTAATATAGATAACTTTTATACACAACGATTAAGCGTAACTTGGAGAGGAACTTAGTTTTTGTTTTCATTGGAATCGGTTCAGTCTATCAAAAGATATTTGAATTTAAAGTGTTTCAGAAGTTTCTTTGGTCTCACACATTGATTTCGTACGTCAGTCGCGCGATCTAACTTCGAAAAGTAAAACTAGATTATTCAAATAACTGGAATGGACTGGAATGGACTGGAATGGACTGGAATGGACTGGAATGGACTGGAATGGACTGGAATGGACTGGAATGGACTGGAATGGACTGGAATGGACTGGAATGGACTGGAATGGACTGGAATGGACTGGGAATGGACTGGAATGGACTGGAATGGACTGGAATGGACTGGAATGGGACTGGAATGGACTGGAATGGACTGGAATGGACTGGAATGGACTGGAATGGACTGGAAATGGAACTGGAATGGACTGGAATGGACCTGGAATGGACTGGAATGGACTGGAATGGACTGGAATGGACTGGAATGGACTGGAATGGACTGGAATGGACTGGAATGGACTGGAATGGACTGGAATGGACTGGAATGGACTGGAATGGACTGGAATGGACTGGGATGGACTGGAATGGACTGGAATTGGACTGGCCTGAATTAAGCGCTTAGAACTAAAAAATACATTGTTTCAATTCCGACATCCACGCGAACGAAGTTGCGGGCACAGTACACAATAATTGTAGTTGTAGTCCTAGTACGGCCCCGCCTGAGACACACGCATTTCTAACAACTGCATACTCTTATAATCGTAATCAATCATATGAAAATAATATCTACAATAAAACGGACTAAATAATAATGGAAAAAAATATTTTTTCTTGAACATATTTATATTAATAAAAGTTGACAGATTATGATAGGTGTCATTAATGTATTGTGTGTGTGGTGTTTACGTTTATCGTGGTTGCATAGTACCTGTAATTTGGACTGTAAATGACTTAGTATTGGATAGCAAGAAAACTTTTGCATCATTGCAAAAATAAATCTGTTATCTCTAAAAGTAATAAAGACGTTTAGATACATAACAAAATAATAAGTATTTCTTCCCTACATTTCCAATACGAGGAAAGTTTTTATCCCAAGTTTTCCGCTCGTCTCGGAATCGAAAGTCAATCTATCAAAATGGAAGCCGTATTCAAATTAGAAGTCGTCTTTACATCTTAAATTTTAAAGACAATGTATAAATCACAACAAGAATTTATTAATAAATTAATATAAACGTCAATTTAACAAGCAATTGCTTTTATTAATTTCTAAATTGTATTTTCAATATCTGTAGAAGTTTGTTTGTTTGAATACGAGTAAAATTTAAATGTTCAACAAACGGAGTTTCGCTTCCGAATCCTCGTGCTCTCGGCTATTGATTTTTATCGAAACTTTAAAACAACAACAACAAAATAAATGTTGTTGTTTCATAATCAACTGCTCATCGAAATAAACTTATAAATGTACTAATAACTTAATTGTAAATTAATTATTTTTCCACAGAATAAATATAAAACTACTAACTAACTTTTGGCAATTCAAAAAGAGTGTCCATGGAGTTTCTTGCTCGTTCTTCTCCATAAAGATCTACGCATTGGAATGAGCACCTACGGTACTTTCACAGTTTTATGTCTTGTCTTGGACTGTAGCACAATAAGTATTTTTGTCCTAGTTTTATTTTGTCTTTTGACAATTCAAAAGTGCCTGTAATTGGCCTAGTTGAAATAAACAAATTGATTTGATTAAATTGAGTTTAGATAAAGTGGCTTCCACTCGCGGGTTCCACTAAGGAACCCGATCGTTCAACCAGTGCGCCAATCATACTATTATTTCCTGTCATTTCTTTAATCATCAAGAAATACATATTTGATGATAAAAGAAATGTCATGCGCGTTTTGCTAGCTAATTTCTAGCAAAAAAAAAACAAACAAAATAAAGAATAAATTCGTCTACAAGTTTCTTGAATGCAAGCTAAACAGTCTTCAACAAAAATAAGGCACGAATTTATCATATTCCGGAAAGAAAAGGAAATATACAGAGGGAGAAATAAAAGAAATCTTTCAATTCTGTTGCTAACTCCAACTGCAATTCATAAGTCAATGGGGGAGGCACTTTATTTATTACAGTTTATAAACAATATCAGTAACGTAATGTTTCATGAAGTTAGTTTTGATGTCTCCATTCATTTTATTACGAAAGTCATTTAAAGTTTGAAGAATTTTGTACAACGACTCTATGGTAATTTTAACCGACTTAAAAACAAAAAAAAGTAGGTTCTCAGTTCGACATGTATGTATGTATGTTTGTCCGCGATTATCGCGCGTTTGGCTGGACGGATTTTGATGCGGTTTTCAGGAAAGTGTTTTTGACTTTGCCTTCATCGTTAATGTTGATACGGAATGAATTGCAGTTGAGCTGAACTAAATCTTGCAACCTAAAAATGTTCGCGCATATTTTGTTCATGGTTGTTGGAGTTAATATACCAAAGCGAACATTTCACAACGGTGGAATCGCATCTTAGTATCAAAGTCACATTTCGTCAATTATGTTTAATAAACACGTGATATGGAGCGAGCTTATTGCTATCAACTAGGTGCATACCTAAACTTCGAAGCTGGACTCAGCATTGAACTCAACAAGTCTTGCCAATGAATTTCAAATGACGAGAGGACGTAGAGGGCCAAAGTCTGCCGGGGTCGCGGAACCAATTATGAATAACCGTGGCCGAGAACGTAAAGAGCTATTGAAGGACACCGTGGATTTTAGTCAGTACAAATCTAGCAGTCCCTCCCACTCTGCCCTCGGTGGGAGAACTCATTTGATGATTATACAACGCTAAAAAAAGACTTGTTAATCTTATTTTTCTATCATGAAATATTTTGAGACTATAATCCGTACAAAAAAATCTAACTAAAACTCCTAATCCTCAACTTATTTCAGTAAAAAATACTCGTGAGTAATTATAAAAAGGTCCGGATATACTCCGTCGTTTGCTCTCGACACTGCACTCAGAAGGAGCCTGAAAAGCGTCGCCGTCGCCTGAAAAACGGTTTAATTTTGTGAAAGTTTCAGCAGGCGGCAATGGGAGTCCGACAGGAAGAGAGTGCCGAGGAAAAGTGGAAATATGAGTGTCTCTAATTCGAGTAACTCTTGACGTGAGCTTTACTACGGGATTAGAGAATTTTTGTTGTGACTTGGTTGTGAAAGGCTGTTGTGTTTTGTTGAGTGAAAAAATATGTATTGGGAAATTACTTTTGTCATCTTACTTAAGCAAAAATTCAAAATCATAATAGGTAGTTTACTGCATAAATAAATTGAAAATCCGTTTATATACTTCGTCAGTTAGAGTATTTAAAAATAATGGATTTCTTGTTTTTTTTTTTGTAATCTATGAATATTGAAAAAGATAAATCGTTGAGAGTGGGGGCTTGTGACGTCATAACGCCTGTAAAATTATACTGACCGAGTAAAGTTTTGTGATTTTTACAAGCATTGTTTATTCGTCAATTTTGGTTTACGTAACAAAAGAAAAAATACTCGTTAAATATTTTTTGTTATGCTATCTTACGAATATATTTTTTTTGAGTAATATAGTCTATTATCCTTAATAATGTTGATAATAAATCATTATAAAAATGTTTCAAAATAATATTTTCTAAACGTAATACAGACAAAAATGTAATTTTGATACTTCCCGTATTCAAGTTTTATTAAAACATAGTATTATTATCTGATGCTTCCTCCACGTGTAACTCGAAAATTATCCAACAGGAACGTAATACCGAAATGAAATATACCCTATGTATTAATCCGGGCTATAAGATAATTATCTGTATAATAAATTTCATCCAAATTAGTTCAGTAGTATTTTGTAAAAGAGTAACAGACAGTTAGCCAACCATCCTCAAAAACTTTCGCTTTATAATTCTTATTAGTTAGATCCGAAAGCTTCGATTCCCTGCGATAGTACAAAACAAACAAACACAAAAACTAGATCTTTAAAAAAATATTAAACCTAGTTCTAGGTTTTCAAACACTATATAAACAAACACGTTCAAATTATTCTTCCAAAACGTGTTGACGTTATTACACCAGCTACCTACCATTTTTAAAAGTAGAAACTTTCATAATTTAAACCTTGTTTATTTAGGCTTAAATTCTACGTATATTAGTCCAAACTCATATATCACTTCGCATAATTAACAATGTCATGTTCAAATTACATACTGACCATAAATTTCCATTACCGTAATTCTAGCAAAATGTTCCTAATTATCACACAAGCGAGTTTAAAAGCAACACAAACAATATTTCTCTCTGTATTTTAGAATTTCTATTTACGTTAACGAATTTTGTTTTTGTATTTTTATATGTGGACGTCAGGATAGTCTTTCATTCAGAATTGGTCATCTCTTACCCCCTTATTAGTAAACGTGGACTAAAGTTACGCCAAGGTTAATCCTTAAAAAATGTATGGTTAATCGGAAGATTTACCTTGGCGTTACTTTAATCCACGTTTATTATAGTGACACTGGCTGGTGAACGTCACTCGAGCGGAGCATCTTAGCGATGGTTAATATGACGGCAATCATCTGATGACAGATCAGAATTGGCGATAATGCAGTTCTGTTACCGCTTCCACGACGAACTGCTATATTCTGGCTTAATCCTGTAGATATTTATGATTGATGCTTGCCGAGGTTGGTCTGTTAACGGGTGACCATCTGTCATAGGGAGTTTGCGAGATAATGATATGACTAATTAAACCATATTTCTTTCAGGCGTCATCATCACCATCATTTTATTGCTTTAATTTTATTTGTGGTCGATACATCATGTTGAATTCTTCTTCCATACTTTTGAATTACTTCTCATTTTAGCAGCTACCCCCTTTGTACCCATATTATTCGCCACACAGACCATCTACCATATTTTGGTCTTCTTCTAAACTTAAATAAAATACATACTGAAAACTCTGCATAAAACATTACCCTAGTCACTCACACTAGCTATACTACCAGCAAAACCAGTCTCAACCGACGATCCTTAATTGAGTCAAAACTTCTCGACTCGTTATCACCCTAACACTCACCGCGTGATTTCATGCACAATAGTACCACCGGAAGTGCCAACACTGAAACGGAACCATCACGTAGTACCTTCCGCGACATTCAGATTCAGTACTTTGAGTGCAAGTGCCAACGGTGGTTGCTCATGAATAAATTTTACACGTTGTTTTCAAACTAGCTGTTTGACGTGGATTTTATTCAATTTATTTTGATGCTGATGTTTTTGTTCCACTGTGGCGAGGAGAAAAGCTGGGTTTTTAATTCAAAGCTGACTGAAATTTTGGAGCGAATTTTGCTGTGAGCACTTTTTAATCTTGCTTAGTTAGTGTTTTAAAATGACAAAAGCTTATTAATTCTAGCCGTGAAAAATGTAAACCAAAACCAAGATAAATTTTATAAAGTACGAGCGGCCCGGTACGTGCTTCGCTACTTACAAAAATGCGATTAATAAAGAATCGCTCGACCGATTTTGTGCAAACTTCACATAAACCAAAACAAAAATATTTTTGTTTAAATATTAAGGTTTTGTTTGGACTATTTAGTCCAAACAAAACCTTAATATTTGGTTTGGATAAGTGAGCCCGTTCTTGAGTAATCTTGAGTAAAAAATGATATAAAAATAATTATGTTTTTTATGTCTAACCGACGTTGTGTTTTATGTGGAACCGGCCCATAAAAAGATGGCGAGACGATCTAGACGCTCACCATGAGAGCTGGTTCGAAGCGGCCCAGGAAAAGAATTTCTGGAAGGAATTGGGGGAGGCCTTTGCTCAGCAGTGGGACAGTATAGGCTATTAAAAAAAAATGTCTATTGATTTTATCTGTTTAGGTAAAAGTTCAAAGGACATATTAATCCGAAAAGAATGCCGACAAGAAAAGTTGATTTATAGTCAATTAAATCGTTTCCTTGGTTTTGTTCGAGTTCTAACTTTCTCTTAAACAACAATATTAAATTGTTTCTTAATATAAAAAATAAATAAAGGCGGAAACACATTATTAGAATGCGACTCGACACGATGAAACGTGATGCGTGTTGACTCGAATCAAATGTGCAGGCATAGCGTCGCGTCGGATGTTCATAGTGTGATTCTGGTCTATGGAAAACCATACATTTGATTCAACTAGAATAGAATTCGACTCAACACGCATCGTTTTTCATCGGGTCGTGTCGCGTTTTAATAATATTATGTAGGCGACTTAAATCTGCTACACGTGTACAAATCTGAAACAAAAGATCTAGAAAAGTAAGGGTGCGTTCATAACGAGACGCGACGCGAGGTGGCGTGACGATACTGGAAATGTGTATCTTTTTGTGTAGGACATAAAGCTAGTTATTCGAAACCACTGAGGACATTAACGATGTCAATAAATACTCATATTTAGAAATTATTCGATCGGTATCAACCCGAAATAAGCTAAGAATGCCTATTTTTAAAACGATGTCAAACTTTCTAGTCTTCTTTGCAAACAAGATATTTATGCCTCGAAAAGAAAATGCCCAAACATTTTGTTTTCGTATCTAAAAAAATATTCGACAAACATCACTTTGATCTTAATGCTAAAGTTCATTGAATTTACACAAAGCTTATGTTGATTTATTTTTAGATGTTCCTATCTACAGTAATGTAATAAAGAGGGCAGAATGTGTTTCTGTGTGCGTCTGTTGTGTTGATTTCATAATTTTTCCACCATTAGAAAGTTATATTCACCCTGAGTAACATTGGCTACCCGTGCGAAGCCGGG
Source organism: Agrotis ipsilon (assembly GCA_028554685.1). Classification (NCBI taxonomy): domain Eukaryota; kingdom Metazoa; phylum Arthropoda; class Insecta; order Lepidoptera; family Noctuidae; genus Agrotis; species Agrotis ipsilon. The sequence goes on from CM052956.1 coordinate 2,849,402, forward strand.
ACGGGCCGCTAATAGAACTATAACTTACGTTACCCCACGAGAGGTTTTTTGCGCTATTTAAAATTACCGTTGTATATAAAATTCATATAATCGTCGATTTCGAGTGCGGGCGTCTACCGAACTCACGTAATAATTCACGTGAGTTAAAAAAAAAAAAAAAATATGATATAGATATATAATAATATATATAATATATCTTGTTTATCTACAAATATTTCAAACTACGTCAACATCAAAGTACGCTAAAGATAAGGCATAATCGTCCTCAATCATAAACCATTCAAGAAAAGAGGTTACTATGTCATACCAAAAACATCTGAAGCAAATCGTTTACTGCTTGTTCCTATTACAATATTAAGGGACCAATCTGTTATGGCACATGTTCCCCAATTTTTAATCGACGAATCGTTTCTAATGGCCACTCTGTTATGTGCCATGTCCCCAATTTTATCACGAATCTTTTCTCCTCTTGAAAGCAGGAAAATTTCTTTTAACCCTCCGTAAATGAGTTTTTCCTCAAGTTTTATTGGAATGTAAATAAGAGAAAATAGTGAACAGGAGTAAGCTTAATTAACATCAAAAGATAGTAATTAATGCAACTGTAAATAGAGCTTTCCAATGCTGCGTTGGCTGTATAATAAGAAACTGGCCATGTGCGAGTCGGATCAAGGGTTCCGTACCATATAAAAACAGTAATAAAAACACATTTGTTCTATGGACACCCCCTTGTTGTTTTAGAAAATCATCTGTAACTGTCTAACACTACTATTAGTGTCGCTGAGTCCGAGGCGATGCGTCCGCATACAAAATACTGATATAGACGGTCAGTCGAGCGCGTCGGTACTGCGTACGTCAGATGACTGACGCGCTATGCAATGCTTCAGAGCATTCAGTGCGTTCCGGAAGTAGGAGATGAACGAACGTAAGCGTGTACAATCATATCAAAACATAACATTACACGTCAGTGGAGCACTGAATGCAAAAAGCCGACGACAGTGCGTGCTTACGGACTGACCGTCAGTCCCAACCGTCAGGAGAGTACTGAATACGGCCTTAGTAATAAGGTTCCTGTGTGACCCTTTGGGTACGGAACCCTAGAAATGATTCTGTAGAAGATGGAAAGAAAAAGTCGCAGCTGCTTAGATCTACCAGCATGCGTAGCAAGTTATTTGTATGCAATTAGTTTTTTTTGCTCGAAGTGAGTACGACTGAGGAATAGATAAGATGAGATAATTTTTATTTGCTTCTATCATACTATACCTAAAAGGTTTAATATTTTTTCCGATCTACATATTTTGCTTAATAATAAAAATAAAAATATATTGAATGTTACACATACATTGATATACATAAAAAGTGATATTTATCACGCCTATTACTAATTGAACTGTACGCGGTCAATTTTTTTAACAAAAATGACTAAATCAAAACTAAAATTTTACAGGGCGCCAAAAATTACAATAAAAAATAACCGAAATTTTTCCACCTACGTAGTACTCCGAAAGGGCCACAGTAAAAGAAACAGTTCCTCACCCAGAATAATGTGAAATGACGAACTCAGTAACTGGGAATTGTGGGAAAATTGCTGAGTACAGAATTGCAGATCAATCCGTTCACCTGACTGTTACCACTAGAACAGGTACGTTTAGATTGGATAGCAGACGAGCAATTTGATTTCGTATGTTCCAATTGCTCGATTCAGGCTGTGTTTAGGTGTTCGAGAATCCTTTGTGACATAGACGAGGCTTAGTGAGGTAATGTTCGTTGATTGATGGATTGGTTTCTACGGTTTTACAAGTCAATTTTTGAGTGATAGGAAAGTCAATTGTGTGGCTTTTGTGTTTTGAATAAGAACATAATATTAGAACATGAATTACATAGTTTTTTTCATGAAGTTATTAAACAACAAGAATGTTACGTAACCAACCCTTTGTTATATAATTGCATCCCCTATTAAACTATAATTTATTCATATACAGGGTGTAAGGGACGGCCCTCCGCAATCTTTCATGGCTTGCTCACTAGACGAAACAGAACAATCTTCCACAATTTTTGAGCAAGCCCTGAAAGTTTGCGGAGGCTGTCCCTTACACCCTGTATTATAAATTAATCATTGATCTAAAAGTCCCATGACTCGGTACAGCTTGAGATATTACAAGAAAATACTGTTATTAGGTGGCTATGGAAAAAATAATTGATTTCAATTAATTAATCAAACTTTATTTAACACAAAACACTTATTTATTGACTATGGAACACTATTCACTGCTTAATCGCACATTACAAGCCACGTTCCGGCTCGATGCGCATGACGTCATACAAGATAAAGCGACATCGACACATCGCAGACCCAGCAATTTTACGAGTAATTGTGATTTTAAGGTAGAAATTCGAATCGATTCATCTCGATCGTTGGCTAGTTTAAAATTTAAGACTAACTGAGCTGGCTGTTTATACCGATTGACTTATTATTACGACGTATAGAGACGACACCTCGTATCACCACTATGTCCCGTCCAGGATGAGTGCGCGCGCACAATTTCATTCAGTTGTTTGACAGGTCTGTGGCGTGCTCTAGGCGCGCGCAATCATCCTGGATGGGGCACAGTGGTGATGCGTAGTGTCGTCTCTATACGTAGTAGTAATAGCTCAATGTTTATACCATGATCGGTCACATTAGATTTAGAAGATTCTAGAACATGGTCGAAAAGTCTAATAAGTTCTAGAAACAACTTTGGGCTTCTACGCCAATCTAGTACCAGCTAGTACATAAACGAAACAATCAAGTACTTTTTTATTTTCTCCTTTTTTAATTTCCAGCATAAAATAGCATACTCTTGTGAACTAATTAAATAGTCTTAATTAATTTATTCAATATATCACATGGTGCTACAAAAACATGCTACGTAATTATGAGCAAATTTTACTGCCCTCTGAACTAAACGCAACACTAACAGGTGGTTAGTTAATACAATGTAATTTGGAGCATGAGTAGCCCAGCGGTATTAGGTTTACGTGTTATAGGTTGTAGGTTTGAACTCAGCCAGGCGCATCATCATATCAGCCGTAGGAAATTCACTGCTGAATATAGGCCAGCCGCATTACTTAGTATAATATTTTATATCATCACTACCACTGCTTTCAAAACGGTGAAAGAATACATTACAATGAAACAAGTTTGTCTTCAAACCAAATATTCGAAGACACTTATGTCTTCTGCCAATCTGCACTAGACCAACGACGCATAAAGTATGATTCACGCTGCTCCATGCCTCGTCCACAGCATAAACGGGACAGGGCCCGGACACAGCACGGTGTAGCGTGTTTCATCCTTAATAGTACAGACGGCACGGTTGGCGCTGTGGCCCAGCAATCTCTTGCTGCGCAGCGTGTCGCGGGTTCGATACCCGGAACAAATATTTGTATAATCTACAGAATTAGTTGCTTCGGATTTCGGCACCCACGATAGAGGATCAATTCCGAGTGTGGGGCAACGTTTTTTAAACAATATAGAGGGCGAATTTTCCAACGTGGCGTGGATGAACAAATCCGAAACTATGAGGAATACAGAAAAATACTGAAAGGAGTCCATCCACGCCCTGTTGAAACCTTCACGGTTAATGTATATTATATTTATATTGCAATATTATACAGTATGGAATCACCCATTACCTGTACTACAAACAGTTATTTCACATTTTTATCGCAACCACTCAATTTACTGCTTTTTACCGGAGTTTTATACGACTTTTTAAACTTTATATTGAGCCATTACGGGATTTACGTCGCCGGTACGGTTTTAATTTTATTGGAATTGGTTTCGTATGTTCAGCGGTTTTTTTTTTGTTTTTAAGAGAGATTCTTTCATTATTAAAATGTAGAGTTTTTTATGTTACGAACAGAGCGTAAATAATTCTATCTGATATCTACAAAAACAGATGACATTGTCTCGTTTGAAAATGTATGAAATATTTTCTCGGTTTTTCGCTTACCTAGCCAGTATATAAAACGCCTCAGAATTGATCGCGGCCGGTGAGGATCATGTACAAGATTTCTTCTATCAGTACCCATACCATGAGTATTGTTGTCATTACGATACTCGATCATTGATATCGACCGCGTTTGTCGCTCTCATTATCCCGTTCCAAGGTTGTATGAACTCTCAACCAATGAGAGCGCCAAACGCGGTCTATGCGTGCGTAGGATCAAGTATCGTGATGACAACTCATGGTAGAGGCTTAGAAGAGACAACTAATATTTGTATGACCCACATGTAGTTATTCTGGATTTAGCTATTTGTTTATAAAAGAATGTAAATGCACACATGAACCAAGAATAAATTATTTTAAAGGGCATTGTTTACAAAAAAGAACGATATGCATTTAATGATTCGTTTTACAGCAATACAACTTGGAGAATCTATATTGTATACTGAGTAAATTAAAAGAAGTCTTTCTCTATAAAATTTCTCGTACAAAGGAAAGTTAATGATAACTCAAACCAAATACGTATCATGTTTAATCACAAAAGTTACCATTGAAATTACAATGAAAGCATAAAATATTAATTTTTTAATAGTAAGCCGATTATGAAACCGAGTGTTCAATGGAATATAACAAAAGAAGATGCTTATTTCCATTAAGCAAATCCACAAACGATATTTTACTGGCTTTTATGTAGCTTGTAAAATACAACGTATGAATTCTAACCCTGACTTACCCGTTGTGAGTCTTGGGTTCGAACCCAGCCAGGCATTACTTTATTGTCATCACCATTGCTCTCAAAATGGTGAAGATTTAACAAATAGAAGAGGCACTTTTGAACGCCGAATATTAAAATTATTAACGACATCCATCCATTCCCATCCCATCCCATATTGCTATCAGAAATCGGATGGGATGGGATTGATTCTACACTATATTTTTTTTTAACTTGGAAAAATCATGAAATGAGTCCTCCCACCCAGGCCAGCGCAGGAGGATCTGTCAGACTTGTACTTACTAAAGTTCACGGTGTCTTCCAATAGTTCTTTATATTCTGGAGCCACGGTTACTCTTCGGTCTCGCGGCCCCGGCAGGCTTCGGCTTTGTAAAGGTCGGCCCCATCAGTTGATTCTACACTATACGATTCTTATTACCTAGAGAATAAAGGCAATCACAGTATTATTTAATTCGACGTCTGAAGGATGCATCATGAATCTCGCTGAGATGTCGACGAATGATCGATGTCTATGAAATGCATAGACAGTTCTGAGTGTGTGTCCACAGTGAAAGCCTAAGGCGTATTCAGGTTTTGCAATTCCAATAGTTTCTATAAATCTTGTTTATGGAAATCTATTTTAAAATGTTTTAAAGGTTATTTAGGATTGTATACAACTACACTATCAAACATTCTACATTATTTTACTAAAGTACAGTAAAAATAATTTAAATTATGTACATATTTGGGGGTAGGAGGAACAGAGTGGTAAGTTCCTCGCTACCCGGTGAAAAGGAAGGTAGCTGTATGTATGTCTTTGAATAGATTTGGTATGGATCTGGACAAGATATGAAGGAACAATGGGTGTTATTGATTAACACATTCTATCATGTTTTAATGGCAATCCCACAGAGTTTATTCGGGAAAAAATCTCTTGGCCTCAATGTAGTGCAGAAGCACGAGCCTCAAAGAGTTATCAGCAATCTGACTGGACTTCTCATAGAAGGCCAAAGCCTGCCGGGGTTGCGGAACAGTTTCATGAGATAACCGTTACCCTGGAACGTTAGGGGCTGTTGAAGGATCACTGTAGATTTTAGTCAGTACAAATCCTGGGTGGGAGAACTCATTTGAATAGTTTACTACAATAAAAAAAAAGATAAAACGAGAACTAGAACGACCTAGAACTCTGTGAATACTATTGCCGTCGAACAATGACAGGATGGTGGTGGTTCTTCACGATATTTCACATTACCGTTTTTAGAGCAGTGGTGATGAAATAAGTTACAGCGTGAAAGTGTCGGTCTTAGTGACAGACAATTTGACAACGAACTCGGACTTAGGATGACTGATATTACGTTTTTATACTAGTTGCTCCCCGCGGTTTCATTAACTATTTGGTTTCTATTGGCATTGGTCGAAGAGTGATCTATCTATACAGGGTGAATTTTTCAACTGGGCGTGGATGGCTACTTTCGAAACTATGAGGAATATCGAAAAACGTTGAAAGGAGTCTCGAGGCCGATTTTGACGAAAACTAAAACTGCATCATTGGATTTTAGAAAAATCAAAAATCCTGGTCAGGAATCGAACCCGCTGATTTTGGAAAAAAAATCACACCCTGTATTATTATACCGTTCGATAGTGTTGCTAATAAGGATCAAATTCTGGGAAGTAATCATATACGGCAAACTTAAGGTACACGTACAATTACAAAAAAACTGATTAATCTTGAAGGCAAAGATAGTATTTGAAGCATAAGTTACCGTTTCTTCTTTAAATTAATGCTATTTTTAGTTCAACTCAATAATTACGTATTGTTAAGTAATGTGGGATTGTTGAAACGTCAAATCCTGGAAACATTGAAAACAATGAAATTTTATCATTTCGAATAAATTATGGCTCAGTAGAAGTAAAGTAACATGGGAAAATAGCCAATTTCATAAAATTCTGCCATTTCCTTAAGTTTGCCGTGTATGATTACTTCCCAGAATTTGATCCTTATTAGCAACACTATCGAACGGTGTAATAATACAGGGTGTGATTTTTTTTCCAAAATCAGCGGGTTCGATTCCTGGCCAGGATTTTTGATTTTTCTAAAATCCAATGATGCAGTTTTAGTTTTCGTCAAAATCGGCCTCGAGACTCCTTTCAACGTTTTTCGATATTCCTCATAGTTTCGAAAGTAGCCATCCACGCCCAGTTGAAAAATTCACCCTGTATATATAAAAATGAAACCCGTTTTTCGTTGTCACGACATAACATGAAAACGGCTATACCGATTCGGTTTTTTTTTTTTTTTGTTGTGTTTGTAACCATCGGGACCGGGTTTTAGACCGGGTCCTACACCCGTGCGAAGCCGGGACGGGCCGCTAGTATATAAATAAAAATGAATCCCGTTTTCCGTTGTCACGACATAACATGAAAACGGCTTGACCGATTCGGATAATTATTTTTTTGTTGTGTTTGTAACCATCGGGACCGGGTTTTAGACCGGGTCCTCCACCCGTGCGAAGCCGGGACGGGCCGCTAGTAATTTATATATGTATGGCCTTCCTCGATAGATAGACTAGCACGTTCAACATGCGTTCCAGATCTACGGATATTGCGACTGTACAATGTATGCCTAAAACAGTGAACTGCTGAAATATCGGCTTTCATTGGAATGTCCCGTTTTTGTACAGTATGTTTCATATGTCTATATTGAACAAGTGTTCACCTAGCCGAAAACGGTTGTAAAAGCCTAACTCTAAAAACATCGTTCTACCTTCTTGTTATTCATTCATTCATCAAAGGCATATTAACAGGGGGTCTAAAACGGCAACTTAGTAATATGTCAAATGATTCAGTTCATTTCCAGTAACGGTCATTCAACAATGACGTTAAATAGCCAATGGCTGGAAATGCCTGAAGTGAATAATTTGGAATATTGCTCAAAATGACTGTTTTAGAGTTCATTCACAGGCCTTAGAGTCCTCAGTCCCAGCAGTGGGTACGTTACAAACACTGTCTATGCTTTTTTATTTGTGGCAAATTCATCAATTAATTCCTCCTGCTCCCCGACCGGTTTCAGCGGGGCTAAAATTTTTGGTATACTAGCAAAAAAAAAAATGTTTTTTTTTTTGTTCCATAAGATTGCATTCGTATCAACCACTACAAGGTAGAAGTGGAGATGTAATTACAGGAATATTTAGTTCAACATTTTTTATAAGTAGCTGCAGTTCTGTTTGCATACACATCAATTTTATTGGGCGTTTTCTAATCAATACTATTTATTTATTTTTCTGAACTAGGCAATAATAAATGCACGTTACTGTTGATTTTTATTTCGCGGTACTGGTTACCAGGTAACCGCGGCTCTGGTACGAAAAGGGGTATCGAAGGATCACCGTGGATTTTAGTCAGTCAAGTCTGACAGTCCCTCCCGTCTCACCTCATGGACTCATTTGATGATTTAAACACGAAAAAAAAAGGATTGATTTATAGATCTTAATTTTGCGACCGGTAATTGAAAATGAACTATTTTACCCTTGAAATATAATCAAAATTCACCTCTTTAACACCAAAAAAACATCGTAAAAAGAAAACATACACAAACACAACCTATGTAACATATTTTTGTATACTACCCTCAGTCTCATCTGCTGATAGAATAGGTACTCTAGTTTATTGGTTTTGTCTCATACGGCAAGATGGATGGTTTGACGTGTATTATTTGACTACCCCTTTTATTTATGAACCACCTCTGACTGCCGTTTCTAGGTTGAAATATGTATGAGAAAATAATGTTTGTTTGTCAGGATTTTCATCAAAAATGGCATGTTAAGCTTCAGAGAAATTTTCCCCTTTGTTAGTGACGTCACCACTAAGGGGAGTGAGTTTTTTGGAAGCTAACTGAACTAGGAGTCTCACGATGTGACTCGATACAGAATTGCATCAATAGTCGGTTTCGATCGGTTATCAATATCACACAAAATGCCAAGTTTTTTTCTTTTACAGTCGCATGGGTTGACGATATAATGCTCACTGATTTACATGATGTCAAATCAAATCAAATCATTTATTTCTACTAGGCCAATTACAGACACTTTTGAGTTTTCATAACGACATAAAATAAAACTAAGTAGTACAAAAATAGTTATGGTGCTACAGTCACAATCACAAGACATAAAAACTGTGAAAGTATGCCGTAGGTGCTCAATTGTCGAATTGCGTGTACATCTTCAAGACAATTCACACGATTCTATTTTCGGAATATTCGTGAGCAGTCGTGCAACTATTAACTCTCTAATGTCGCGGGACTTCACTCTTCAGGGAACGGAAGGATTTTAGTCAGTACAAGTCTGATAGTCCCTCATTTTATGATTTTATACAATTTATAGGAATCATCGACACGGCGAAGAAGAAGATGATTTTTCCACGACAAAAAAAAAACTCCCTCACCCTCAATATCTTTTGTTAAATTATAAATAATCAAAATATTTTTCAAAATGAGAGGTACGACGGAACGGTTAGCGCAGTAACTAAGTAATCAACTGGCGCACAGCGTATCGCAGGTTCGATTTCAGCTCGGTACAAATATTTGTATGGCCTTCAAGTTGTTGCATTGGAACTGAGTGTTTGTGAAACGCATTCACGACACAGGAGAAATTCTTAATGTGGGGATTGTTTTTAAAGGTATCGGTTTTCGGTGAATTTATACATCGAATTCTATTTCAGCTAAACATATTATATAAAAGATTTCAGCTAAACATATTACATAAACGATTTCACTGAGTCTTAATAAGCTGATCAATTGACTTAAGACGGCACGAGTGGTGTTAGTAACTAGATTTGATCATTATGTGCACACTGCACAGTCGAAGAAAAGTCACTTCCAAAGTTGAAACCGTGACTCTCGTATCCAGTAAATTAAATCAGTAGTCAGTCCATCCCACCAATGCAAAGTTTGCACTTAAAACTCCTTAAAGTACGGAAGCAAACTAATTTTCTTGACAAATCCAGGGAAGGAATCATGTCAGAGAATCTCCCCGGCCACTAAGGAAGAAGTATTGCAATTTAAGAAACTCCCATTAAATCTAGTTCAGTGATTTACGAGCGATGTACATGCAAAATGACTTTTATATCCTTGCTTATTTTAAACTGGAGAATTTTTTGCATAAATAAAAGTTTATTTTTCTTAAATGGGTTGAAGTAACTTTACAAGTTGTTGGAGTTTTTCTTAAGCATGGACTAGGAGTTCCGTAGTTGGAAGTTAATAATACAGTAGTAGTACAATAGCTAAGGTAAATAAAGTCAGCCAAAGCTCAATTTAAAGTTGGAAAAATGAGTAACAAAGTAGTCATTTTAGGGTTTGTCTGCAAAATGAAAGCTGATTTTGGTGGTCTACTCTAGTTTCTCCTGTGTCATCGATGCGTGTACAGACCAGAAAGATCCGGTACAAGTAACGGTAAGGCATTTGAGGGCAAACTGACGGGGTCCCTTACAGAGCCAAAGCCTGTTGGGGTCATGGGACTGTCTCGTTAGATAACCGTGACCCTGGGACATAAAGGATTACCGTGTATTTTAATCATTACAAGTCCTAAAGGAGAATTCAATAAAACTTTGCCCGAACCACGAATCAAACCTACCAGTCCATAGTCTATAAAACTGAGTAGGAACAATTAACTGCTATCATTGCGATATTTTAAACATTTGGCCTGTTGGTCTAGTGGTTAGTGACCCTGACTGCTATGCCGGGGGTCGTGGGTTCGATTCCCACCCAGGACAAATGTTTGTGTGATGAGCATGATCATTTGTTCTGTGTCTGGGTGTAATATATCTATAATATGTATGTATTTAGAAATATATAAGTATGTTTATCAGTTGTCTAGTACCCATAACACAAGCTCTGCTTAGCTTGGGACTAGATGGCGTTGTGTGGTAGTTGTGGAATAAAAAAAAAAAAAAAAAACATGCTATGTATTATGTTTTATAAATATCTAGGTACTTATAAATAATTGTATGGTGCATAAAATGTGTATATGAATGAGAACAAAATATTTATTACATATTATTTTAAAACAGTAATTCAACAATGAAAGCAAGGAATTAAATATTATATTATTTTAACGGCTATCATCACCGGATTCCATTGGAAGTTCAACAATAAATAATAATACAATTTAAGGAATACAAAATTCCCCCAACCTCGAAATACACAAAAACGAATTACATATATAATATTAACTATACAATACAATTCACTCTCCCGATTCATTTTAATATCACAATTACGTACAAAACCATCAATGTATACCGAGTAGCTTAAAATTTCGTCGTGCAAAGATATTCAGTTTTACAGTTTTACGTTACGTTCACCCCTGTCGACGCACAGGTCGAGACAATCGAATTATTTTGTGGTATATCCGTATAACAGAGTTACGGTCGGCAGAGCAGTAAAAGTTTTACATCCACTGCCAGCGTCGCGATCAGTTTTCAGGTAACCTGTTATAGGTATCATTTTGTTTTCAGGATTGTGTGTGTGTGTGTGTTGGTACGGGTGTCCTCAATTTTACTTGTAGCTATGGCTATTTATTTTGTACCACTTGAAGAATTTGTTTGGTTTTTGTCAGTGATATTATTTGTGTATTTATTTGACGACACATTTGGCGCAGTGGCTGAGCAATTGGACTGCTGCGCTGTGAATATTAGGTTCGATTCCCGCACGAAACAAATATATGTATGATCTGCAAGTAGATGTTCCGGGTCTGGGTGCTTGTATTTGTGAGTTTCTATGTTTACAAACGCACCCATGATACAGGAGAAATTCCTAACATAGGGAAAAAATTTTAAAAAAATGTTTCTAGATTCTATCAATTAGATAAATTTATAAATTTGATCGTATCATTGCCTACATCAATGATTTTTAAGTAGCAGCACTATTAATGTCCATCGTTTTTTGTTTAAAATTTTGTATGCTGATCATTGTCTTCACTTAATTTTAAGTCTACAAGAGCTAAAATATCTGCATTGAATTCTGCTGTATCAGCATACAGTTTGAGATACCCCAATTCATATTCTTAGTTGAAACCCATGGCATTAACTAATTCGATCAACTCCAGTTCATCAACCTCATAATTCGAGCTCAAAGAGATCACTTGTACACGAAAGGTAATTTTATTCGTTACAAAGGGCATTACGTACGGGGCGAGACGGAGTGGGAAGCGGTCGCCACCTTCTGCGAAGCAGTAATGCTCGTGAAGGAGGTGGCGGGCCGCGAGAGAGAGAGGACAGCCCACGGCGTCGGAAGTCGGCAGACGATCTCCGGCCACCGTCGGCGCGGGCATGCGGACAGCGAGTAAATGGCAAGTCACTGTCCGACAATGGACCATGCCCGGGTCGACGGCGCGTCGTGTTCCACGCGTGCTTCAAAAAGCGTCAGCAAAATGACGGGGCCCCCTCACAGACGGCCAAAGCCTGCCGGAGTCGCGGGACTTATACCATCACCGTGACCCCGGAACATAAAGGGCTATTGAAGGACACCGTGGATTTTAGTCAGTACAAGTCTGACAGTCCTTTCCGCCCTACCCAGGGCGTGATGACTCATTTGATGATTTTAACACGATAAAAAAAATGGCATTACTTAACATAGGTAGATTAAAAATTACATGTTGAAGGTTTGTGCCCAATAGTTCAAAAATACTGGTACCGGTACACACGCGAACACAAGTTTCGCTATCCATTCCCTACATCCTTTGCGGTTGGCCGCGCGAAAAATTTGCTCTCGGTACAATTTTACTACTCCGTTCTATTCGCCCACATTCAGAGTCGTCGTTTCAACTGTTTTTTGTTCGTTCATACAAAAGTTTATTTAGTTTTCGGAAATAATGGATCTACTGTAACTTCTGAAATAAAATAAAGTCTTGTCACGAAATAATTGATGTACCTACAGGCAATCATACACTTACCTGAATCATTTCTTTAATATATTTTACACTTTATCACAATAATAGTGGTAGGTTAAAGTTCAATTTGACAGATTGGGATAGGTTGACCTGCTGGCGTCTGCTGACGTGTACTCCATTAGTTCGAATGCTTGGGAAATGTGATCTTATGATAAATATTTTAATGAATTATTAATGTTAGCATAGTCGCCTAGTAAAACAGCTTTAGACGGGAAATAATAGTATGGTGGAATGAAGAATATCGGTATTATAATCAAAACTTTACCAAGTATGATTACAGGAAATGAGGCCTTATTATTGTACATATTTTGTTTTTAGTTGGCGCCGTCTCATTTTTTTCTTTTTGCTTTTCAGGTTGATATTTCGTTGGTTTATTTTTGTTAAAAAAGTTTTGTTTAACTAAATAGCTGATATTTAGTTTTATACTGTGATCAAAGTTTTTAACACATAGAGGATCTCGTCTTCATTTTGGAAATTTTCAACGTAACCGTAACATTTGCTGTTGAGGACCGCTTCGAATAAAGAAAGAACTATTGAAATATTGGACCACGCTAGGAAAAGTTATTTTATTTTATTGTATTTGGGTGGCTGACAGCTAACAATACATGAGTAGATAATGAGTTGAAGAAAGATCAGCCATTTAAATGTTATGCTTGGTCACTTATAAAAAAATATGCGTGTCGAATTGTGAACCTCCACCTAATGGAGGGCTTTTTCCTAAAGGAGGACCTCTTCCTAAAGGAGCCCCTCCTCCAAAAGGAGGACCTCTTCCTAAAAGAGAACCTCTTCCTAAAGGAGGACACCTCCTTAAGAAGGACCTCTTCCTAAAGGAGGACCTCTTCCTTAAGAAGGACCTCTTTCTAAACGAGGACCTCTTCCTAAGTGCAGACCTCTTCCTAAAGGTGGACATCTTCTTAAAGGAGGACCTCCTCAAAAAGGAAGACCTTCTAACAAGGGAGGACTTCCTCAAAAAGGAAGACCTCCTAACAAGGGAGTATTTCCTCTTAAAAGAGACCTTTACTTTTATTTATAAAAAATGGAAACTTGTTTTTTGCATTACATTATAGGCGTAATTAGCATAAATTGATTGGTTTAATTCTATTGATAAATCAATAAACGTTAAAAACAAACACCTATCCGACAGAGTATTAAAATAAAATCTCTTTACAAAAATACAGGTGGCAATATTTTTTGTGCAGCAACAATTTGTTACCTGTTAGCAAACTGCGTGTCAGTAGCAACCGTTGTGACGCCCATGATTGATTGAATGACGTATTTCAGTTTTGAATTTTTTGCATCGAGAAATTGTGTGCGGACGTGAAGGAAAAAGTTTAGTTTATTAGGTGCACTTTCGTGAGATTGTAGATGAAATTGGGTTCACTATATCGACAGAATTTAAGAAAATTATCCGTGAAAGAGGAATTGCAGAGGAAAGGGGATGTCTGTAATAAGCAGTGAGCAAATTAAAAATAGTAATGTGGATTATAACTATTTAAAAAATATATATCGAAATGTTTGATTAACTAACTTATGCCAGAGATTTAGATAGAGAACACTGATAAAAATAATTATGTTTTATTGTTCTATTATGACATTGTCTTTTGATAGAACAAAAGTTAAATAAAACAATACTATACCACGTTTTTGCGCACGAGGAGAAAAAATAAAGATCTGTTATATCAAATTACAAAACAGAGGCAGAATTCGAATGACGACAATGTCATAACATGGAATTCTCAGAAAATTATAGCAATTACATTTACAAAGATTGACTTTTTCCAAGTTACGTGTTTTTTTTTGCGGTACCAAAGAGCAGGTTTTACCAAGAATTGACAATAAAAAAAGAGATTAAAAAATGTCTCAATATAAAATACTAGCTATTACCAGCGGCTTCACCCGCTACAACTCGAAAATTATCCCACAGGAACATAAAATTGGGATAAAAACTATCCTATGTGTTAATCCAGGTTATAAACTATCTGTGTACCAAATTTCAGCTAAATCCGTTCAGTGGTTTTTGCGTGAAAGAGTAACAAACATCCATCCACACATACAAACTTTGAAGTTTATTAGTAGGATTATCCCGGAAACGTAACACATAAATATAATATTCCACAACTATAACACAACGCCATCTAGTCCCAAGCTAAGCAAAGCTTGTGTTATGGGTACTAGACAACTGATAAACATACTTATATATTTCTAAATACATACATATTATAGATAAATAAATTACACCCAGACACAGAACAAATGATCGTGCTCATCACACAAACATTTGTCCTGGGTGGGAATCGAACCCACGACCCCCGGCATAGCAGTCAGGGTCACTAACCACTAGACCAACAGGCCTGTCAACATGTATCACCTGTTAAGATATTTGATGGAATACTGAAGGAAAAATTGCTTCGCTTCATTAATATTAATGGTAGGCCTTTCCATGCTTCGATGCCCCCTGTATTTAGGCTCTTTGGCGTTTATCGCGTCAATTTTAAGCTTGACATTTTGGCTACCAGGATCGTATAAATTGTTAAAATTATTCAACAGTTTCTAGATAAAGGTTTCTAATGACGATGAAGAATTGAAAATGCTGGAGTAGGAATGTAAGGAAAATAATCAGAGTGCCTAGAGAATTGGCTAACGACAATAGGAAATGGTCTGTACTCTTTATAGATATTCAACTTTAAGAAGCCTAAGGCGTTTTTTTATCGTGGTAAAATCATCAAATGAGTCCTACCACCCAGCGGGGGAGATTGTCAGACTCGTACTGACTAAAATCTACGGTGTCCTTCAATAGCCCTTTACGTTCGAGGTAACTTTATACATTTCAGCGTTGAGTTGAAAATCATTTATTATGGACATTAGAGTGTTTTTTGTCGTTTTGCCGCTTATCTTCATTTTTGTGTTTAAACAAAATGATTCAGTTTCGTCATTTTGGTATTCACGTACGTTTAATGTGGTTCGACAAGACACTTAATTTTTTTCAGTTTTTTTTTTTATTGTAGGTGCACTGGTGGCACACAACATCCACTGAGAATGTTCAAAATCATGTATGAGTTTAATTTTAGCTTGAGTTACTTTCAAATAAGACATACTTAACAATAATATCACAAGTGAGAAAAACACAGTTCAGCATTTTTCTCACGAAGTGGGAGTTCTTTTGGGACTGTCTTTTAGAGAGATTACCTTCAAAAGGTGGTGAATTTTATCAGCCTATTTTGAATAAATGACTTTTGTTTTGATGGTAATACTAGAAAATCTTTGTTTAACCTTGAGAGTTTAAAAAAGTTGCGTGATTTTGTCGTGAGACTGAAATGTTCATTACTGATGACTGAAGTTATACTGGGAGACACTTATCTTAGTCAAGACTTTGATAAAAACATGTTTTTTCTCGAAGCCTCTTTTAGAGCTTCGCCGGCGTTTAGCAAGAAGTGATTAGGGCTAACAATAACCTATTTCTTTTGAAAGTTTCTTGAGCTAGTTCTTTTTTAACATTGCTCTTAAATTTTATTTTCTTCCAACAAAATCACTATTTTTAAGTAGGTACCTACTTCTTATTAGCAAACAAAAAAAAAACTTTTATTTTACAATTTTAGTGACGAAACCTATCCTTATGCTTCAGAATTCGAGAAAATTAGCAGCTATAATATTATCACAATACCAAATATGTTGATTTGACAAAAAGTTGTAGGTAACCCACAGCATACTTAACCCAAAATACATCATAAAGTTGAACAAACTTTGTGACAAATATATTTTTCCCTGAACCTTTCCTCACCTTATATAAGAACATATTTAACATCGAACTCATAAATAAAATCGTCTGTCGGCGTCACCAATAAATCTAATAACCATTACGTCGTTAAAGTTAGTGCAAAAATACTGATAGGGGCAAATAACATTAATGAAAGCAATAAAGTTATTAATAGTAAAACTTACGATATTAATCTCCTTACGTCACTCCTTTCTAACAAATAACTCTCAATCATTGCGATGCGATTACAAGAGCAATAAAATTTTATATGAAAAAGTTATGTCTAAAAATAATCATAAAATATAAAGATGGAGATACTCCAATAAAAAGGATTGATATTATCGAGGTTGTAAGTCGAGTTTTTTTCGTTGATCAAGGAGTGGAAAAAACAGATACGGCTAGTATGTTGTTATCCGCATAAGTTGTTGTGATATTAAAGAATAAAAACAAGTTACTTGGCTGTTTGTTTGCCAGGAGATTGTAATCTATTGGGCTTATTTCATGCTGTTATGTTGGTGTTTATTTGTTCTCACTTCTGAGATTCACCTATTTTTAAGGGAATTCCTATTTTGTTGTTCTAAGGGAAAAACAATAACAGGAGTGGTTTTATGCTCGCTTCACACGGCGCGTACTATCGCAAGTCGCGCCGAGCTCCGCGCCGTGTAAAGGTAATGGTTCGGTGTAGTTCGGGCTGGTGCGTTGAATCCGTTGAGGTCTAATCGCACTCGTCGAGTTCGCGATATTATGGGTCGTGTGAAGCTAGCATTACATTGCCAGTATCATATAAAGCCAGTCAGCAAAAATTTACATAGATTACTGAAATCGTAACTCAAGTAGTTGGTTAAGTACTTTTTTATGGTACTTACAAATCGAAATAGATTTTATCCAGGAACCTCCAGATTATGTACTCGTATAATAACTGATTTATATGATTGTATTTAATGTATTTATTGACTAGCTTACCGCCCTGGCTTCGCACAGGAGCAATTTTACACATAATTATAATATTATAGCCGTATTTATTTATTTACTACTTTATTTACTACTTCTTTATTCTACAGAAAGCTTACAAATGAATATTTTTTTATGATTGTGGACAATTGCCACAACAATTTACAACTATCTATCAGCGTAACAATTGTTGGTAAACCGAATTAATAAATAAATAGCCTATGTTACTCGTTGATAACGTATACCTGACTATAAGAACGTAGATATTGGAAATCGACCGAATCGTTTGAGCCTATTATTTAGATTTTTATCGTGGTATTAATTGAAAACAAATTCTAACAATTATATAAGCATGTTTTTTAATATTGAGCCTAAACAGTGTGTTTAAAAAATTGTGTGTACAATAGTTGTTAAAGTAGACAAAAACTAGAATATTTTAGCGTGGAAGCGTTAACAAACATCTAAACTCACATACACAAACACTTTCGTCCGGAACAACTACAAGTATTTGTACAGTGTGGGAATTGAACCCGTGACACGCAGCACAGCAGTTAATCTGTCAGCCACTGCTCTCCAACCGTACCGACATCCGTTAACCCATGCAAATATTTTAGTATTTATCTTAAAGGAATACATAAAATCATAAATCTTGATACCTTTGTGGCTGAGATAAAGTTTCTTTAACACACTATATCTTTAATGGTATAATATTTGTTTCAAAAATAATAAAAACAAGATGTTACAAGCTCATTATAACACCGGAATTGAAATACTTCATACTTTAGCATGAAACTTTGACAGTAAGACAAAGTAATGAACCCAGAAAATGAAGCTTAAGTAATAATTTCGCACAAAATTGGGCTGTAGAGGCCTCACTGAAAAATTTAATCTCAAGAAAAAATATGCGGGATACAGTTAACGACCTCCTCGAGAAAGCAGGGCAACAAAGCGTAAAGAATGCAGGAGGAAACTTTGTAAAATGTTATAAATATTTATTACAATTTTGGCGGAATTAATGATACTGCTGATGAAATAACATCTAGCGTCTAATCCCCAAAGGTTCAGACATACGTGAGTACATTTTCCATTATGACCACATCATTCACGGTTATTTTTTACATTGTAACAAACACCAAAATATCCGAGATAAAACGGGAAGGACTATCAGACTTGTACTGACTTGTAAAATCCACGGTGTCACTACTCATCAACATAGCCACGGTTAACTGATAAGACAGTCCGGCTACACGGTGCTACAAGAACCTAGATTTCTTCTGGCTTGGAGTTAGAAAAAAATGCACTATGGAGACTACCAACCTGGCTAAAAAATACATAAAAATGAAGTTTTATCCCTGAAGGGAAATCTGAGCAGATGTCCAGACATCGTGACTTCTACTGAGGATTCGTCATCATCATATCAGCCGTAAAACGTCCACTGCTGAACACAAGCCTCGGACTATAGACTTTCAATAGGATGGGTTGGAAGCGAATAACTATAAACTAATCCTAAGAACACAAAATAAAGGCCGGTTGTCTCTCTGGTTTTAACAAAGTAATAGTTAAAATTTTCATGATAACATTATTTGTTGAAGTAATGATCGAACAACGTATTTACGCCTTATTACTAGTGAAATATCAAAATTTATACCAAAGACAGCCGATAACATAACTTGCTCCAGTCAAGACGTTCGCATTTTCATCAATCCTTTTGCTAACGCTTCCTACATGTTTCACTTGAATGTTAATGGATTACTACCCACTTGATTGTATCTAAACTAACAGCAAACATACAATATACACTTCTGGACACATCTATTGGCCCACCTTGTATTTTCAGTTTCGTTTGGTCCTAGCTAAAATTTTATATTAGGTCGAGCAAAAAGTTTTTATACAGTTTTGAACCTGGCACATTCACAATTTAATTCAATAGTCTTTTTTTGAATTTCGAACACAGAATTTAAAGAAACAGAACACAATTTGGAGCCTGTTTATTGATATCAAACAATCGAATACTTAGAAAACTTGGTTTTATTGGTTTACTTGGATTTAATTCTTGAAAAAGTGATTGATATCTTTGGTTTTGCAACAAACATTACTTATTCTTAACATTAAGGTGAGGTTCTATCAATAATCTATGGATACTTCACCTGAAGTCACCGCCCAAGCTGTGGCACTTATTCAGGCCGGACACAGCCAAAGAAACTTGAGTGCTCAACTTAATTTAAGTCGATCTGCGGTCCGAAATGTTTATCGGAGGTACCTAGAGACTGGCGGCTTTGTTCGTCGCCAAGGAAGGCCACAATCTCGGGTCACAACTGAAAGGCAGCATCGATTCATCGTGACGACCACCTTGAGAAATCGTCACCTTACCTCCATTGAGATACAAAATCAACTTCGCGACTTCCACGGAGTATCTTTGAGCGCTCGAACTGTTCGGACGAGGTTAAAAGAACGTGATATGGTACCACACAAGCCAGCCAATGGGCCCAAACTAACGCGAGCCCACCGAACAGCGCGCCTTCATTTCGCACGCAGTCATTTAAATTGGACACAGCAAGATTGGAGCCGTGTACTCTTTTCTGATTAGTCTAAAATTGTGTTACATGGCAATGATGGAAGGAAGAATGTCTACCGACGTAAGGGAGAGCGTTTCGCACAATGCTGCTTTGAAGAGACGACTGCTTATGGCGGTGGCTTATGGACTGTCTGAGGCGGTATATCCGCGAGCGGCAAAACTCAACTTGTGGTTGTTACAGGACCACGGTTGGCAACATTAAATGCTGAAAGGTACATTCGTGAGTGCTTAGAACCTCACGTGATACCATACGCGGACTATGTGGGCCCAAATTTCCTTTTTATGCATGATAATGCAAGAGCCCATGCGGCCGGCATCGTCAGGGAATATCTTCGGGATGTGAACATCACAGTTATGGACTGGCCAGCCAGAAGCCAAGACATGAACCCCATTGAGCACATGTGGGACGAGCTAAAAAGACGTGTTAGGGCTCGTCAGCCAGTTGCCCAGACGATGCAGGAGTTGAAAACTGCCATAGAAGAGGAATGGGAGATGATCCCTCAAAATTTCATAGAGCGGTTGATAAACTCTATGCCTAATCATATGAGAGCTGTGGTAGATGCCCTTGGAGGCAACACGCGTTATTAAGTTAAACCTTTATTTGATAAAACATGTTTTTAATTAAAAAATCAATAGCCTTTAACAAGGCGCATATCCGACTTGTTAGGCGTAGCTCCATGTCGTATGGTATTCTGAATTCAAATTTCAAACAAAACGATCGAAAAAGATGGTAAAATGTATCAGGTTTAAAACTGCATCAACAGTTTTTGTTCAATCTAGCAATCATATTTCGTTAGGGGCCATCGAAACCTAAACTCTAAGGTGGGCCAATAGATGTGTCCAGAAGTGTAGTATAACTTTGAACATACTGTGATCAATATTGCCCGTGATTGTACAATGTACAATGGCAGACATTTCCAATATTCAGAACGGTGGATCAACAATACAAAGCTGCAATCCCAAAAGTCTCTATTACAATCGTTTACAAAACAAACCCAAAGTTTTAGAAATACAAGTTATTAGAAACGTGTGTTTTCAAAAAGAACTTGCTTTCACTAGGAGACATGTCGCGGAGACATATCGCCCAACATTCATGTGGTATGTCTCTACAACCTTGTGGAACAATGTCGCTCGACATTTCCCTTATTCACATTGGTCAGTTTCTACTAGAGTCAACTTATGACAAGTTGCGCGACCCGTAAATGTCCCGCATGACGTCACTCGTGAATTACGTATCGAGAAAAGAGTCGCGTAACAAATGTCCTCTAGTGAGAATGCGTCAATAATATGAAAACTTTCCTCAAATAAACTACAAATCAAAAAGATTTGTCTGCTTCACGGTGTTTCAACAAAACAAAACGCATTGAAATTTTTTTGGGGATCCAAAAACGAGGAAATTCAAATTAAAAAGTGTCAACGGCAGAATCGATTTTCAACCATTCCAACGCGAACGGTGTCGATTGCAATTCTCGTGTAGAACTTGCTCTAGGCTCTTTGTTGTTCGTCGTGGATCGAACCGAATATGTATATAGCGGATAGGGTTTCGAAACCCCTGTTTTTATTGCCCTTTTTTCTTTGGGGAAGCGACCAAATGTTTTGAGTGTTACGTGTGAGGAATTTATGGATAGTTTTGTACAAGATTTTCTTCTTTTAAAAGAAAAAAGGTAGGTGTATTTAATCAGCTGTTCGGTGTATGTATAAGTCAGGTAGTGGGTAAGGATAAGGCTACAAAGAATCAATATACTGAGGGTTAACCATAGAGATGCTTATTTAGTCAGTTATAATTTCATATAACTAATTGTCTCAGTTTCTTAGTTTATTCCTCTGTTTACGACAATTAAGGTTTTTTTTTTTATTTTGTCATTTTTGTTTAGCACAAAACTGATGCCTTGAGAAAGTGAGTCGATAGGTTGCGACAAGCCAAGTAGGAGATACCGTGACAAACTGGACAAACCTGTCCAATTTGTCACAACGTCCAAACTGAAAGAGGACGTATAGTGTCGCAAGAGTTAGAAGGAGGAGGGAGGAGTGAGACAGAGTAGGTTCAAAAAAGTTTGTACAAAAACTTTGAATCTAGTTTTAAGTATTTCTTGTTATTTTCGGTTGAATAATTAATAATTATATTGATGTTGATTTAGGCTAAAGTTTCCCCATTAAATATTTTTTATTAATTACGACTCGCTTATAAATCAAACAAGGTAAGTACATTTGTTTGAAGTTAAGGGCTCTACCTTATATTATAATGAGACCGTGATCAAAAGGAAAATTCTGAATTCTTGCAGATGAGGTTAAGAAAAATGATTGAATGTACAAGAAAATCAATCTCCTTTGAGCTTCGCCTTTCGGAATTTAATTTAAAGGATTTTGGGTCATTAAAACAAAGTATGTTGAGGATCTATAAAAAGAAAACGACAGTTCTGAAGTACTTTTTAAGTTAAAGCCGTTATTTTAAGTAAGATTTGACAGTGATAGCCGGTCGTAAAGGTGCTATTTTTAAAGAGTACTTCATAAGCGAAGGACTTTAAAGAAACTTCATAATCTTTCTTTTTTATAAAACAATCAAGTAGGGCCCTTTTTTTTAGCATGTTAAAATCATCAAATGAATGAGAGGACTCCCACCTCGGGCAGGGCGGGAGGGACTGTCAGACTTGTACTGACTAAAATCCACGGTGTCCTTCAATAGCCCTTTATGTGCCGGGGTCACGGTGATGGAATAAGTCCCGCGACTCCGGCAGGCTTTGGCCCTCTGAGAGGGGGCCCCGTCATAATGCTGACGATCTTTGAGGCACGCGTGGAACACGATGCGCCGTCAACCTGGGCATGGTCCATGGTCGGGCAGCGAGTTGATCAGGTACGAAGGTGGAGATGAAGAGGCAGGACACAGATGATACAAAGAAAAAAATTGTGCCCATTACATTAAAATTACCCTATAAAGCAATTACTTGGATGTCTCGTATTGTCAGTTAAAAACGGCTATAAACAACACTTTTATGAGTAAATAAAAAAAGTCTAGACACGATTCGTCCTTTCTATACACAAGGGTCATAAAACCATACTAAACACTTCGCGAAACTAGAACATTATAGACGACAAGAACAAACTTAGAAGTTATTTTATCTATTTCTCACCAACAAAGAAATATATTTGTCTCAAAAGGTTTGAGAGACACTTGAAGATGTTTATGTTACTGTTTATTATATTCCCCTTTTTTTTATAAGTGAGATTTCCTTCAAAACAATGTGACGGTTTTAGTGGCAGCGAAAATAAATATGACACTACTGCCTACTCAGAGTTTGACTTGGTTTCATAGTTGTTTTTAGTAAGTGCCATGGAATTATACGTAGTTTGTATGGCAATAATGTTTTGTGGCTGTTGGTGACTTTTATTTTATATTATAAGCGAGTTGTTTTTTGATTTATGTTTTACAGAACACACTAATTTTTCGAAATAGATACTATACAAGGATAGTGTGGATGAAAAAATCACATTATCATGTTTTAAGACAGCAATGAATTTGTTTTAAAAAAAATCCTATAGAAAAAAACTCTCAGTTTTTACGTCTCCTATTGATCGGCACCGATTAACATCAGAACAATAATATTTATATAGCTACCAATCATAATTTAGTCCTAAAAAGGGGCTAACGAAAGCATATTTTGGTACCGAAGGAATAAAACAGTAGCCCACAAAGAAATAGAGACGAGAAAGTTTCGAATCTCATAAGAAAATATTCTTGAACAGCACACGCCTGCACCGAATACGCACACAAAAAAACTCCTAAGCTTCCATTTTTCATATCCGCAATCATACACTCAACCTTAGCCATGACCACTACACAGAAATACACAGAAAGGCAACTTCATAAAACGAGAAAAACAGTCACACGGACAAACAGACACGTACGTACGACGATTACAAACAATAACAGCCGGTTGCGCTTGCACGTACGCTAAGCACGTCTGTGTATGTGTGTCTTCTTCTCGTGCGTACGAAGTGATACTTCTGTAACATCTGTGTTTCCCCTTAGTAACGTCAGATTTCGAAGCGCGAAGTGTGCCACTTGCCCTTATTTATGACCTGCCATTTTCCTTAGCAATATCTTTTTTCTCTCTCATGGTAAGTGCCCTCCCGTTCTAATACTCGACGGAAATTAGGCGAGGAGAATTGTTGAGATTTTTATAGGAATAAACGTGTTGATGTAGGTACTTATCTGAAAAAGGGATCATTGAGACGTAGATAAAGAGGTCATTGTGAGTGTGTGTGTGTGTTTTTTTTTGTCGTATTTTTAACATATTGGGTGTCGATTAATGTATTTATTAGGATAATTAGTCTATATGGTTCTCGTTACCGTGAAATTATGTGCTTCTAGTCTCTGAGTGAGCGGATCAGAATCCACTATGTTGAAGGATATGTGTGATTATTGAAAGTTCATTTCTTTACCATTTTGAGAGCAGTAAAGATAAAATAAATTTTAACAAGTTGAAAAAACTTTTTTATGTTTTTCGAAAATTTCACTTCGGTGCTTGATAAACTCTATTTTTCGTATATTAAAATAAACTAAGGGCAAATAGTTTATACAGAAACGGAGAAGTCAAAATGTTAAGTGCCTGATTAACTTAGCCTTATCTGAAAAACTTGATTTCATGAAAGCACTCTAAATATTTGACATTCCCCCAAAAACAGTTTATTTATAACTTCAAAGCTACATCAAAATTATAATCACTTAAACGACTTTGACATCCAAAATAATTTAATTTATTTTCTTAGTGCTATTTTTGAATAAAGTTGATTTACGATAGCATAGATGTCGTACAGAACTGCGCTCGTATAAAGAATTGGACTAAATCCAAGTATTATGTCACTGTCCAACAAAGCAGACGCTTGCCCATTAGTGGGATACAACGACACAATTAACGAAAATAATGAAATCACCACATTTTGTCTGAGATGTCGTCTTATATCTGGCCTTTATTTTGACTGAATCCAGGCTGAGTCTGTTTTAGTCCAATTAGCAAAGATAAGGTTGTTAGTGTATATGAAATGGGAACGATGTTATTTTGTATAGTTGAACGCATGTTAGTTGTATCTTGAGCTGACCTACCAAATTACGAAATTTCGGTAAAACACTAGGCCAGAATAAACTGGTTTGGCAGCAGTTCGAGCGGCCTATACTACAAATGTATATAATAAGATAAACATCTCGAGAAATTGAAATGAGAAAATTCAATTTGTACACGAACAATCACAAGATAGAACTGTTGTTGATAACAATCAACTTTCCAAAAACTCTAACACAGAACAATAAACCCACTTCGAAACAAGGTGAACAAAAAGTAATTTCTCGTAAGCCATATTGATTCAATTCTCAAAAGGCATTCACAGTAGGTTTTATTCTTGAAAAAAACAATATAAGGCAAGCACACACAATCTCTAAGTGAAAACAGCGTCTTACATTTGAATAGGCGAATATTTCTTTAAAAAAAATGCCGAGATGTCGACCCCCTAAAATCTAATTATATACTTTTGTGAGTTCTCCACTGTATGACGGATTTCCGTTCTCGACGCCCGTCTTAAATGATTTTACTTCTTGAAATCTGTCTCAATTTCTCCCCGTTTCAGTCGTCGGCGCAATTTCGTTCATATTATATTGGATGGGGAGGCAATGTTCAAGGGCGTTACATTTAATATTTAAACGAGGTTTTGAGTTTCCTTGTTTTAGTTATAAGGATAGTGTGACAGTTACTTCCCTCTTTAGCAGAGAAAGTAAAATATGAAGGTATTTCACATTGGGCACCCCATGAAATGGCACCTGAGCTAATGGCACCTTAACTATTTCACATACGACTACATCAAAATTTTTCTCCAGGTGCCCAATGTGGAATACCTCAAACATGAAAGTCAAGCTGTTGCCAAGCGACTCCACCCAAGTGTTTACCGAAAATAATACTACAGAATTGTCTCAGGATAAAAGGTATCGCTTATGTCATTCCAGACTTAAACTTATCTCTGTACCTACCAAATTTCATTGAAAATCCGTTATGTAGTTTTTTTCAAAACATCCATCCACTTAAACTTTCACGATTATAATATTTGTAGGACGTTAGATTTAATTTTTGATTCAATGAAAATGTATTTATATGGCTAAAGAATTTTACTAGTAGTAGCCCCGTCATATCAAGGGTTTCACCTCAAAATGAAAGATAATAAGCTGTAAATTGGTATAAACCTGTTTCGTCGTTCTAAATTTTGTCAAAAGTCACAAAATGCTATCGTGTTTGCTTGTGATATTGAAGGTTTTTCGCGATTATCTCGCTTTCTATTGTTTAGAACGACAAAACAAAGGTTTTTATACCAATTTACCGCTTATTATCTCTTTTTCCGAGATTGACCCCTTATTTTACCTAATATGACTGGGCTATAGGGATACTGAGATAGTAACAGCCTTATGTTTACACTATCAAGCCCTACAAGAAGATTTTTATTTTTTCTGAAATAATTCAGTCATAAATCTAAATTCAGTTGTTTACTTAAAAAAGGTTTTCTAGGCGAAAAATATGAATATATTTAGGTCTGAAAATACGGGCGAATATTTTTGTTGACTACTTATTGCTACGTCGCTGTTGCTGACAAATACCGTCCTTGATTTTTCTTTGGCAGTAAGTCTAGGATTTTGTGGTGAAGAAAATCAAATGCTATGTTTTTACATAATAAATACTGTTATTCTTGTGTGATTTAGATTTGATTGTGTGTTATTATTTAAGTTCGGTATGAAAATGTTCCCGAATGTGGTACGGTAGGAGAATGTTTGGCATATCATGGAACCAAAACCAAACAAAATGCTTCCATATTAAGCAAACTCGGCGTCAAACAGCATCTATCTTCCATTGTTCAGAGTCGTATCCTCACTTACTTTGGACATGTTTCTCGGCGAAGAGACTCGTCTGTGGAACGCCTTGTGGTGCAAGACAAAGTGAATGGCACGAGAGCTCGAGGCAGATCACCGATGCTTTGGACAGACCAGATCAAGGCTACATGTATGGTCCCGTACACGAATGTTCCAGGAAGGCAGCGGTGTGAAAGGAATCGCGGCGGATTGTGAAGCGAGCCACTAACCCTGATGTGACAACCACGACAACTCTGCAAAGAGTGTAGCGATTGAGAAGAAGAATATTTAAATGATGTCCATTTTTCGGCAGTTATATTTAAAATATCGTATATTTTGCGGACAGTTTGGAAGAATAGTACTCAAAGCTAGCGTGCTTGTATGAACATAAATATGCACTATCATATCATCACGAGGCGAAAGGGAAAGAGAAAATGGTGATAGTTTATTATTATAGGGACAAGCTGTCAATCAGGCCCAAATCTTGAATAAAAATCCAATACCTCTTGAATGTTTATCTTACAACTGGGATACATGCCTCTTCTCTTTAAGAGTGGGTCGCAATTTACTGCCTTATATAGAAACACTTGAACACCTAGGAAATACTATAAAAAATATATTTTGCGCCGAATTCCGACAGGATCATGGTTGCGAGCGAGGCGGTTCCACCACGATTGCGAACGCTCAATATTTCATTTGTCAATTATTGAGCTTATTTTTCTAATCTAATGCTATTTAAAGGAAAATCATAAGTAGATAATACAAAAAATACCTTTGAACCTGTTCCAAAATACTTAGGCAAAAAGAATACCTGTCTTAAGTTGATTACTGAGCTTTCATTTAGATTAAGCTTTCAATTCCATTTGAGAGTAACGTAATTGAATGAGAGTAAAGTTGAATAAATTATTGAATAGAGATTCTGACTGACGTGATTATACAAAATGTAGGGCGTATTTAATAAATTAATTTTGAAACGGTATCGGCAATTAGCTCTGTATAGATGTTTCAGCTTTGATACATGTATCTTTGCATGGCGTTTCGGAATTGATTCATATCAAACGGAGCGAGTGTGTGGGGAATGGTGCGAGGGAAGAGATCGCCTTACAGGGATAGTAACAGAGTATTTACTTATGTAGTGCGGATTTCTTTATTTAGTTCTACGTTCGTAATAGATTTTTTTTATAAAATAATAAATGTCCTCCTGCCCTGGGTAGAGTGAAAAAAACTTGTCTTGCTCAAATTCAAAGTATTCTTCTAGTTGCCCTCAGCATTACAGTGCCGTGCAAGGCTGTGACCGCCCGGGCGAGAGAGCTCATTTGACGATCGAAAAAAACTATAAGATTTTATCGACTTTTGATTTTTTTATGTATGTATGTATATTGTACGAGTATCATCATGATCGTACGAGTATACATTAACATTTTTTGCGCGTTCTGAAAAATAAGAAATAAACTTAGTTTTGCTTTTGTAACATAAGTTAATATTAAGAAGTTAGTAAAAATATAATGTGATTTAATACAACATACCAATGCGAAGACGACGAGTATCTGTAAATAAAGAAAAAATATTATCAGTAAAATATTAATGTCACAAATGTACTTAAATAAAAGTCAGACACGTAGAGATTTTTATTAAGTGGCATTTCATTAAATACTATTGAAGAAAAGTGATCTGAAACCAATATTTCAGTCGTTTCAGTTTTTATGCGAGTTTTCTTCACTTTATACGAAAACCCAATTATTAGTAACCTATGAGTGGGTACATAAGAAATAAACATGTTATCTTCTAAAATGAAACCGCTTGGTCTATATCAGAAAAATACTAGCAATTTGGAAATAAACTATATATAAGTGTAAGTAAGTAAAAAACATACAACAAAACTAGTATGAGTCAACCTTATACTAGAGTTCTATTTTTTTTCCATTAAAGTTATCCTTCCACAAATAAGTGGTTTATTATTGCGTAAAGTTTAATTTAGAAGATAAAAGTCTAATATTAATTTAAGGTAAATTTAAGGTAATAAAGATATTCAAGAGTAGAAAGATAATGTGCAGTGGTAGTCCAGTTTTATCGGCTCCGACTTAGGTACGAGTTGCAGGTCGTGGGTTCGAATCCAACCAGGCGCATTCCTTTGCGTAATTTATTTTTTCAACACTGCTTTTAAAATGTTGACGGAAAACATCGTGACGAAACCAATATAATATTCTAGAACCAAAAAATCGGAGACATGTTACATCTACCAACCCTCTCTGGGCCCGCGTGATGGATTATGGCCCATTCCCTCTTTAGAGAGGACGCCTGAGTCCCAGCAGTGGGAACATTTATAGGCTGATGATGATGATGATGAATAGTAGAAAGGCCAGCATAACACAAAAAGATCACAGCAATTAATTAAAATGTACTTAAGCATATTATTTTGACCGTGTACGGTACGATCATGAGTATACCTAGTCGCTAGTATCCATCTAGTCTATTTACTTAATTTGACGACACACAATTACATATTATACATAATTATAGTGAAAACGCAAATTCCAAGTAATTACGTCCCGAAATACAACCGTCTAGATACAAGCAAAATTACACCCATTTAGAAATCTATTTTACCGTTAACGAGCTTTCAAAGATAGTATCTAATTCTCTCAAAGAGAGGAATTCTAGACCGGTTTGTATAACCTAAGTCTAGATAATGCCATGACACGAAACTTGAACAATAGACGAACTGAATTGATGGTTAATAATGATAGGTATCGTGTTCATTGATGTGGTAATTGGCTGGCTTTTGATACTGTAATAAATAATTAATAACATGAATATAGAAGAAAATTGACTAATAAAGAAAACAGGTTAACCCTTTACGTTCCAGGGTAACGATAATGAGATAAGTCCCGCGACTGTCGCGGGCTAACGCTCGCGTGGGGCACAACGCGCCGTCGACCCGAGCACGGTCCATGGTCGGACAGCGAGTAGCCCAGCGCGAGAGACCAATGCCGGGCACGAGAGTCTTTCTAAACCTTACTATATTAGAGTGCTGGGACACACGTGACGGTAAGACTCCTCCTTGAGGCGCGCGTGGGGCACAACGCGCCGTTGGCCCGAGCATGGTCCATGGTCGGACAGCAAGTAGCCAGCGCCAAAGACCAATACCGGGCCCGAGAGTCTGTTTATACCTTACAATAATAGAGTGCTGGGACACACGTGACGGTAAGACTCCTCTTTGAGGCGCGCGTGGGGCACAACGCGCCGTCGACCCGAGCATGGTCCATGGTCGGACAGCGAGTAGCCCAGCGCGAGAGACCAGTGCCGGGCATGAGAGTCTGTTTATACCTTACTATATTAGAGTGCTGGGACACACGTGACGGTAGGACTCCTCTTTGAGGAGTCGCTGGAGAGACGTCACGGTCTTCACCTACTTCTTGACGCAGGTCCTCATCGAACATGGATATTTCGGGAGGTTTCTGTGTCTGATTGAGAAGGAAGAAACAACTGGGTGTAACCACTGCGAAGATCACAAAGTAGCTAGAAGTCTAATAGATGTTTTTTGATGGAAAAAATCATACCTCATTCTTACTCTAGAGGCGCTTTTTAATTTCCATACAAATATGCTGTAGGTAAAATACAGAAATGTTGTGCCAAGGCCTTCCATTGTATGAAAACCAAAGCAAGTTATCGATGACGTTAATCGTCACCACTAAGGGAGATATACGATCTTCATAAAATAACAAATGCCTGTTTTATTGCGGCACCAATACAAAGACTGGCAGTTAAGTCTATCAAATAGCTGTAATTTGTTAAACTGCTGACTCTGTTAAATAGAGTGATGGTGAAAGGGGAATTGCTGTCGTGGTGGTTTTGTTATTCATGTGATTCGAATTGAAGAATTATACTTCTTTTTTTATCGTGGTAAAATCATCAAATGAGTCCTCCCACCCCGGGCAGGGCGAGAGGGACTGTCAGACTTGTACTGACTAAAATCCACGGTGTCCTTCAATAGCTTCAATGTTCCGGGGTCACGGTGATGGAATAAGTCCCGCGACCCCGGCAGGCTTTGGCCCTCTGAGAGAGGATCCTGTCATTATGCTGACGCTCTTTGAGGCGCGCGTGGAACACGACCGTCTACCCAGGCATGGTCCATGGTTGGACAGCAAGTTGCCCTTTACTCGCCACCCGCATATCCGCGCGTACGGTGGCCGGAGATCGTCTTGCGAAGTCCGTCGCCGTGGGCGTCCACAACCGCGGGTAGAATTGTACGCCTTGAAATGAACTGAGCATCAACGTATACATACTACATACTTTCACAGTTATTATGACTTATTGTGACTGGGATCTGAACACCATATTTTTGAGACATTGTCTTTTGACAATTCAAAATTGCCTATTAATTGTTTACAATATCGTTTCACTGTCTAAAAGCTATGTATTTTTAAGGCAATTTATGTTAATGGGATTCGTTTACAAACAGTCACTAGAGCGGAAATTCGTAATTGAAGCCACTGAGTCAGGTACATTTTTGGGCTACGAGTTTGCTACGGCGTAGCACCGTTGCTACGTCGTAGCCGCGATATCGTAGCAACCAGCTGTTGTTCACTTGATCTGTGAAATCAACTTGAAATTATAATTTGATGAGTGAGCTTTTTAATTAAGCCGCCTTCTGGTATGTTAGGTCTTTGCAATTTCAATAAATGTTATGATTTTGAATCGTAATCATTTTACTTGACAATTACCCGTATTTAAGCGAATGCTCCATAAATGATAACAATACAGAGTTTGATTAATAGTTTATCAGTTCAGTAAATCGACATTATTGTATTCCCGAAATACATTTCCATTAATACAATTCAATATAACAGACAAGGTCGCAAGACATGCCATTTCCGTACCTAACATCAATTTATCACAACACAACACATCTGATTACTTAATTTGGTCCCGACGAAAGGACCATTCATTCTTGATTTCCACCTAAGAATTAATACAACATATATTATGCCTGGCTCAGTACACGTACAGTCGCACAGAAATCTCGAACTGACAACGTCTGGATGTGTTAATCTAATTAACACATCTGTCCTTCACTGTACGTCCCGTTTCATTAATCACTGCTGCCAGTGACTGTACAGGACTTAATCAGCCGCTGTCGTCGGATGTCTTCAGTTGTGTTATTGCTAGAAACTCGGTCTTTTGTCACGAGCAGAAAATTTTGGAGATGAATTGTAGGTTTATTCTGTATAAGCAGTATCTTATTGTATGTTTCTGTAACAAATGTTATTGTGTGGGCTGTACTCTCACATTAAATCTGGAATTATGAAGGGAAAAATATTTTCTGTAAATAAACAGTACAATAATAATATTTTCCGTGATTACAGCTCGTTTTTTGTTGTTATTTCAATGTTATTCCCAACGCTGGGGAAGTAATCTCTTTTCTAATTTATTGTATGAGTGTTTGCAAACATTAAAAGTAATATACATAAAAATCTAAACCCGGAACAAGTATTCGTAGATCATTTAAATAATTTTGTTACGTGCGGTTATCGAACCCGCGACACGCTACCGCAGCAGTCGATCGCCATTGCGCCAACTATGACATCATAGAGCACCAAGTGCTCAGAGCTGTTGACGAAAAGAATTGCTATTCTCTATTAACACAGCCTTGTGACCGCACTGCAGCAGCGTTCACGTCACGTTAGGACTAAAGTTTGTTATGCTCTAAGTAAGTTACTAACAGTGAAACTAAAGGTGGCGGTTCGCGCAGGAGACCGCGACAGGAGACTTAGACAGGAGACCGCGACCGGAGATTGCTACCGTATCTGTCTTTTGTCTGTGTCTCGCTCGCGAACTGTCGCTCTTACATTGCCTAATGTTAAGTATAGTGGCGTGAATCGCCATCTTTACACGTTGCGCGTTGTGCGGAGCGAAAGTGAGCGCTCGCACTTCATAATTGGACGTCTCTAAAGCCCTTCGTACACAAGGCGACGCAAGTCTCCGATACCTTACGATTTCGGTATCCAGGCTACTATCGCAATATAATCCATAGAGGTTCATAAACACGCACTCGTCAATGGATGTCAAAGTCGTAAGGTATCGGAGACTTGCGTCGCTTAGTGTACGAAGGGCCTAAGCCGTCGCGTCGAAAAGCACGTCGTAAAACCCAGCAATGTGATTTCTAATTGAAAGTAGCATAGCTGACATTTAATAGAGTCTAAAGGAGGGTTCATATTATCTGACAGAACATCTAGCGAGTGTATTACTATCACTGAATGTTCTATGACGCACTAACGAACGGTCAATTTTTTTTCTTTACATTTGTTCCGCGACCGATGTTCCTTCAGATATGAACCGTCCCTAATAATTCATATCCACAATCTCAGCCACTCAACGTTAACCTTTAGAAAACAAAAGAAGTACGAAAACAACTTTGCTTAATGAAAAAGGTACGAAGTATTTCTATTATACACGGGCTGCCTTAAATATGAAAATCAACCCACTTTATCATCCCACGCCAATTTTCTGCGGGGTCAGCAAAAATATCGTATGCCACCTGATCTTAATTAATATTAAGAAACGTCGTATTTTTACTCATATTTCTTTATTAAAACTGTACAGTTAGAAAAAAAATACTCTCATTCCGTCAACAAAATACGGGCCCGTACTACAAAAGTAGCTCGAAAACTTTTAGTGAACCCCCGTGTTGCCAGGACTAATAAATTCTGAATTTATAAGTCCTGGCTACACAATCTACACATCAGTCCAATCATGCTGTCATTAATTTTTAGTTTGTTTTAACAACTAGCCTTATGTCCGTAAGTGATAAACAATAAAAAACGCCCGAAACCTGCACGAAGCTAGGGGTTATTGCTTAGATAGTTGAACTCTTGAAGCCGACGATGGCTGTTACAACAATATTTTTTGTATGTATTTATTCACAAATGTAAGAATAATGTTTGACAAACAGATATAAATATCTCATCACATTTTTTCTGTGTGGGTTTTAAGAAGAATGTATGTAACTCTCTTAAAACGAAGCAAACGAATTAAGAACGTATTCATATTTTATGAGACCAGGCTACTAGAGGCTCAGAAGTGCAAAGGAGCTCCTATATAATTGCAAAATGTTGTGAATTACAGTTCGAGTACTACTGAGTCGCTGTTCTTAAAGTGATCGTGAG
The DNA here is from genome assembly GCA_028554685.1 of Agrotis ipsilon. NCBI lineage: Eukaryota > Metazoa > Arthropoda > Insecta > Lepidoptera > Noctuidae > Agrotis > Agrotis ipsilon. The sequence continues at coordinate 2,883,372 of CM052956.1, forward strand.
AAATGAAACAGCTGATTTATTTGATGTACTTTTTCAATTCAAATGCACACTTTCTGCTTAAAGAAAAAGCTCTTAATTATGTTTGTTGAAGAAAAACTGACCCGTTTTATTAAGAACTAGCGGCCCGTCCCGGCTTCGCACGGGTGGAGGACCCGGTCTAAAACCCGGTCCCGATGGTTACAAACACAACAAAAAAATAATTATCCGAATCGGTCAAGCCATTTTCATGTTATGTCGTGACAACGGAAAACGGGTTTCATTTTTATATATATAGAAGTATGAAAAGTTTATAGTTATATAGTAGTGGCAGTGCCGTTTTATATAAAAACCGGACAATTCCGAGTCGATATCGAGTTCCGCACTATCTACTTATTTTGTTTTTTTTATTTTCATTTGTGGTTATAGCTGTAATATATTAGTATCAACCAAAACTAAACGCATTCAACACTTGTCTATGATCAATGCGAACAAAACGCGAATCAAGTACAGACGTTGGTAAAACTGTCATTACACCATAACCTGAAGATTGTATGCGTTCAGACTTGGGTACAGCCTGATTAAAAACAACCGAGACACTTGAATTTGCGCCTTTTCTAAGAGTCAGGAAAGATTGTTTAAAATATAGAGAAATTAATAACAAGAAGTAAGGATTGCACAAAACTCCATTGCGTTTTATTGTGGACATTACAATAGCGCCAACATAAATTCATCATTTATTAAAATTTACACGTCATTTTACCACGGTTCGTGCGATGCAGCCTGGTGACAGATGGATAGACAGACAGAGAAACGAGCCAACGGACAGCGCAGTCTATAGCAGGATCCTGTTACTAAGATTCCGTTTTAACCCTTTTGCCTGTACCCAAATTACGCTACTCACAGTCAGGTCGTCGAGCTCCTAATATACTGATAGTTCTAAGTTATAATTATCCTGTGTTGCATATTTTATGTACATAAATAGTAAAGTAAATAAATAAATGGAATTACCTATACAATGTCTTGACTTTAAAATATAAAGTTCCATGTTTAACTGACATGTAAAAGTGATTAAAAAAAGAAATTTATAGGCATCAACAAACATCATTTTTCAATTCAATAATATCGTCACTACTAAAAAATCTAATCTATTATATCAATCATTAATTTACTCGAATGATTTTATGATTTGTTTTGCACAGAATTATTAAATAGATACGATAAAATGGTGGGCTGATAAAAGCTTTTAACGCCACTAGTGTAAAAGGATTTGTTTAGTTTCAATTTGGTGTAGTGCTCTAAAATACAATCACTTTATATGTTAGTGTCATAATTAGTACAATAACAATTATTATTATGAATCAGATTAACACATGGAGTTTGTTTTGAAAAGGCTTTATTGTAGTGGTGCTAACATCCGTTACCAATTTGTTAAATGAATTGTTTGATTTTTTCTTATTTTGATATTTTGGGGCAATAAATATTAATAAATATTTTGTAAAATTCATAATTGTGGAGTCCTCCCTCAGTTTCCAGTCTTTGTCAAGGTGAACTATAGAGCTATGCATATGTTTACATAATTTGGTCTTATACGGTTTGATTTTATCAATACGCAATAAGGAGAATTTAGACTCCAAGAACGCAAAGTCGATCGAGACGAAAAGTCTAGTTGTACTCAAGAAAAAATATGGAAGCCCTAATAAAAACTTTTTACTATCTACAAACAAATATGTTTACCAACTACGACAGATTATTATCTAAGTAGGTTCCCATAAGTATTCAGTAAGTCTTGGTATTATTGCAAAGGTAAGATTAGACCTTGTTAGAACTTTTATCATTTATTGAAAATATATCTTTGGGGGACCAACATTCTCCCTCAAAATGTAGTAGCAGTGGGAAGGCTAAGCATCCCAGTGCTAGTATGTACATTTTGGGGGAGAATGGTAATGCTATGTCAATGATGTTCATCCGTTCACGGTTACATTCTTGCGCAAACGCAGCTTATTCTTAAAATTCACTCATCCGGCTGCCATTACTTAGCTGCGAGATCCTCACTACCATTATTGCTATTAATTTTAAACATGTTTATGGTTTTTTTTTTTTGATTGCCTGTACTGTCCAACTTCTGGGCAAAGGTCTCCCGCAATTCCTTCCATGAACTCTTTTCACTGGCTACTGCGAACCAGCCCTCGTGCATGCGTCTACGTCGTCTCGCTACCTTTTTCTTGGCCGGCCTTGGTGGCGAATTATATTTTTATTTATTTATTTTATTTTGGTTTTATTAATTTTTTGTCTTGTTATAAATATTTAGATTTTAAACATTACCAATTCATGTTTAACAAATAATAATTATTTATTTAATTTTCACTCTTTCAAGACGTGCAATCGATTACTTTTTATCCTAAATTGTTATTCTATGAAATTCAGTTGATGCTTGTCCAATTTATTGAGAATCAAATAATACCTAAATAAAAATATTAATCAAACTCCAATTGAAATTTCAAAAATCCTAAATAACAATAGTTTTCTTCCTTCAATAGAGGGAACAAACAGAAACTGGCTTCATTTCAGTTTCTGAAATTCCCAGTATTCCAGTTTTAACTGCGGACCACTCGAGAATTTTACTGATTGGTAGCTCCGTGCAATTTTTTTTGAAGCTCTAGTATTGTTTTGTTTTTACAGAACAATACTCGTGTGGGTTGAAAGTTAGAAACGCAAATGTGGTTTTCTATTACTTACTTGTGTAAACCTATGTAATCGACCGCATGCGGGTTAAACCTAACGTGTATCATACTTATCTTCAGTTGCACTAGGTGTTCGCCGTTTAGTTTATAAATTTTATTATTTCCAAATGTGTCGTGAATATTAATATTCTACTAAATAATAAGTTTCGAATCGTTTATTCACATTTACCAAAATACCATTTGGTTATTTTAATAATTTTGTAAATATTAATAATGTTTCAATTATCAGATTTACCGTAACATATACAAAATTGAGTATAGATATCTGTGATTATAATTAATTGTTGTAGGGAAATGACGCGTCAACAATTTTCCAAAATATGGTTTATTCTTTTTCACCATTTTAAAAATAGCTACAGAACAGTAATTCAAAGTATCCTTTTTTTTTCATGAAAACACCCTTTTTACAGTATCTCGGATGCTACTAACCCATCTCTACTATCCTATCTTCTCTATATTATAAAAATCAATTTCTGTTAGTCTCGCTAAAACTCGAGTACGGCTGGACCGATTTAGCTCATTTTACTTTGGTATTATATTTGGAAGTTCAGGGAAGGTTTAAAAGGTCTTGTTTTTAATTGTTTCTGAGGAGTTACGTTAGTTTGCCGGGTGAACTAGTTTGACAATAAAAATGTCATACGATTCGCAGCAACACCTCTTTTTATGGGAATTGTTTGAACATGGTGCTCATTATTGCTTGCGACCTATACGGCATGTACGATACGACACGGCAAGCCTGTGAACGGAGGGTCTAAGCCAGGCCAAGGCCAAGTACAATCATTGTGCAATCACCAGTCTAAGGCCAGGTGAAGTAAATTACATTTTTGTATTTCTTTTGCCTATTTGTTACGGCTCGAACACATGTGGGCAGGTAGTCATTTTTCCTACAATATTATTATTGATTTATTTTAACTCTCATTATAATTATTATTTATTTTTTCCATATTAATAGTAATTAAAAAAAAAAAACTATTTATCCCACTATCAAGTCCAGTTCTAGTGTTAATGGGTTAATTTGAAATTGTTTCTTAATTATGTTTCAGTACTACCCTGGGGTATTTTCCCCGGATTACCGAATATTACTCGGTTATGGAAGTTTAATAGGCAGGATAGTTTGCTACTCTGAGCCAGGGTAATAATAATTATTAGGTTTTCTTGTCACTAGAACTTAATTAAACTTTAAACTAGCTTTTCCTTGTGATTTCACCCCCGCTGGTCCTCCTATTGATCATAACTTGATGTTATATAGCCTCTAGTCTTCCTCGATAATGGGCTGTCCGACAAAAGACGAATTTTTCAATTCAAACCAGTAGTTCCGGAGATAAGCGAGTTCAACTAAAAAAACTTCCCAGTTTTATGTTAGTGTTTAATATTAGTTTAGAAATTGTTTGACTTTTCTCTGTGGAAAGATACGAGCTTCAAAATAATATAAGACAAAGTCTACTTTATTTTTCTCAGCAGCAAAGCTTTGCAGTTGCCTGAGAAGTATTTTCTGTTGTTACTTTCATAAGTTGAGCAAAAGAAAACAACTGATACATCTCGACTATATTTTTCCACAGTTTTCAATAAGGAAAACGCGTTGTTGGAAAGAAAGAAAAGAAAACATGGCTGCCTGCGCTTTTTGAGCTTCTACATTAAGTAAATTTAATCTTTTTTCTATTTTATTCCAGTTTTTGGGGTTTCGGAGTCTGGAAGGCCCTTATTAGTTTTTTGACGTTCGTCCCCAGCTTGGCTCAGGGGCTCATAATAAGCTCCTTCGAACAAAACGCGGCGCAAGTCTCCGATACCTTATGACTTTGGTATCCTTTTGACTATCTCAATACAAATCCATAAAGGTTCATACACAGACACACGTCAATGGTTACCACAGTCGTAAGGTTTTGGGTACTTGCGTTGCGCTGTGTACGAAGGGCTTTAATTACCCTGTTATTTAGCGTGAACGTTTCTTCGGCCTTGGGAATCGAAACATACAAGTCAATACTCTTTATCCTACTAAGACTATTTGCTATGGAGAGGTCTATGCTCGATGTGTCTCTGAGTGATCGAATTCAAAATGAGGAGATCCGTATTAGACGAACTAAAGCCACCGAAATAGCCCACCGCATTAGCAAGCTGAAGTGGCATTGGGCAGGCCATATTGCTCGCAGAGCAGATGGCCGATGGGGTCGAAAAGTGCTAGAGTGGAGACCAAGGACCAGCAAGCGCAGCTTAGGACGTCCACCAACAAGGTGGACAGACGACCTCATAAAGGTCACCGGAAGACGCTGGATGCAGGTCGCTTCCAACCGGTATATGTGGAGATCTAAAGGGGAGGCTCTATGGCTAAGATGATGATGATACTAAGACTCAAGCAAAGTACGAAAGCGTTTCATCCAAAAATAAATCTTAAATTCTCTTAAGCAAGTAATTAACTCAGAAGTCAAGATAAAACAAAAGACAAAACTCCACGAAACAGAAGAAACTTTATATCATTCTTAAACTTTCGTTACACAAATGAGTACCTCCATAGCTAATACGTCACAAGCAAGTCACTCGAAACATTTCACCTTTTGTGTTGCGTTCCTATTCAGTAGCACGGTCGAAACTTGAGTTTATTCGCACATTTGAAAGTTCCCTTTTGTTTCTAAAGGGACGCCATTTAGCTTAATGGGGGACGCATTACTGTATCTGTTGCAAAGATCTTTGCCTCCTTACAACGTTACGTCGTATGATAGGTAACGGCCATGTTTGAACTCATGTTTAGTAAAGGGTTTTGAATTTTAGAATTTGTATTATGTGTTCGTAAATTTTATGAATGCGGTTATGAGAGGTTTAGGGAATGCTGACTATTATATTTGAGAAAATATTCCACGTTCAAGCTTTGATGTCGTGATTGACCTAAAGTCTTTGTCTTGAAAATGTTTCCTGAAAGGTATTTCTCCCTTAAAAGAAAAATCGGTTGAAAAAGAGTTTTATTATCTGCAAAAGCCTTGTTGTAACTTGTGATTCCTATTAAACTTGACCTATTATAAAGCTGAAAAGTTTGTTTATTTGGTTAAACGTGATTATCTCAGGAACTACTGATTCAAATTGAAATAATCTTTCAGTGTTGGATGGCCCATTTTTCAGAAAAGGTAAAGGCTATATAATATCTCGCTACATTCAACAGGAATGGAACAGCAATGAAAACTGTTACAATAGGGGGACAAAAATATTCCTTTTTGAGAGCTTCCGTTGTTTGTGACGTGTGCTGCGTAAATGGAAAAAAATGGGTGACGGAATTTTTTCCCTTTAAAAGTTGAAGAAAAAAGTCTCCTACAGCATAATTATTTCTATCTTTTAAGGATATTTCACTTTCCAATGGCAAATTTTTTTAAAGATAATTATACCTACATAGTATTAAACATACTCGCTTTTTACTGTCTGTCCTTGATGTCCATGAATGCTTAGATCTTTAAAACGACGTAAAGGGTTTGGACGCTTTTTTGTTTTTATAGATAGAGTGATTCAAGAGGACTGTTTATGTTTATGTAACATGATTGTATACTAAAGATTGCACCCGTGCGAAGCCTGTACGGATCGCTAGTCTATAATATAAAAATGGATCGCAAAATGGTTGCTCATAACTCGAAAACGGCTGGACCGATTCGGATAATTCTTTTTTTGTTGTGTTTTAACCATCAGGACCGGGTTTTAGAAGGCTTCCACCCGTGCGAAGCCGGAACGGGCCGCTAGTATAATATAAAACATTCACTTTTTAATAATACGCACTCAATGGTAGTCTGAGGATGGACGCCACCGCCGAGGCTTGCCCATAAAAAATATCCTTTTTTTCAATATTACTCATTAATTAATCACACAATTCTTAATTTGTCATTAATCTAAAATCTATAAATAATCGTTTAACAGTTTCATCCATAACCTTGATTGGTGGCAAATGAGCCGTCGATCCCAACAGATACAAGTTGACCAGACAGATTGTAATCAACCCCTGACCCCGATCCTTTGTCAACTGAAGTTTAGGGTTTCAAACGAATTCAAATCCTTCGGCAATCTGTCGGTTCTCATGTCACGACTGTTGTAATTACAACGTAGTTTAGATCATAAAGATTTGCTCTTGCCCGCATATTTCTCACAATTAAATTTCATTGAAAAATGTTGCCAAACGTTTACAACAGGAAGCGTCGTGTTCCACGCGCACTTTGAAGAGCTGTCAGCATTCTGACACCCCCCTCACAGGGCCAAAGCCTGACGAAGCTGTGAGCCATCTGACGGGGCCTTAGAGCGCCAAAGCCTGCTGAGTGACGGTGTCGGGGACTGTCTCATCAGGTAATCATGACCCTGGAAAGTAAAGGGCTATTGAAGGATCACCGAGGAATTTGATCAGTACCAGTCTGACAGCCCTCATTTATTTGATGATTTACCACGATAAAAAAATTACGGTGTCAAGTATCTTTGTACCAAAATGTATCAAAATCATTGAAAATATTCTGGCATGTAAGAGAAAGTGCGAGTCAGAATTGCGCACGGCATGTAAGAGAAAGTGCGAGTCAGAATTGCGCACGAAGGGTTCCGTAATAATTATCTCTATAAAAATGGCAAAGAAAATCACTGATGACATGATTTGATTTCCAATAACCATATTTATATTTGCCATTTATTTAAGGGCTCGAGCCCCCTTATATGTTTAATTATTCTGCTGTATTTTTTGGTTACAGTGGAAAAAAAACACAAAATCTGTGAAAATTTCAACTGTCTTTTCATCTTCGTTTACCATCAGGCTTGAAAGTGAACAAACTGAACCTATAGTTAACAAAAAAAAAAACTTTCATATTTCGAATTGAATCAACAAATGACGAGCGCGCTGAGAGAATTTGAATAAAGACATGTACAGACACTAGCATTGAGTGCCGTAGTGGACATGACCAACATTCCTGGAAACCGCACTGACCGAGGTAAACGCTTACACACATGGACTGAATACAAAGCAATCGTTCAATGCAAATTGAATTTGGACTGTACTGGAGAATTCCACCGTTTAGGTTATAAAATGTGGTTCATAGAACTAACTTCTAATTAGAATTCAGTTCTATGGACCACATTTTAGAATTGTTTGTGCAATTGCACGGTTCAAAATGATAATATATTTTCCGCTGTTCATCAGTCATCTAAATTTTGGAAGATCTAAAAAGTCGACTTATCTACAAATATTATTATTATATTTGGCAGATAGTCTTAATATTATTATACGGATTTATCCTCAAAAAACAACATTCATTTTCTATCCTGTTTTAAATTATTCTTTGAAAAATATTTGTTTATTAATTATTATGAAAATGTCAGACATTAAAGTTGAAAGGTGTCTCAAGATAAAAAAGCAATTTAATTTCTTGACTTTTTTCATCCAACTTTAGTTTTATCGCAGTCAATTGAAGGAGTAAACTTTAAATTGTGCCTTTGTGTGATAAATTGAAACATTTTCATAGATTACCTTTCTAAGTAGGTGTCAAAAATTTAAAGGTTAAACAAAATTGATTTGAGAAATGAAGAAAAATATTCACCTGCTTCGCTAGCAAATTCATAATGGACTTCAAAATTTGAACACTGACTAAATCTAGATCCGTTACAAAAACCGGTTACTTTTAAAATGGAAATTCTGTTCCCTGATTGTTATGAAAATTGAACGAAAAATTCACTTTCCAGTTCATTTAGATATTGTGAGCGAAAAACGAAATTTAGTAGAATGAATTTAGAATCCTGTTCATTTGGTACATTTTTCTGATACCTACATTTGCGAGCTTTTCAAACCGAGGCGTCTTTTTGACACCTTTTTGATTCATAGTATTATTTTTTAATAAACCAGGTCTTGTTGAATAAAATCCTTTGATACAGACCGACATTTAATTTGGACAATACAAAGCAATACAGAGAGAAGCGACAGCCGACAGAAGTTGCACATCATAAACCGTACACAAAGGTAACAATAGACTTACTGTCACACCCTTTACAAAGGGTTCAGATACAATGAAAAGAAATAAAGCGATGGCAACACTAAGTTTATCTTCAGTGAGAAAATTACTTGGGAAGGCACCTACTTAACGGAGGGGTATTGTGACTTTGTTTTGTACACCATTGTCTGTGTGTAACACTGTTTCAGACGACAACGTATAATTTTTGAATACATTGTCAAGTTTGGATGGGCAAAGTAATTACTGAGTGAGAAAAAGTAGCTGTGTAAAGTTTTCTTTTTGAAATTCTAGGTTAAATTAAATTTAGGGGTAGCTTCAACTCGATTCTTTGACGTTGATCTTGTAATAAAAGTCAAGATGTAGAATTTTATAACATGAACATTTCGATTATTTGTACTGCTATAAAATACTTTTAGTGTCATCTGCTATAAAAACTTTGTAACCATATGACTTAACTAAACTAGAGTAGTCTAGTCTTAACTTACGGTCTTAACTTATGGGTTGCGTGGTGCCAATTTGTTCGTTAATTGTTAGGCTTTTCGTACACAATGATACCTTACAACTTTGGTATCCAAATATGTACCAATCTCTACGGATTTGTATTGCGATAGTCGCATCGATACCAAAGCCGTAAGGTATCGCAGACTTTCGTCGCGTCGTGGGCTTATAATAATACATAGCTATTTGTTTTAGTTAAGTTTTAGGCTAGCAGAAGAACAACGTTTCTCTATTAGAATGCAGATTACAAACATGACATTTTTATGCTACAATTTCGTTGGTGAGTTATACTATGGCGCAGATAGTGAAAATCCATTTTGATGAATAATTTTCAATGCAGCAGTCATGGACGCCATCGGACAAAGGGTTTTATCACGGGAAATTGCCATCTCTTTTTGAATCAAGGGCTATTCTAGATCACTAGTCGTTGATACTGTCCAGCTCACCTCGCAATCTTTATGGAAGACAGTGAGAACAATGTAATAAAACACTTCCTTCAACAATTAGTATTCACCTCAAACTTTCAAGAAAATCGATTATCCTCTATTACACGGTGTAAAAACGGCTACTCAGAGTAACGAAGATTAATTCGTGTCTGTGCAAAATCGATTTTGGATTAAGTATTTAAAGCAGTTAAAATAGAACAATTAGTAGTCGATAAAATTTTGCGTATTTTTTTAGGTTTTTAAGTGGTTTTGCACTGATGAATGAATAAGAAAGTTTTGTGAATGATGAATGAATAAGAAAGAAACTAATGAATGAATAAAAGTTTATTTAGCAAGGCAGCAAAGAAGCATTTTAAAAGTGACAGTATTGTTTTGACATCCAGAGCGCAGCGAAGGATTCTAGAGAACAATCTTTTTGGATTTTGGATATTATCATCCTGTATGAAAAAATACTAAACGCAACTTAATAATAACAACAATATATGTCTCTTTGAAGATAGAGTGATAGGCTTCTAATGAATTAGGTCACTCCATCGTAGAGTTTGTCTCTGCCACGACTGACTTTTTTTATCGTTGTAAAATCATTAAATGAGTGCTCCACACACGGCAGGACAGCAGGGACTGTCAGACTTCATCATCAACATCATGCGGAAGACGTCCACTGCTGAACTTGCCCTCCCCCTTAGACCGCCATTCCGTACGACAATTTGCCACTTGCATCCGTCGGTTGTCCGCGACCCTCACGATGTCGTCGGTCCACCTAATGGGTGGCCTGCCTACGCTGCCTACTGTCATACTTGTACTGATTAAAATATAGGGTGTCCTTCAATAGTCCAATTACTCGTTAGTCCAGTGACCCCAGCAGGCTTAAGCCTCTAAGTGGCCCCGTCATACAAGAATGAACACGACTCAGGTTTTCTAGCTTATCCTCTTTTTGTGATCATATTTTTAACAACTCACAAATTTTCATTGTACCGGTCTTTATAACACCCGTTCGGTACTTGATGGCCGTTTTATTCGTAACAAGTTGTGGTTTACTCCCGGGAGAACGATAACTGAACCCGTATTGTAGAAATTGGTGCTATGAGTGCGTTGTAAACGTCAAAGTGCTATGATATACGACTTTTTTGTTTCATGTTTGTTGCAATATTGTGTTTTGTTTGAAATATCTATTTTTTTAGACTGTTTTCTAAATTGAATAGTATAAATGAAAGTTTCTTAAGAGGGAGAAAGATATTTAATAAAGCGAAGTGTAAAAATTTTCAATAATTTCAAATTAACATTTTACTTATTGGCAATCTGTACCCTTAGCACGAGTTTTCAATATTTGAGACGTAAACTGGAACTTTGACAATTTCAAATTGTCGATTTCCAAGGAAAAAAATAGTTCCTTCTTCACACACCAGAGGCGCTGTTCCATTTTTTCATAAAAGAAGCGCTATAAATACTGTAAAGTAAAATAGTGAGCTTTACTCAAACGACCCTGACTATGTCGCATTGACATGCTACATAAGAATTGAGGCAGTAGTTATTTGCCTTTGACCTTAAAATGATAATAAATTAATCACTCATTTACCTTTCGAAACAATTATAGTATAGTAACTATAACTAAAAAAGCACCAACAACATCTAATCGAACAAAATATTGAAAAGAATTAAACATACACTCACGCTTTTTCCACTCCATGGTCTTCCAAAACTTTATTCCCAATTCAACTGAAGTGTTACCCCTCGGAAACTAAAAGAAAAAAACACTACTACCAATAAATCGTTGCATCGGGAACGAAATTCAGACGCCCAAAAATATCAGAACACAACCTCTAACAAGGACACGACTGAAAACAAGCAAGTTGAAAAGATAATTTATTTATAGGATACATCAATCATGGCTTCTGATGATTCATTGTATGGCCGCCAATGTTGACTCGACGCTACCATTATATCGAATTAATAAAACATCAACGATGAATGATGATTTTTTAATTAATCTTGTGGCCGCGAAAATTGGAAATGAGGTAGTGAAATGTGCGGTGGGAATTGCTGATCGATTTAAATTACAATTTCATAAGAAATCTACATACTTAACTATTTGTAATTGTACTATTGTGTGAACCGATTGTGAAGATTAAAATATTTTAAGTTAATCCAGTAGTTTTTATTTTAGAAGAGAATTTGTAGCTTTGCACTTACCTACCTTTATGGCACAGCCGTGAGACACAAAAATTATTCTCATACTTTTCTTATTTTATATATAGGTTTTTTATATTTTTTATTTTGAATGTGTGTGTTTATCGTGGTCCCTTTGCATCAAATAAATGTTTTTTTCTTTCTTTCTTTCATTTACAAAGCTAAAAATTCTCATAAAACGATGAAAGTGACGATGTTAATGCTGGTACTGCGGATTACGTATTTGACAAGATTTTGTGTTGAATATTTGAACTTAAAGGGTTAAAACGGTTCATTAAACTTTGGTGTTCTCCATTATACACCTCAGAAAAATATCACCCAGGTGAATTAAGGACACCAAAGTTGTCCACACAAATCCACTTTGTTCACACAATGCGACTTTTCTTGTATGATATCGTGGACTTACAGATAAAGACGTTTATGCATAATTATACGTATGTATAATTGATAGGTACATATATATAAGTTATTATGAGGGGTCAGTGACCAGACCACTATGCTTGTCATGTTTTGCTAGTTCATTTAATGTGACCCCATACAACCTTCTCAGCTTCATAAGCTCTACAGATAAAGACAAACATTACCAAGCCCATTGAATTGAAAACCTACTCGTCCGACAAAATTAGCCTCGTAATTACGTTTTTACTGCAAAGTGTATTTTTCTTAGAACTGTGAAATAAAACTTAAGGTCCCTTTACAAAGTCGAAGACTTAAATTGCACCCATTATCAACAATGACTGACATTTAAGGCGGCCATCTTCACTAAATCTCTTAGACATTGTCCACCAGAGTTGCCTTATCAGTCGAAAAGAAACATCGTTCTACAATATTAATGGGTATCACTTCAAATTCTAGGACGAACACATTTCAGATTTTATTATATCGCTTCCTCGCATCAAGGCAAACGACATGACCCATGATGACGTCATTACAGCATTATTTACATAATCACCCGCTCTTCTCAACCCCTTTTACATCTACATTTAAATTCAACCTTAGTTTAGATAAGACAAAGTTCAATGTTGAGTGTGCAGAAATTTTTGGAAATATATTTAGAGCTGAAGCGACTTTGCTACAGAGTGTCTAATATTGAGATACTTTACATTTAAAATTGTAGGTGCTGGTTTTTGCGGGGGGCACTGGTACGGATTCATAAATTATGTTGCGCACACCCTGATTATAGATGGAAAGTGAACTTTCCTAATTATTTTCCTGCTTATAATGTAAAACAAACATAACTTGTGGAAAAAAAATGCAACCAACTAAAAATATATAAAGTGTAAAATAACTTTTAATTCAATTTTTTTGTCACTAAGTTTCGAAAATAATTGTTTATGCGTATTAGATTTTTTTTTCATTTAATTTGATTTTGTTACTCCAAAAATATAGTTCGGGCTTAGAAGAAGCTTAATTTCCTATTTTAGATTACCAAGCGAAAAATCGTTAACTAATACACATTACACACGTTCGTGTTTTGAAAGCTAAAAAAAATATTACCGACTGAGCGAATTCTTTTTCAATAAAACCTTATCTAAATTCAAAAGTAAGCTACAAATACAACCTTTTGGATCAAAAATAAATAATATCTAAACCGATAAACCATCTGGATAAACAGAATTCTCCAAAGAAATAGAATGTAACGTTTAGTACTCCTGAACACGGATAAACGATTTTGGCCCAGAATGTTCTCGAACTTTTGTAGAAGTCTATTTATCGTTGCGTGATGAGAAACCTTGATTTTATTATATCCCAGTCATTACTCGGTTATTGAATGGTTTTTGTCTACAGTGTATTTTAGAAACTGGGAAATTCATGTCGATTTGTAGGTTTTTGATATCATTAAAATTTTGTAGAAAATATTTTTTATCCATAATAAAAACACGTTCAAGTTGCTGAAACAGTGCTCAGCTGTTACCATAGGTTACAAGAAGCTAGCATGCCGGGGTCGCGGGACTGACTTACCACCTAACCGTGATCCCGGAACGTAAACGGCTATTAAAGATCACTGTAGATTTCAGTAAGTACAAGTCTGACATTATGAGTTGGGACTAATTTTTGATGATATTATTACGTAATAAAAAGGTTACAAGAAGCGTGTTGTAGATCTCTAGAAAGTGGATCGTATTCACCCCAAAAATAATAATAGATTTGATCGCACCTTAATTTTTCAATAAATTATATCTACATAATATCTTATATACGGTAGTAAACTTGAAAAAATATTTAAAATTCTTGATCATTATTAAAAAGTATTTAAAGTCTAGATAAAAGTAAGAAATTAATCACATTTGCCCAATGTTTGACACATTGTAATAAATCTTCGAAAATAAACTTAAACGGACTATTACTTCTGGGGGGTGGTTTTAAAAATAACCTCGAAGGGAATGGCGACGTCTAACCTAACCTGTGCGAGTCGAAGTGCCCTAAGTCGTTGTTACGACTAACAGCTGAGAAATTTTCTAAGTGCCCCAATTTCGGAACCTAGAGGACGAATGACAAAATTTCAATGTTATATTTAGATTTACCTACCATATTATATTACTAGTAAATCAAAGGACCACGGGCAGAAATATATGGAGACTGGCCCATCGTTCAACAGTGATGGAACCTATGCCAAATGAAAGCTTTGAGGATGTGATGCATTTCTTATTATGGCAGCTAAGTCGAATTCGAGCGCCAACAAGGTGATTTCGAGCATTGAAAACATATGCACTTACCTAACCTAACATGTGGCAACATTCTCCTACTGATTTGAAACAGGTGTCATTCGAAGCGTGTGGTAGATACGATATACTATTACTATGGCGACATTCTTCAAATGTGTGAGGTTCACCTGGAATATCTGAAAATGTCAACCTAACCTAACTGTGGCAACATTCTCCTACTGATTTGAAACAGATGTCAATCGAAGCGTGTGGTAGATACGATATACTTTTAGTATGGCGACATTCTTCAAATGTGTAAGGTTCACCTGGAATATCTGAAAATGTCAACCTAACCTAACTGTGGCAACATTCTCCTACTGATTTGAAACAGATGTCATTCGATGCGTGTGGTAGATACGATATACTTTTACTATGGCGACATTCTTCAAATGTGTAAGGTTCACCTGTAATATCTGAAAATGTCAACCTAACCTAACTGTGGCAACATTCTCCTACTGATTTGAAACAGATGTCATTCGATGCGTGTGGTAGATACGATATACTTTTACTATGGCGACATTCTTCAAATGTGTAAGGTTCACCTGTAATATCTGAAAATGTCAACCTAACCTAACTGTGGCAACATTCTCCTACTGATTTGCAGTATGTAACACCGAGTGGTTTTAGTCAGTCGAGTCTGACATGCCTCTTCCGTGTTCTCCACGCTGACAACACAACAATCCCATGTGGGTTTCCACACTTAAAAATAGGTGGGTTAGTTAGGTTCGTTTAAGAAAAGCCTAGGAATCCCAGGTAAAACCCACACGTCTGAAGATGTAGCGATCATAAAAATATGTCTTATCCACTACACGCTTCGAATAACACGTGTTTCAAATCAGTTTTTTTTTTATCGTGGTAAAATCATCAAATGAGGCCTCCCACCCCGGGCAGGGCAGAAGGGTCTGTCAAACTTGTACTGACTAAAATCCACGGTGTCCTTCAATAGTCCTTTATGTTCCGGGGTCACGGTGATTAAAATAAGTCCCTGGCAGGCTTCGGCCCTCCGTGAGGGGGCCTCGTCATTGTGCTGACTATCTTTGAGTCGTCGACCCAGGCATGGTCCACGGTCGGACAGCGAGTTGCCCTTTACTCGCTGTCCGCATGCCCACGCCTACTGTGTCCTCCGGGCGATCTTCACAGGTGGCACCCAGGCGTATCTTTCTTCCCTATCCGACACAGGTACCTCCTGAACGAAGCCACGTCTTTTCAGCCACTCCTCAAAGAGGGGTCTTACCGTCGCGATTGCGGTGTGCCCGAACCTCGGTTGTTTCAAATCAGTTGGAGAATATTGCTACAGCCTTCTTAGGTTAGGTTGACATTTTTAGATATTCCAGGTGAACCTTACACATTTGAAGAATGTCGCCATACTAAAAGTATATCGTATCTACCTCACGCTTCGAATGACACCTGTTTCAAATCAGTAGGAGAATGTTGCCACAGGTTAGGTTAGGTGGACATTTTCAGATATTCCAGGTGAACCTCACACATTTGAAGAATGTCGCTATAGTAATAGTATATCGTATCTACCACACGCTTCGAATGACACCTGTTTCAAATCATTAGGAGAATGTTGCCACAGTTAGGTTAGGTTGACATTTTCAGATATTCCAGATGAACCTTACACATTTGAAGAATGTCGCCATACTAAAAGTATATCGTATCTACCACACGCATCGAATGACATCTGTTTCAAATCAGTAGGAGAATGTTGCCACAGTTAGGTTAGGTTGACATTTTCAGATATTACAGGTGAACCTGACACATTTGAAGAATGTCGCCATAGTAAAAGTATATCGTATCTACCACACGCATCGAATGACATCTGTTTCAAATCAGTAGGAGAATGTTGCCACAGTTAGGTTAGGTTGACATTTTCAGATATTCCAGGTGAACCTTACACATTTGAAGAATGTCGCCATACTAAAAGTATATCGTATCTACCACACGCTTCGATTGACATCTGTTTCAAATCAGTAGGAGATTGTTGCCACAGTTAGGTTAGGTTGACATTTTCAGATATTCCAGGTGAACCTCACACATTTGAAGAATGTCGCCATAGTAATAGTATATCGTATCTACCACACGCTTCGAATGACACCTGTTTCAAATCATTAGGAGAATGTTGCCACAGTTAGGTTAGGTTGACATTTTCAGATATTCCAGATGAACCTTACACATTTGAAGAATGTCGCCATACTAAAAGTATATCGTATCTACCACACGCATCGAATGACATCTGTTTCAAATCAGTAGAAGAATGTTGCCACAGTTAGGTTAGGTTGACATTTTCAGATATTACAGGTGAACCTGACACATTTGAAGAATGTCGCCATAGTAAAAGTATATCGTATCTACCACACGCATCGAATGACATCTGTTTCAAATCAGTAGGAGAATGTTGCCACAGTTAGGTTAGGTTGACATTTTCAGATATTCCAGGTGAACCTTACACATTTGAAGAATGTCGCCATACTAAAAGTATATCGTATCTACCACACGCTTCGATTGACATCTGTTTCAAATCAGTAGGAGATTGTTGCCACAGTTAGGTTAGGTTGACATTTTCAGATATTCCAGGTGAACCTCACACATTTGAAGAATGTCGCCATAGTAATAGTATATCGTATCTACCACACGCTTCGAATGACATCTGTTTCAAATCAGTAGGAGATTGTTGCCACAGGTTAGGTTAGGTTGACATTTTCAGATATTCCAGGTGAACCTTACACATTTGAAGAATGTTGCCATAGTAAAAGTATATCGTATCTACCACACGCTTCGAATGACACCTGTTTCAAATCAGTAGGAGAATGTTGTCACAGTTAGGTTAGGTTGACATTTTCAGATATTCCAGGTGAACCTTACACATTTGAAGAATGTTGCCATAGTAAAAGTATATCGTATCTACCACACGCTTCGAATGACACCTGTTTCAAATCAGTAGGAGAATGTTGTCACAGTTAGGTTAGGTAAGTGCATATGTTTTCAATGCTCGAAATCACCTTGTTGGCGCTCGAATTCGACTTAGCTGCCATAATAAGAAATGCATAACATCCTCAAAGCTTTCATTTGGCATAGTTTTCATCGCTGTTGAGCGATGGGCCAAAATGCGCATGGTCCTTTACCGTTAAATTTATAACACTGATCTCCTCATTGTATTAACGACCTACTATTAATCCTCACGTTTTATAACTTAGTAACACAAAGCAATAACTTGTAGAGAACAAATTGCCTTGGTCAAGGTTATGGGAGACTCCCCGTGGTGTAAGAAATGGCTAACGATCTTGCTAAGAATAATATGGGTAAGAAATTGTTTTAGTATAGGATGTTGGCCTTTTTGTGGTGGAAATAATCTTGAATCTATAGGCTATTTTACTCAAAAAAAATATTAGTCCGAAAAATAGATTATAAAAATTTTTGATCCGTATTTTTTTATTAAATTGACAAAGAAACAACGCTTCTAAATATCACAAAATGACACTCGATCGGTATCATTTAACAGGCGTTATGACGTCACTAGCCCGCGTTTTATTTTTTTAATATTGATTGATTTAAAAAATAAAAATACATATGCATTATTTTTCAATTTTCTGACTAACTAAACAGATTTTCGATTTATTTATGCGGAAACTACCCTATTCTACTATTTCTAGTGATATTATAATAATCACTTATACCTACTTATTAAAGTTCAAAATGTGTAAGACGTACGTGTTTGTAACAATATTATCGCTATAACTAAACATGTTCCAGACACTTTACAAGCTTCAAACTTGGAACAAACTTCTATTCAGCAATTTATGCCCAAGGCACGAGGTTGGTTTAGTAAACAAAACACACTCTCATATTTTACGGCGCGAGTCGACACGAATATTTTTCTTTTTTTTCTCGTGTTCTTATTACTGGCTATAACTCGATTTACACTAACATTTCGCAGTGTTAAAGTAAACAAGGCTATTACATCGAGTCACACAACATCTATCCGAAACAAATTCCTATAAATCTGTAGCTAGCTTTGTTTTTCCGCCGGTTTTATGGATGCTTCGAAGCAAAATATGATTTATGTTCTACAGAAAAATATTCAAAATGCGAGTTACGTTTTTAGGTATTGTTTGTGACCTAACTTAGAAATTTTATGAAGGTCTATTTTATGATATTTATGAGGAAAATAAACATAATAAAAGTAGACTTGCTGTGTTAAAGGGGAAAGAATTTATTGACGACTCAAGTGTTTCGAACAAGATCTGAACGTTAAGAAGTTATGAAAGTCGGTGAAAATTATACTTTGAACGTCGAAAAGAAAACGTACGCTAATATATGAAAAGAAAAGATAATGTGTTTATAAGATACTCCGAGCGTTTCTTGAAAACTTTTGATCCTTTTCAAATCTGCCTACTTCACAATCAAATTAGACCCTCGAAGTTTCATAAAAATGCTCTTAAACTTGAAATGAAATTAATAAACGTGAAATAACCCATAACACTGGTTTCATTTTAATAACCTTTAATCGTTTCACGTTTCTTTGTTATGTTTTTCGACGAAAGCCAGTAATCTGGGGTCCAATTATGACAATAAAAACTTGGACGTTGGAATTTCTTCTTTTGGAACCAACAATAAAGTGGGGTGAATTATTTCATAATTTTGACAATGACATTTTGTTGTTTTGTAAAGACAATTTTTCATTTTGACCTCTGGACGAGTTCGTGAGTTTTTTTAAAGAGTGTTTGTCTTCCAATTTTAAAATATTACGTTCACGTCCACGAAAATAATATTCTAAAACTTGAGGCCACTTTATAAGCTTAGATTAAAATTTGAGAAGATATTTTTAATTTTATAAGTTAAGGAGTTGTAAGGTTGGGTTTTATATGGTTTCGGGAACGTCTTAAGAACATACAGTGGCTGGAACGCAAAGAACAATTTGAGGAACAGAGAGCTCCCTGACTCATTTTAAGACTACCCGGTCGCAAAAAAATTGAGTGCGTTTTATTTAATTTCCAAATACATTAGAATCTATGAAATTGGTTTAAATGAAAACTGGAACAAAAGCATTATAGTATTAAAACAAACAATATGTTTTTTTTTGTGAAAGAAATAGAAACAAAAACAATAATTTTGTCAATTTACTAAAACTATCCTTTTTCTGCGAACCGTAAAACGTGTTTTTGACGACAAAGGGAATGAAAATTGTAGTTTTACGAGCTATACAAGCTTAACATTTTTTTTTGACAGATTTGTTGGACAAACGTCATTGACAAAGCCTATTTACTAAATTGGAACAGACCCAAACATGTTTCTATGCTAAGATTATTATACTTTTTTTTTGTTGATACAGTTTTAAATGCACTGACACAAAGTTTTTGAGTCAATTTGTAAGCCAAAAGCGATTTTGCTGAACAAAGCTTGTGAGGCGACTCAGAACCCAGCTTGCTCGCACAAGAATAAATGTAAGTACAATTTTATCACTACTATTTCAAGCAAAATGCAATCTTAAAACATCTGTGTGTCACATATTTTTAAAGAACGTTGTGCACACAAAATCATCAACATTTTTAATTCATACATTTAATAATCTACAGGATTTTAATAGAAGATTATTGTAATTTGACAATTAAAGGCACATTTGAAATGTCAAAAAAAAAATGAACAGTGAAGTACAGTTTCAATCACTTGGCTTAATAACTTAAAAGTGCTGTATTTGCCTATTACGATGACTAAATTAATATACAAAATAATGAGCAAGAAACTATATAGACATTTTTTTTATATCAAATGCTATTACAGATATTTGATAAAAACATTCATGTAGAAACTATAAATTATATAAGAGAACGATGTGGACCGACGTGCTCAGTAAAAGTGTCCAGAACAAAATTACACAACAATTGCAAAGTGAAACAGTTTAAACTAAACCATGATAGCAAAGAGATCGCCCAAAACATGGCTCAAGTCAACCATTTTGATTGGAAGTAAAGGACAACTGACACATGCGCCATCATCAGCGAGACATTTGAGTGTAAGTAAGACATTCTCTGAACCACCACTGCAATATTGGGAATAATATAATATTACAAAGTACACCGGCCACGTCAGTAGACGGACAGATGGTAGTTGGAGCAGACATGTGCTGGATTGGAGACCGCGAATGGGCAAACGTAGGATAGGTTATCCTGCGGCAAGATGGGTCAATGATTTGAAGAATGTGGCTCTCAGCGCATGAATGCCGACTGCCCAGGACCGGGTGGGATGGCGCTCTTTGGAGGAGGCGTACGTTCAGCAGTGAACGGCAATAAGCTGATAATATACACATCAGCTATAATTATAATTATACAGCACGAAAGAAATTGTCTCTATACAATAAAAATATAGTCATAAAAACTTCCGCAGCTTCCATATTTACGTCGCATGCTAAACAATAAGTTAATCCCTATTGTTGTGGAGCAGGACCGCATTGAGCCAAGCATTATTATCATGCATTTTATCCTCCGTCATTATATTTTATTGTGTGTTTAATACAAAACTAGTCACGGCTACAGGTAAAATGAGGTACACACAGGATCGAGAAAAATTTCAAAAAAGGTGTATGCTCATACCTAGCTGGTCGCGGGACTAACGAATTATCGTGACCCCGGAAAGTATAGGGCTATTGAAGGACGCTGTGGATTTTAGTCAGTACGAGTTTGACAGTCCCTCCTGCCCTGGGTTCCCACCCATCATCATCCATCCCATGGGACTCATTAATTGGATGGTTTTAGAACGCTATAAAAAAGGTTAGCCTAAAATGATAATGATGATGAATACAAGATTTAGGTAAATATCTCATTCTGTTCTTGTAAATACTTTAATCACCACTAAATCTATGAACTAGTCTCAATATTTTCGAAAAACTGTCTTCCTAACAAACTAATTAGGTTCAAAATTAAGGTAGTCCAGTCGTTACAAAACTACAGAAACAGAGAAAGAATAAAGAGCACTGTTTAACTTTTTGTTAGCGCAGTATTTTGTAAAAGGAGGAAACAGTGAAATACTGTATTTAAAACTGTGCTCTGAATAAAGTGTAGCCTGAATTCACTGTAGAAAAATATACATAATACATGCATTCATAAACATAATGCTTTTTTTCAAGCGAACATTAATGATTCAACTATTTTAAATCAAGAATGTTTCTGGTATTTTTGGAGCAGCACGAGATAAATTTCAAAGCAGTGTTTAAAATATCATGGACTAAGCTTCTGCCCGCGGCTTCAACCGCGTCATGAAAGGCGTTTAGCCCTATGGTTCCATACCCAAAAGGTGGGAGAGGAGCGCGTGACTCGGGCCTTGTCCTTGGTAGGACGGCGAGCTACCCATTACTCCATGTCCGCAACTGGTTGGAACATGATTGTAATCATCTATTGGAAGTAGGGACCTCCAGGAGATTATTTAACTCTTCTTACACACTCACACATTTCGCAGAAACCCATGGTTTCGGCATTCGTTACGAGCGTTTTGACAACAAAGTGGACCCAAAAACTAATGTTATTATTACAAATTGACAGATAATATTATTAATATTCCACAACTCTCACACAACGCCGTCTAGTCCCAAGCTAAGCAGAGCTTGTGTTATGGGTACTAGACAACTGATAAACATGCTTATATATTTCTAAATACATACATAATAAAGATAAATTACACCCAGACACAGAACAAAATGATCGTGCTCATCACACAAACATTTTTCCTGGGTGGGAATCGAACCCACGACCCCCGGCATAGCAGTCAGGTCACTAACCACTAGACCAACAGGCCAGATAGCTCCTTATATCCGCGTCGCGTGCGGAAAATTGGTGGCAGTACATTTTTTAAATGCAATTTAATGTAATAAACGTACACACTACCTCCTCAAAATGATTTAATGGTGGCGGTATTAAACATCCGCAAATTTAATTTTGACGTTAGTACATCATTCTGTATCCATTCCCATGTTTTCGTTGATGAACTAAGAAAGTAGAGACCCTGTTTTCTCTCCCAGTCTCTTAGGAAACATAAGGTTACCCGTCAACTTCTCTTTCTTGTCCAATCATATTTAAGGTGTTCAATATGGCTTACAACACCTACAACTTTCGATTGAAATTATTATTAAAAGTATATTTCACGTGATTTCAGTAAACAATCTTGAACATATGCCTCACCGGACTTATTGACAGCGGATTTATCAAATGACAGGTCAGCAAAAGGTTACATCGGCTGCCAGCATAAACAAAAAGTCCAATCAATGAATTGAATTGTTCAGAAAATACAAATACATGTCCCAGCCCCCACTGAACTCTAGTAATATATTTTGTTTGAAAAGTTCCATATCAGATTCTTGGAATAGATTGGAAGGCACAAAAACGGAGCTATTGTAGTTTCGGATACGAACTTATGACTTTCCAGAGTTTCGACGATAAGCACCTATTGTCTCCGTGAATAAATCTTGACTTTGACTTGTTCGAAGTCCAATATGTTAGTTCATTCGCAGACTTATTGTAGTTATTTTTGTCACTGACGATATTTTATTTGTGATCATTTCATTATTTTGATTTATGTCTTAGAACATCAAAAAAAGACTTACAATTTGTTATAATTTGTCTTTTTCGTTTGTGTATAGATTCATTATAACTTAGTATTTTGATATCGATATTGCTTTTTAATTATGTCAAGTGAAAGTCTTTTAAAAATCACAATACGTAATCTTGGTACAATATTTTTGACATACTTCTGCCGTCACAAACTCACACCCGACACCGGTGTTTTACTTTTGTGAATATTGATTAAAAATAATGTGTTCAAAAAATTTAAACATTCTTAGTAACAGACTAAATAGGTTTACAATTCATTATTGCTGCAGTCATGTTTATAATCATCGTCGTCATGTCATCTTATTTTTATCGAAATATTTTAGCCTGTATTTGACTCGTTTACAGTAATTATTATTTGCTTTTTTAACTGATATTCTCATTTTTTTTGTCGTAGTAAAATCATCAAATGAGTCCTCCCACCCAGGGTGGAACTTATAGTGACTCAAATCCACGATGATCCTTCAGTAGCCTTTAACGTTTCAGGGACACGCTAACCTGATAAGACAATCCCGCAACTCCAATTATAATTCTCATAAAAGTGCTGTATCACAAAAATAACAACAACTATCAAAGAACCATTTTCCAGTCAAGTTTTCAAAAAAACCACTCAGCAATTGGATTTTGAAACCCCATCTTTTTGCAACTCAATATTCCTTTACTAATACTGAAGCAACTCAATTAACGTTATTGGAGAATGGCAGACCAACTTTGTACGTTCGCAATTCGTCTGCGCTCGCTAGTAACTCTGGAACTAGTTAGCTAATAGCAGAGATAAATGGCTACTGTGGTGCGAATTTATTTGTATCCCAATGTTTTGTGAATTGGTTCAAAATTTGCTGTTTTCCTTAAAAGACCTGTCATGCAGATGTTTTTTTTTTATCGTGGCAACATCATCAGATGAGTTTTCCCGGGCGTTATTGTCATACTTGTACGGTGATCTTACAATAGCGGCCTTTACGTTCCAAGGTCATGGTCACCTAAGGAAATCGTCCTTAGACCAAAGCCTGAAGGGAAAGCTTGACGGTATAGGACTGTAGATTGCTGACAGATGACGCGCCATCGCGTCGACCTGAGCATGGCCGACGACTCTCCATCTGCATGCCATTGGTCATACAAATGACGACATAAAATACGTCTACAAAAATCTCTCAGCATGCGTCTGCCTCTCCATTTAATTATTCATGCACATTTCTCAACAAAAAAAAAAAGAACTACCACAGTCACTTTCACACGCGAACATCAAACGCTCTTCGAGTTCAACACGCGACACTTAACATAAATAAAAATCTCTCAAAGTTTACTCCAAACTTATTTTACGTGCGCATGGTTTATCACTGTACCTATTTAAATTAATTTTGCTTATTTCTGCGACACCCTAGTGTAAATTGCGCCTGAATTGTAAGGAAACAAGCAGGTATTCAAGTCGCGTTAGCACTTTAACTGCACTTCTGAATAACCTGTGGAGAATGTTTAACTCTTAGAGGGAATGCCTCGTTGCCTCCCTTTCGAAAGTATGGTGTGAGTTTGTTTGTTTGCTTGAAAAGAGGTTGTAAGGAAATATGAGCGAAAATAGAAGATAATGGTGAGAAGGCTGTGTTTGAATGGTTTAGAAAGAATGTAAATCGATTGTGACTTCTATAGAAAATAGCGTAGCAATCTCGTAAACTTAATTTTTTTTTATGAGTTGAGGAAGCTTTAAGACCTAAGCAAACTATCAAAAGTGGCATTCTTAATTTTTTATTTTATTTTAATCCTTAAATATTGTAAATGCGAAAGTGAGTTTTCTTCTTTTTTATCTTTTCACACCTACTACGCCAGAAACTAAAATAGTTCTTAATCCCAAAAGTAATGTTCCCGAGGAAAACACCAATAACTTTCTTATAATTAGAGATGGCACCACGTGTCTTTTAAATTATCGTGAGTGAAGCCACGGGCAAAACTATACTCCTAAAAATAAGGTTCCAAAAAAAAGGTTCTCATAATAAATACATCCACTTTTCATATTCTTACCATGCTATCCAGCAACCCTAATAAATTCTACAGATGAAAAAGCCTTACCAGATGATTTCTGAGCAATGAAAACAGAAGTAGGCCAGACCTTATGTTTACATCTAAGGAGGGTTTGTAAGTCAGCAACAAAATGAAGCAATTCAAATTTAATGACGTACATTTTGAGCTTCATCCTTTAATTACAGCCGGGAATATCTTAGTTGGTGCGAATTTGTCCCGCTGCTTAGCATGAGGAGGCAGTTGTCTTAATCTTAAGTCGTACAATTCATCAACTCGAAGGGGTTAAGGGTAAGCTCTCAACATCTGTATAAGCCTAGCTGGAAACGTTGAGTAATTCTACAAAGTTTGCCTTTTTGTTTTTATTACAGTTCGTATACTGGCTGTTTCAATTATCTTCAAAGTTTGGCGAGAAATTTTGTTTAAGATGAAATGTGATGGTTGGACTCTTTAGATTTTAGGAGTTGATTAAATTATTGAGTCAAGTCGTAAGATCAGGGCAGATTTTTTTGGCCGCAGCAAAAATTTTCAATTTGGATTTTTTTTTTAAATTACACAAAGATATTAACTTTTTTAACAAAACAAAAATCACAAACATAAACACCATCAGCAATAATGCTTATCATAATCACCTGTACATAAAAGATGTTCCCGTACAGTGTATAGATAAAGCATTAGAACTACGAGGACAAACTAAAACTTCCCATTGCGCACACAGAGACAACTTCGAACAATCGCGGAGTGAACAATACCTTCGTCGAGTTTCAACGCCGATGCTTCTCGATTGCACATGATTGTGCGAACAAATTGATCGTCCTACAACTTTGTGTTCGTCTGTTGTATTTATATTTTCATTATCTATTTGAATAGGATTGTCATTAATTCTCGTTCTGTCTGTAGGGGATTTGTTTGCATTTGAATCTGTTGATAAATCAATTTCTGTTTCGTTTTGTTTATTGCTCGGTATTTTAACTTTAGTTTCTGTTTCATTAATTTGTATATTGATTTGTGTTTTATGCTTTTCAACCTTTCCGTCATTGCAATTTGATGAGTTTTAATTAATTTTTATTTATAAACAAGAATTAATCAATCTTTAACAGATATCCAAATGAATAATGCAGGTAAGTTGTCATGTATTAAACTAACTTAGCAGTAAATTTTATAGACTCGATTTTGAAACTCGATAATCTAAAACTTTAAACAGGCGGAGACAGAACAATTTACAGAATGGACTAGACTACGTGATGCTTTGAATTGCAGTCGGCATTGTGAAAACTAATTGAATGTTAGAACTTTATCATCAATTGTTGACTTTTGCTTGATAGAATGATTCATTATATTTTGAAGTTATTTCGAAATTGAATGCAATAGCAAATGCACGGAACATATTTTATTGTAGACTGGCCTGTTGGTCTAGTAGTTAGTGACCCTGACTGCAAGGTGGGGGGTCGTGGGTTCGATTCCCACCCAGGACAAATGTTTGTGTGTGTGATGAGCATGATCATTTGTTCTGTGTCTGCGTGTAATTTATCTACAATAATGTATGTATTAAGAATTATATTATGTTTATTAGTTTTCTAGTATCCATAACACGAGCTATGTTTAGCTTTCGTTATGGAATATTATGGAATTAAATAATAATTGTTATTATTGTACACAATTTTTTTTGCAATATTACTGTATTTATTGATAGAATATCTGTCATACCGCTGGTAGCGATAACTTCCAGACAACCTTTGGTTATACTGAATGAACTTGTAGAGTATATCAAGTTATACTTCATAAAATACAAATATTATTGGAAAATAAGTAATTTACAAACATTTTATTGCTTTTTCTCGCTTCTTCTTCTTTAACGAGATAATATGTCCATCCAGTCGGTTACATACCCACATTTCTCTTTCTCAACTGTCGCTCTTTTCCTACTTCAGTACGTTCCATCTGCATTTTCCCTCTAATCCTTAGCATTTGTGCTTGTTTTATAAATAACAAAAAAAAATTGATCAGAAAAACAAAAACAATAGAATACCACAGCGGAGTAGGCTGCTCCTTAAGTAACAATCCGTCAAGCGACCCGCTTAACCATTCGCGTTTCCTGAAACTGGCTAATCGACTAAAATTGACAAAACTTTGCGAGTGTCGACAGACTTCGTGCTTTGTCACCGTGATTGATTGATCTTGGAAGGATTTCTACAACAAATAAGATCTGTGGTCCCATTTAGAGGAGAGAGCGTGTAGATAAGTTTAGTCTGGACTGTAAGCTGACAATGGGGATCAAAGTTTCGAGATGTTCCGAAGGATTATCCATAGAAAGGAAAAAAGAGGATTTTATTTAGCAAAGAGCTATTTATGCTACGTGATATTTGGGGGCACGGCAGTGCCCCCGCCAAGACGAGCCAAGCGAAGCGCAAGGGCACTACCTACCTACCTACCTTTTTTAAATTAATCTGATAATATCCGAAAATAAACGAGTACTGGATTATAGACAACCTGTATAGAATTAATTTTATAATAAATTTTCGTTTAGTATTTATTAGCGACCCGCCCCGGCTCCGCACGGGTGCAACCTCTATTATATTATGCATGTTATATACATAAAAACCTGCCTCTTGAATCACTCTATCTATTTAAAAAAAACCGCATCAAAATCCGTTGCGTAGTTTCAAAGATTTAAGCATACAAAGGGACATAGGGACAGAAAAAGCGACTTTGTTTTATACTATGTAGTGATGTGACGGAGTATTTAACTGAAAATAAACGAATACCTACCGTAATAGAGAAAGAAGTAACTTTGCTGGTTAATGTTCT
This sequence comes from Agrotis ipsilon, assembly GCA_028554685.1. Taxonomy (NCBI): domain Eukaryota; kingdom Metazoa; phylum Arthropoda; class Insecta; order Lepidoptera; family Noctuidae; genus Agrotis; species Agrotis ipsilon. The sequence continues at coordinate 2,911,291 of CM052956.1, forward strand.
TGAGATTTTCATACAAAATAATTTGTATAATAGCATTAAAAAATCGAATATAAATCGTTATCGAATTCTTAAAATAACTCTACGACCTCATCCCACCAGCCCCCTTCTATCATCGCACATCCAGACGCACGGCAAACTACCATCCTTTCCTTATTGCTATACCACCAATTCGCACTAAGCGTTTCCAAACGTCCTTTATAATGAGGACAGCGAAGGAGTGGAACTCTCTGCCTGCGTCTGTGTTTCCGAACGCATACAACCCTAATATCTTCAAAGTTAGAGTGAACAGGCTTCTTCTGGGTAAGCTCGCTCCATCGTCGACCTTTTCTTAGTCATTCCCAGACCTAGACTAAGGTCAAGAGCAAACCCATCTAACATTAAAAAAAAAAACTCTTCTAGAATACTTATGACCGTCAGATAGAAAAAATATTTTATAAAATTTTATCCCTACCATCCTTCATTTGAATCCTCATTGCCGTCCGAATAAACAAGTTGTCCAAGAAATTGTTGAAAGTTAAAGTCCTGTAATAAAATTCAACAGTTCCCTTCATTTTCTCTAATTTATTAGAAGTGACATTCGCGACCTTGTTTGTTCAATGTTCATAACAAAGGTTGTAAAAATCTTAATGGGTTTTGAGGGCTTCCGGGTTATCGATGAAGCCGACCCTGGTTCTGACTGACTGATATTATCGGCTGTATGTAAATGTAATTTGTTTTGGATACATAAAGGAAAATCTGTTGTTTGGTAGCTATGTTTTGGTTAAAGGGTACTCTAGTTTTTTTTTCCATTATTTTTTGCGCTATTGTTTTTTTATTGGAGTAGTATCAATCGAGTGATTGAAAAAAACATTGGTTAATAATATTTTCTGTGCGTTTCTGCATTTCTAAAAACGCTATTAATCAACATCGTAACGTCAGCCGCAGGATATCCACAGCTGAAAACAAGCCTCAGGTTTGATACCTAACATCAAATAGCAAAATAGTAAAAATCAAAATATCAACACCTAATCATCATAGTTATTACTTCGTTGCGTGTTGAAATTTGAACCGTATGTTTAAACCTATTAATCTGACATCATGTATTGTATTATGTGGAATATCCATAGCGAAAAAGCCTCGGTTTGTCAATGTTGTGTTGATATACAAAAAAATGTAAAAGGAAAAAGACGCGTGGCGTCAAATATCACAGCCCAAGGTCAAAACGAACACGTGGTGGTGGTTTGCTTGACTTCAGCTTGAGCATGTTTCGTTCGGGACGCACGTATTATAAATGTACATCGTATGCCTCAGGTTGAGGCTGCGAGACGAACAATCGTTTGTCGCACGCCTCGCGATGTCTGTACGCGGCTTACATTCGTTGCACATCTAATGTTGAAATTTTTAAGGTAGTTTTTTAGCTTATAATTTGAACCACGAGTTTTCAGCCTAATGTTTTCTGATTCTTTCAAAAATTTACCTGTACCGTCAGCACGAGTTTTCAGTATTTGAGACGTACGTAAAGTAAACTGGAACTTTGAACGAACTACAAATTGACAAGTTTCAAGGAAAAAATTGGTTCCTTCTTCGCACACCAGAGGCGGTGTTCCATATTTTCATTTCAAGAACCGCTTGTAAATATGGGAAAAAACTCTGTAAAGTAAAATAGTGAAAACTCGTGCTAGGGGTACTGTTGGTCATGTGGTGATGATTGTATTTTGATTGATGATGTTTTGGTTTTTGAAGTGGAGTATCCCACCCGCTTTGAAGTGGAGTATGCACCCACCCGCCTTCCTGAGTATCTTTCCTCATTGCTCAACGGGCTTATTTGGCACAGCTGATGGTCATCAGAGCACTTTCCGGTTTGTCTCACACTGATACGGTATTGTATTTAGTTATTGGCTTCTCAACAATGAGTACAGCTGTTGACTTTTTATAATTATTACTTTCAAACTTAAATGTCTAATCGTCTCATCACTTACAGAAAAGCACAGCATTCACTACATTGATTGCGCAAATAATAACATAATAATTTTATAAGTGTTTGAAGAATAGAACACAGATTTAAACATAAATAATTTAGCTTTAATTGATTAGATTAAGTCCATAATTACATATACTATTTTATAAAATTGGATGTCGTTAAATTAATTAAGTAAGTGATTCGTTTCCAACAATAAAATTATGATTCATTTTGTAGCCACAGATCACGATAATCCGTGGCTACGAGATATAGATATTATTATTTTTGGAAATTAATCTTGGTGTGCAGAGACAAGAAATAGAGTAAAAATATTTTTCCAACCTGATTTTATTTTTATACTGATTTATAATTAGTAATTATTACCACACATACAAAGGCGATGTTCTAATTTAATGACATGATTTCTGTGATAATAAAGAAAGAAAGAAAGAAAAACGTTTATTGACACATGCCATAAGTAAGTACACACAACATAAAGAAAATGTATAAAAAAAGTAAAAACACTAAACTATTGTGTGACTCACGGCTGCGCCAAATAGACCCAGTTCAGCAAATGTCGGACCACTAGTGCCCGACGCTGGTTTTCAACTCATAATATAAAACGTGTAATTATTTTAACTATATAATTTTTTTAAACTAAAAAATTGCCTCTCAAATTAACGTCAATGTCCCCGTTTACTTTACGTCAAAAAACAAGAAAACTCTTGATAAGGCCTCAGAGATGGGAACACCCAAATACTCTGAATCATTTTTTTCCAAATTTTGATGTTTCAATTTTCGAAACTCCGAATTTATAATACCTAAAAATTACGATATCTATTGTTAAGAATCACGAAAATAATAGCGAAATCCTACGTCCGAATTGTTCGTTTTCCGATTTTCACACGGTTTGAAAAATGAAATGAACAACTTAACTCGTTCGCGAAACTCGTGTATCTATTGACGCACGTGTATATGCTTCACATGCCTCGCGAGCTACACACAGCTTCAGATATAACACGGTAATCTCCACGAACTGCGAAGCTATGATCGAAAATTCACTGCTTAGACACCACAAGAATCGTTAATTAATCAACATACAACCATCAAAGCCTATAGATAATCAACTACAAACCCGTAGTTTACTCCTGCAATCTTGATACAAAGGCTCCGGCTTAGCAGCGTACCAACAAAGTTGATGTTGACATCGTCTGGAAGTTCTCCTTCCTCCGTTTAAGCCTACAGTTTCAAACTCAAACTAAAACTCAGCAATTAAAATGTTCTTACCGTAAATTATTTTTTTATATTGCTCGTTGTTGGATTTCTTGTGCAATTTATGATAGAATAATAAGTAAAAATAATTTATGTGTGCAAGAACTTTATACTTCCATTTCCAATAAGCTTGGTTTGTCATAACATAACAATAAGACGTGAAATGAAAACCGCACAAAGCCAATAAAAAAGGTACCTATAACAAGGTACTGAGCCAAGAATGTTCCGGGTCTGAGATTTTAACAAAATAATTGTAGATTACGCTCCAAGGGTGGCGTATTGAATTCCGAAGCGATACTGAGGATTCTGGGGGTGAACCTCCGTCTGTAGCGTAGCGAGGAGGTTCAAGTGTTAATACCCAAAATAAACGAGGGAATAAAGTTAAAAATCCTTTGTGAAGCAAGGGATTCAAGTTAGCCCAAAGCAACGCAGCCTTACACCCGAGGAGCGCACTCTGCTTTCCCACCTAAGGCGAGGAAACAATTTCAATTTTTAATTTTAAAAATAGAATTTGTTTCCTCGACAACCTTCGAACGTCAAGTGGGCACCACAGCAAGCGATCAGCTGTTGCGGTCACCGGCCGCCATTACTGCTGCTAGGTACTCTTTTGTTCATACGATGTTCTAAATTCAAATGTGGAGGATCTTGGACCAAGTCCCATACATTTTTGCCCATTGTCTTTTGACCGAAAAAGAAATGGTCAAGAAAATTCATGTTTGTTTACAGAATAAATTGGACAAAGGTGTATCACGTACATTGTTTTGTCATTTAAGAACTGATAGAGTTCTTAATAACATAGTACCTAAGCTACTAACTGAACATTATTATAACTCTTAGGCTATTAACCCGAAAAATAAATTACCAAAAAATATTTGACCCGTTTTTTATCTTTAGCTACTTCAAACAAAACTGACGAAGATATATAGACAACGCTTCTAAAAATCACAAAAAGCCACTCGGTTGGTAAATTTGACAGGCTTTATGACGCCACAAGCCCTCTTGACTTTTGATGCGTTTTGTCTGTGTCATTATACATCGATTCATACAGTAAACTGGTATTGGAAACCTTTCAGATACCGAGCGTATACCATGATTTTATTTTTGTCTATATTTTTGTAGGTTATATGCAAAACCCGATGTACCCGATAAACAATGCTGTATCATGAAAAATAACAAAGTTATAAGCCACTCGTGTTATGTTATCCGTTCAAAAACATGCTCATTTCGCGGCAGTTCCCGAAAAAATAATTTAATTGAATTTCATTCATTTGAGCGGGGGGCTCAAACCACGATGAAATTCAATTAAAATATTTTTGGAAAATTATAATATTATGGTGTAAAAATTATTGGAAACGAATCAGTTTCTGATTCTGAAAAACTATATTCGAGTTTTGGATATTATTATTATTATAATTCGTCAATTATAATGATTCCTCGAAAACTCGATGTATGATTTATCATCCATAAATGGTCAAGCTACCCTAATAGTGCACCAATATTTCAGCATTTTATTCCAGTTTCCAATCGCCGACAAGTTCAAACTCCTTGGCTATTTCTGAGAGTTTTATAAAGGAAAACCCAATAACACTTTCCTAGACCTGGGAGTCAAACCCTAAACTAAAAATCAAATAATATTTCTGAAAACAAACTTGGACCGTAACAAAAGGCAGCTGGTATTTTAATATTTACTTTCAATAAAGTCTCTAACATCGTCTTGAAGAAAAGCAAGAGTTAATTCACTTTAATACCGTCATAACAGTGAAATGTTCTGAAGAAATTGACGAACAATCTGACTCAGGATAAACTATAGCAATTTTGAATTTATTAATACACCCACAGCGATTTTAGTAGTGCTTACATTTTTATGAAGATGAATTCGGGTCGGAATACACTTTTTTTTGCGTGGTAAAATCACCAAATGAGTCCTCCCACCCCTTACTGTGAGACTTGTACTGACTGAAATCCACGGTGTCCTTCAATAGCCCTTTTATGTTCCGGGGTCATGGTGATTAAAATAAGTCCCGCAACCCCGGCAGGCTTTGGCCCTCTGCAAGGGAGCCACGACACGACGCGCCGTCGACCCGGGCATGGTCCATGGTCGGACAGCGAGTTGCCCTTTACTCGAAAAATATAATTTGAATGTTGCTCTAAGCATTTTATTGTTTTTTATCTTTTCACATTGCGTACCCACCAAATGTGTATCCACCTTTACGTTGACGATGTTAAGAAAAATATGCTTTGATAAAAATGTAATGTAATTGTAATGAAGTTTATTATTCTTGTTTCGTTTTCATACTCGCGATCATGATTAAATTCCGTTCTAGGAAAGTAAGTTGTCGACTCGCTCAATATTTGTAAGTCATACAGGGTTGTTGATGCGGTACAAAGGTTTCATTCGATTTTTATATTCCTTAAGTTTGCCGTATATGATTACTTCCCAGAATTTGATCCTTATTAGCAACACTATCGAACGGTGTAATAATACAGGGTGTGATTTTTTTTCCAAAATCAGCGGGTTCGATTCCTGGCCAGGATTTTCGATTTTTCTAAAATCCAATGATGCAGTTTTAGTTTTCGTCAAAATCGGCCTCGAGACTCCTTTCAACGTTTTTCGATATTCCTCATAGTTTCGAAAGTAGCCATCCACGCCCAGTTGAAAAATTCACCCTGTATATTAAGATTGTGGAATGCACATTATTCTGTATTTAAAAATCGAATTAAACCTTTGTACAGCATCAACGACCCTGTATGACTTACTAATATGAGTCGAGCTTCACGATAACTGAAATTTAATGTCTAAACTTTAAAAGAGACGATGACCTCTGAGTTTGTTTCGGATGTTTCTTCTCAGAATAGTCAGGTACGAAACACCAGCCTCTAGTTATAAAAAAAGTGTTTTGACTTGTAAAAGTGTTTGCGAAAACCAATTTACAAAATAAATATCATTTAGCGATTTTTAAATACATAAATAAAGTTAGTCTGGTTTCATGTTTATCTTCTATGTTTGTACCGTATGTAGCCTACTCAAATGTTCTCCTTGAATTCTGAGTTGCTCAACCGTCTACTGACTTGCTCTTGCACGGACTCTGCGTGGATCTTTCTTCAAAAAACCGCCTCAAACGAGAACCTAATCTTAGTCGTCACATTAATTTGATATGACCAAAAGAAAACTGGACTTTCGAGACCTCTATATGTTTCCTTAGGATGTTTCTTGTGAAAGTAGTCAAGTACGAAACACCGAGCAAAGCTAGTTTACAAAACAGATAGTGTAAAAGTGTTTTTAAAACCTGTATGAATTTTTATTTCATTACTCTGGTCTTAGAAAAGTGTTTCCTAAGACCAGAGTAAGTTACGTTATTGCAGGTGAAGCGATGCTTTATAATGTTGATTCTTGGAACATCTAATATACCAGTAGACACAAAGGAGAATGTGCCTTGAAAAGCAGTAGATTCAAAGGGCCTTTACCGAGAACTGAATATATCCAGAGATGCTAGTATAAATGACGTAAGTAAATATGAATCGAATATAATAGTAGTAAATTCGAGTATCCTTATGCAGTTAACATAAAAGGCTATTGAAGGACACCGTGGATTTTAGTCAGTACAAGTCTGACGTCCCTCCCGCCCTGCCCGGGGGAACTGCTTTTTTTTTGAGTCCTCCTAGACTAAAAAAAAAGCAGTTTATTTTACGTGGCGTGTATCATCCAATGCGTCTTCGCACTCTGGGTAGCCTTTTACGTTCCAGGGTCACAGTTACCTGTTACGACAATCTCGCAACCCTATCCGACCGTATCTGATCCGTCTCTGAGAGCCCCGTCAGATTGCTAACAGTTCTTTGAGGGATGCGTGGAACGCGACGAACCTTCGACCTGGGCATGGACCATGATCGAACAGCGAGTCACCCATTATTTGACCTTCACTTGCCCGAGCCGGTGGCCGGAAATCGCCTCAAATCCTGAAGCAGCTTTTTTATCGTGGTATTATATATCATCATCAAATGCGTCTTCCCGCCCAGCCTGGAATGAGATGGACTGTGAGACTCGTACTGGCTAAAATCCACGGTCTTGATGACACAGTCCCGTACACTTCAGGCTTTGGCCCTCAAAGGCGGGTCCCCCTTAAGCAGCTAAGACCATTTAAGAAAAGCACAATGTGAGTCCCTCAAAGTTAAAAATAAGTGCATAACATTGAGTAAATATTATATGAACATCAAAGTTTTAACTGGACTTATTTTTACGTCATGTACTGATGCCAGCGACTCAGATGTTTATTATAGGTTTCGTCGTTTTTTGAGCTTATTATAATCCCAAATTTAGGCAACAAAACGCGCCAAGTTAAGCAGGTTCCTTGTACAAAGTTGTGTCATGAATAAGTACTAGAAAGATTTTTACTTATTTTTTATAAGCCCGTATTATCTCACCCACAAAGGAGTTTCTTTTGTCTTCAGCCAAGATGGTTTATCCCAAGATTTGTTATTCAAGGATCTAAAACCTGTTTTTCCTAAAACTTTCAAAGAAATTTTACTTCAACCAGCTTATCAATACAAAGACGTCACTTTTTCAGAACAATTCCTATCGAATCTAGATCTTCAATACATGTATTACCATTAGTTTTTACAGCACCTCCACAGCCAAAGGTGTACCAGTTTCTTTACAATTCCGTATCCGATTGTTATTGTTCTGATATCAGGGTATTACCATTTTCCCCATTGTCCTCGTAACACGGATCCTCTACTTCAGTTGAATTTGCATCTTAAGTAGTTGGCACGAAAGTTTAAATTCCATCAGCGACAAAAAATCTAGGGTGTTAGAGTGTTCCAGTGCTAGAATAAAAGATATGAAGTAAGAAAAAATCTTGGTCGTTGAATTTAGAAAGGATGTTGAGTTTTATTTTAGAGCTGCTTTTGCTCTGCACGGCATGGACAGACAATTTTATTCGTTTATCTTTTGGATATTAAATTCCTTATTTCTCGTAGTGCGAGTTTTTTCGTGAAAGAGTACCAAAAATCTATTCATTTTCAAAAACTTTCATATTTATGATATTTATACGATTACAAGATCAGTGCTTTTACTTTACTTTGCTGCTTGGTCAGAAGATGGATATCAATAGGTATTCATAACAATTGATTAGGCAATGATTGAATTCAATTATGCGACCACTAATACTTAACCAGTCATGACCTAATTATATTTTAGTGAGATTAGAAGTTCAATGGGTATTTATAACTTTATTGTTTCTCTTCAGTTTTCATTTCTATTATTTCAATCCTGTCCTCCTTAAAAACTCAACTAACCGTGACCTTGGCACGCAAAGGGCTATCGAAGAATCATCGTAGATTTTAGTCAGTACCAGTCTTGACAGTCTCTCCCGTCCCGCCCTGTGTCCAAGATGGTACTTAGGGCGGTACTGGGCCCTGGACTCATTTGAGTTTGACTTACTTTTTGACTTAAGATCCTATGACCCCTAGATGGGGCAGAGGGCATCCACAGATGTCCTCCATCGCGATCTGTCTTGAGCTTCACGCTTCACCTCGCTCCACGTCAATCCAATGCTCGCCGCTTCCGCTAGCACGGTGCGTCGCCAAGTTTGACGGGGACGGCCACGCTTTCTTTTCCCTTGGGGATTCCAATCCAAAGCTTGTGTGGTCTGGGTCCCTTCGGAGCGTGTGGCCAATCCATTTCCACTTGCGACGCTTGATCTGGTTGTCGATCGGGCTCTCGTTGCATTTCCCCAGCAGCTCTACGTTGGAGATGGTTTCCGGCCAGTAAATTTCGAGAATGCGGCGACGACAGCGGTTGACGAAGACTTGTAATTGGCGTGAGATGTCCTTTGTAACCTTCCACGTTTCGCACCCGTAAAGCAGCACGGATTTTGAGTATTGAGTATTTGAGTTTACCAAGATAAAAAAGGTGGGAGGACTCTTTGGTGATTAAAGAATGGATTTTATAACCTCAACAGGCTTCTTCTGGGTAGACTTTCTCCATCGTCAACAATGTCTTAGGGCCTAAGACATGGTTGACGAGGTCACGATTGTCTAAGATTTAGGCAAACGTGACCTCGACTAAGGTCAAGAGCGAACCCATTATACATAAATAACGCCAAAATCACACACACGATAAAACGTTACTAGATTTTATATTCAAGGTTAATCAAAGCGTCACAAAGTCGCTTCTTCCACAACTTATGTATATGCAATGTCTGTACCTTTCCATCCCACGCTTAATCATCCAAACAAGATAGGTACATAAACAGAATTGCTCACTGTCGATAGGACAGCGAGCAATTCAGACAGTGTCCTACACTAATTTGAAGCCATCAACGAAATAATCTCACTTCAAAGGACCAGACAGACAATTACATTATTCTTCACAAAGAAAACTCTATAAAGCAGAGCCAATTATTGAAAGTACACGGGCGAGTAGCAAACGATGAAAAAAGAAATGGACAGGTTGAAATAACCATTGGCTTTCACAGAGAATTCCAGAGTGTAGCGCCGGTGTACATTGACACAAAGGTGGGAATTTGTGGCTGCATAATAATAATATGGTTGGAGAATGTAAGCGGGCACGTGGCGATTATCTAGCTAAGGATATCCGCCGAAATTCTAAGTGGGTGCGCAAACTTATCAGGTTGAAGCTGCACTAGAATTCCTGAGTCTCGGGTTATGTCTTGTTACGTCGTTAACGTTAACGTGCTTGTTCTTGGTTTAGTTTAGAACTTTGTGTGATGATTTTGTATTGATATTGTGGGAAGTTTCTTTTGTTCGTCAGTGGTTTGTTTGTACCTGAATCACATAAATACCCTTAATGAGGACTTTACATGACTTTTCACGCTTTAAGTTCCAGGTTCAACATTTTAATTCTGGCACCTGTAATAAAAATAATTTATATAATATTTATTTTTTTAGGTATTAACGCCAGCAGGTCAACCTACTCGAATCTGTCAAATTTTATAAATCGGTAGGTAATTTTCGTTTGGTTAAACAGATTCCTTCCGTTATTGTGAGAAGGTTGAAAATCTATTAAAGAAATTTGACAGATTGAGATAGATTGATGTTGCGTCTATACACGCTCTAATGATCATGATTGTGACCTAATTTCTAATTAATTTAGTCACTAATTATATTTATTATAGTATCTAGATGAAATGAAATAAAATAAGCATATAAAATCATTATTTTTTTATACCATACCATACATATTAGCTATTATATCAAAAATCTATAACATAAAACGACACAATATGTCCAACATCTTGTGACCCAAACAAAGTGTCCAAAACAGAACAGCGTTAGAAAATCGATGACGTGCCGAAAGTTTGCCGGCAATACAAGTTCCTAGACCAATCCTAGCCTCCAGAGTTTTCTAATCAAAATTATTAGCACGTTTTTGGCACAGTTTTGGGTCAAGTAGCTCTGTTGAACGCCGGAATCGATTTTCTCAGCAGGGATCCAGTTTTATGAATTTAACGTACGTAATATGTTTTGGTACATATCAAATTCAGTTGAAGAGAGGAGTTGAGGTTTCAAAGCACGGATTATATGATTAGTAGTCGAGGTACGACATCAAAGGAGGTAATTTTGTATCGTTGTGTGTAGTATGAGTGTAATGGTAGTAGATTTACATATCAATTTGTGTATCTTCTTTAAAATATGTTAGGTTATCGATGTGTATTTAATATCGTAGGATCATAACAAGTTTTCGTAAGTTTTCGACCAATGTGTGTTAACAGTGATGACGTATGGCGCCGAAACGTGGTCCTTTTCAATGGGCTTCATCAGTAAGCTCAGTATAGTCCAACGAGCTATAGAGAGGGTTATGCTCGGAGTCTCTCTGCGTGATCGACTCAGAAATGAGGAGATTCGTAGATGAACCAAATTTACCCACATGGCCCAACGAATTAGCAAGTTGAAATGGCAGTGGGCAGGCCATATAGCACGCAAAACTGATGGCCGATGGGGCCGTAAGGTTCTCAAATGGAGACCACGCACCGGCAAGCGCAGTGTAGGACATCCACACCCACTAGGTGAGCAGATGATCTTACGAAGGCCACAGGATCACACCCGATGCGGGCCGCTTACAATCTAAAGAAGTCTAAAGGGGAGGCCTTTCAGCAGTGGACGTCTTACGGATGATATGATGATAACAAGTTTCATTCGAACAATTTATCAGTGTACAACCCTGACAAATTGTACGTATACTGAACAATTTCTTTTTAGGGCAGATGTAGGTATACATAGTCTCTTATACATCTTTGTTAGTTAAAAGTTGTAATCTTCTGAAGCATAAAAAATAAGGTTAGAACCAGCCCGAAAATATTGCCTGTACCTGCCTGGATTCATAATTATGAAACTAACTTTATTAACCTGGTCCCTAATATTTTGTAAAGCATCTGAAATTATAATTTTAAAAAATTGTGTCTCAACTCACCAAGTCTTCAGAATTTGGCCTTTTTTGCCAAAGAATGCGTTGTAATCCAACGTGGCAATACCAGTCTTTTGAGCAATTTTCCCGCTGATGTGTTATGTGGATGAGTTTTTTATGCCCATACCTTTTTTATATACTTGTACATTATACAGTTTCTTAAATATAGAAGTATTAATCGTGAGTACATTATGATGTCAAACGATACAAAGAAACTGGGGTCGCGGGACTGTCTTATCAGGTAACAGTGACCCGGGAACGTAAAGGGCTGTTGAAGGACACCGAGGATTTAAATCAGTACAAGTCTGATAATCCCTCCCGTCCCACCCAGGGTGGGACGGCTCAATTGATTATTTCACCACCATAAAAAAATGTGAAAAGAAATTAATAAAATCTAATATGTAAATACGTACATTAGGAGAAACGTATGTCTTACAGTGCAAGAAGATATGCTGATGATAAAAATGATTTCAAATAAAATTAAATAAATTACACACAGAACAATAACCTACATAATTAATAACAAAAAAGTTCCTAAAAAATGTTTCATAACATAATTAAACGTAATAAATATAAAAGTAGTATGTGTGAATGTAAAGCAAAATATTTTAAGGTCAAATTCCTTCCAAAATATTCCACGTCAGCTCAAACTGAGCGTTGGAAACTCCCCGAAATTGGGCGCGTGACTACGACATATTGAAAATACTAGCCTTTTTAAGCCGATATACGATAGGTCTAAAAGAAAATACTGTCGAAGTCTGAATGAAGAGGGTTAAACTTGTGGGTGACGTTTTTTTAATGGTGGAGCTGTCTTTAAAGTGGAATGGAAGATATGGGTCGGTAACGTTAAGAGTACGGGTAAAGTGGCTATTGATGAATTTGATTTAAATGTTTAAGAAAAAGATTTATTAAATAGTTTGAAGTGAATATAAAGATATGGATGTTAAAAGTTGTTTACCTACGAGAACAAACAATAGTTTGTACTTTTTGTTTGTTCTTTGTGCATGAATGATTGTGTGTGTGCTTCGTAGCAGCACGCTACGTCGTAGCAGACGTCGTAGCGTGCTACGTCGGCGTCGCAGCGCGCTGCTACGAAGTGCTACATCGCACGGCCCAATGCTCCAGTTGTTTACAATACGCCGATATAATATGTCATGATATGACATAATATTATTCAATTTTTTTAATTACTTTTTTTTTAATTTTTATAACTCATCATCATCAGCCTATAACGTTCCCACTGCTGGGACACAGGCCTCCTCTCGTGTGAGAGGGAGTGGGCCATAATCCACCACACGGGCCCAGTGCGGATTGGCAGATGTCACATGTCTTCGAATTTGATGGTTCTAGGACATGCCGGTTTCCTCACGATGTTTTCCTTCACCGTTTTGAGAATTTTTCTATCTGTATAAGTATATTTATAATAATAGCATGCTTACTAACTGTTGCAGCATCTATCCATCTAACTTGTAAAATAGTGAATACGGAGTTAAAACATATACCTACTATGTCGAATCTAAATATAAGACAGAGTTACTGTACTGATCTCTTTAGAGCACGAAATAAAGCAAAATTCTCATAGAACAACTTTTAAAACTTCAATGACTCACACTAGAATAATTTTCTTTTCAAAATCTTTTCAACTCTGTCCACACTAGGTTGTTCCAGCTCCGGGCTTCTATCAAATTTATTCCGTCTATTACAACTGTGCGCAAGTTCCTTTTAGCAGTTTTTTTTTTTCCACCAACCTTGTTCTTTGTGAATACAATGAGCTAATATAATAAGTTTTGTTAAAGTTTCTAGTGTATGTACAAGTTTGAGAAACTTGACTCTGGTTTGCCTGGACAATTGTATTCTTTGTTAGAAATGTGACCCAATTTTCTTTTGTTATTTTAAAGGTTCTTTGGTTGATATATCTTTATCTTCATGATTCATTTATAAGGGGTTCAGATCGGATCAATGGTTTAGTTTGATATTTCGGGTTGTCATTTCGATTACAGATTTTTGGTGATCTTGTGATTAAGGGCTTCGTTTGAAAATGCCCTTTTGTTAAAATATAAATATCTGATTCTGCATGAAAAAAAAAAAATGCAGCTAAATAAAATTAAATTCATCTTACAGAAAATTATGGAGAAATCCATGATCTTAAACTAACATGGTGATCCGGTGCACGATGGAAATAAAAGAAAAAAATATGGTAATTGAATTCTGTGGCATAGCCGTTTTTTTTGCAGATATAATTTATTCAAATCACATCTTATAGACAAGAATCTAATAATTAAAATAATCTAAACAAAAATGAAGAGTAAATATACCAAACAATAAAACTGTAAAAAACATATTTAACTTAAAACATCCCTTGAGTTTTACTTATTTCAATAAACAATTCAAAATCTAGGGTTTTTGATATCTCTCGACATAATTTAGTTGTCAGTTAATTGTAGGAACTTTTTCATTTAAATCTTTTAAGAGTGAAAGTATTCTGAAATTCAATTTAGCAAAGGGTTGAGTGAACTTTGAGATAACATCATGAAAGGATTCAAATACATTTTTGTGTTATGAGTACCTTAGTAAAACTTAATAAGTTATGGAATGTATTACGACAATGTAATAAAATCTTTTTCTTTTGAAATAGCGTTCAGATTTACTGACGGAAAATTCAATTCTGTAGGCTCGCGTTTGTGCATAAAACTTCCATTGATCAATGACTTAAACATAAAACAAAGGGAATATTATATCAGCATCCACAACACAGCTACATCAACGAATCATTATACCTATAATCATACTGATAAATAATTCACACGAGTATTTATCTTTTGAATTCTGAATATTTCAATCATCACACTGCTTTTGTAAAATAAATATGGCGGTTTTATGCATTGTTTATTGTTCTTGCAGTTGTTTTCACTCACCTGAAATTCGAAAAGTTATCATACGGGTGGGTAATGCCGGGATAAAAAGTTTTTTCAGTGTTTATCCAGGGTATAAGCTATTTATGTACTTTTATCTAAATCCGTTCAATAGGTTTATATCCAGTTTATACTACTATTAGTACTTCTGATAGTACTAAGTAGTAAGATACGTTTATACACTTACTTCTTATCTAATTTACTTGGTGTGTTCTAATTGTTATGAATGATCATGAAGTACTCGATTCGATTCAATTCGGAGATTCGATATTTTTTTATCGTGGTAAAATCATCAGAGTCCTCCCACCCCGGGCAGAGCGGGAGGGACTGTCAGACACGTACTGACTATAATCCACGGTGTCCTTCAATAACCCTTATTCTTTATGTTCTGGGGTCACGGTAATGAGATAAGTCCCGCGACCCCCAGCGGCGGGCTTTGGCCCTCTAGAAGGGGGGCCCCGTCATCATGCTGACGCTCTTTGAAGCGCGCGTGGAACACAAAGCGCCGTCGACCCGGGCATGATCAATGGTTGGACAGCGAGACGCCCATTACTTGCCACCCGCATGCCCGTGCCTAAGGTGGCCGGAGATCGTCTAACCGACGTCCGTCACCGTGGGCGTCTACCGGGGATTCGATTACTAGATTGAGTTTCAATGTTATTGGTGCGTCAGAAAAAAAGCAAGATGGTGACTTTCTTAAATAAATGTCATTTAATTAATGCGCACTCATGTTTTACAATTAATAAAATTCTACGAGTATTCTAACGGTGAAATGGTCTTTACAGCGTCTTGAGTATTCATTTAAAAGGTCGGAGGCTCGATTCCTGTTCGCAGTCAAACTTTTCTTTCCACACAAAAGCTTCGTTGTCGTTGTGTTATTGAGTTTTTCTACTAGGAAATTCATCAACATCACAGAAAATAAAAACTAAACACAATAGACACCGATATACCAATATGGATTCAATAGAGTTATTGATATGACTGCTTTTTCAAGAACCTACTTCGTTACCATTAAAAAGATCAAGCAATACTTTGCAGTATTTTGTTTTAATATAACGACTGCTAAGTTTCAAACTCACAGTTTAAGTCTACACACAATTGTATAACTTTTAATTAAACTCAAGAAGTAATATATATATTTCTTTATCTTTCAGGTGTATGCCACGGCAAGATGTTTTAATATACGAGCAAAAGTTTTGTCGTTCGAAGGTAACAAGCAAATTATATTGTAAGCCGAGTTTGTTAGTTTGGCTCGAGAACCCAGATGTTGAGTTGCTTGAGGTTTTATTATTTAAATTCATTGCCTACTGTATGTTGTTTGTTTATATCCTAATTTTCTTTTTATTTATAAAAAAACTAGCGGCCCGTCCCGGCTTCGCACGGGTGGAGGACCCGGTCTAAAACCCAGTCCCGATGGTTACAAACACAACAAAAAAATAATTATCCGGATCGGTCAAGCCGTTTTCATGTTATGTCGTGACAACGGAAAACGGGTTTCATTTTTATATATATAGATAGAAAATTTTTCAGATGAAGATATCTAATAATCTTTTTTTTTTTTATGTTGACTGTTTACAAAGACCTCTGGCCATGTAGAATATAAACGTTCTTTAAAAAAAAACGCTTTTTTAATAAAATTAATTTGACCTTTTCCCGTCACGATTCCGTGCGTGTCGACCACAGAATACTTTTTTGTTGACGCACCATAAACTCTAAGAACCCGTTTGATGTTTGTGCAAAGCATTGATGATACAGCCATATAGGGTGTTTGTATAAAGAAGCAGCAGTACCATGAAGTCTTCAAGACTTGAATCTTTAGGTTGTGGGAAAAAGACAGAGATATATTAGTCATCTCGCGCCATCTCGTTCCCTGAGCATAAATACTCACGCTATGGTAGGCCACCAGGTTCTCGGAGCAGACAGGTCGGCGCCGATCATCATCATCATCAGCCTATAATGTTCCCACTGCTGGGGCACAGGCCTACTCTCAGAGAGAGGGAGTGGGCCATAATGCACCACGCGGGCCCAGTGCGGATTGGTAGATATCACATTTCTTCGAATTTTTGGTTCTAGGACATGCCAGTTTCCTCACGATGTTTTCCTTGAGAGCAGTGGTGATGAAATAAATTACACAAAGTAATGCGCCTGGCTGGCTTTGAACCCCTGACCTACAACTCGTAAGTCGGGACCGATACCACTGGGTGCCGATACAAGCAGGTAAACTAAACCCTTGTTATCTTATTCGGTCGCACATATAGATACAGGTCGCAGATTACCAGTACCGATTGATGCGGGTTAAGTATCTACATATTTGCCGGCGTAGAGTGTCCACAAAATTAATGTTAATGAAAATTGATCACGAATGATTAAAAGTAAGAATGTGCCAACTGTTTGGCATTTTTCTGTGGTTCCGTGTCAGTAGGTCATAAAACTCATTTCCATACTAAAATAACATAAAATAATTTCGGCGTTTTGTTTGGAAAATCATAGAACATGTCCCCCCATAAGATTGGTAGGGCGGATGGGACTTGACTGACTGAATTTATTTGATTTTCCAGTTACTTTACGCGTTCCAGGGGCCTTAACCAGACAGCAGACGATAGCAGACGTCAATCGTTATCGTTCATCAGTCACCACACACACACATTTTCAACTTTATACCCCAGCACGTAAAGTTGAAAGTCTATTGAAGTTCACAGATCGTTTTCGTTTGTTTCGTTCGTTATCGAACAGCAGTTTTTAATAGATTTTCAACTTTACGCGCTAGGTTATAAAGTTGAAAATGTATTGGTGACTGATGAACGAAAACGATTGTCGTCTGCTGTCGTCTGCTGTTTGACTAAGGCCCCAGGGTCGTGGTGTCTTTTTAAGATTGTCAGTGGATCAGTAACGTTTTATGCGCATCTAGAAAACCTATCAATCAAAAAATGTACGCGTGGACATATTGTCTGCGACGCGGCTCTGTTTACTGTTAAAAGCTGTTTTGAAAGTACCCATACACTCAGTTTAAAGATACTCGTAAACATTAACTAAATAAACTATATAAAGCCGTGTCACAACTATTTCCATTTGATTCCCTTAAGTCCTTGAATCGGATAGACTTAAACAAATCCGTTGAGACGGGCTCCTTTAGACAATTAGCTATGCCTTGTGAACAAATTGGGAGTGT
This sequence comes from Agrotis ipsilon, assembly GCA_028554685.1. NCBI lineage: Eukaryota > Metazoa > Arthropoda > Insecta > Lepidoptera > Noctuidae > Agrotis > Agrotis ipsilon. The sequence goes on from CM052956.1 coordinate 2,929,005, forward strand.
CGAGAAATTACGAGAAATTTCGCTGTATCTAAGTGACGTTCTAATCTTTGATTATATTTTTCTTTGGCTCAATAGCCATTTTCCATATCGAATTTAGCGCCACCTAACTTTAGCAACATTGACGGCTCTGACCGTTTTAATTGTTTTTTTTTTAATAATCTCTTGGTTTTGGATTCAATGACGATCAATCGGTACTGAACAAAATAAAATAAAAAGAGGCAAAATGTACTGTATAAGGAAAATATCAAATACAAGATTTAAATGAGGATATAAGATGTTATTTACTTTCTCTCTTGCAGTTTTTAACACAACAACACCTCCCAACCTAGCCGCTGCTGAAGACACCCATGACATTAAGACGTCACTCGCGAGGTGATTTTCGGCCACCGTGAACGCTAGCATACGGACGGTAGTATAGCTAGTAATGAGTGACTCACCGTCCGATCATGGACCATGCCGGGGTCGACGGTGCATCATGTTCCACGTGCGGAGAGCTATGGAGCGCCAAAGTCTGTGGGAGTTGCGGGACTGTCTCATCAGGTAACCGAGACCATGGAACGTAAAGAGCTATTAAAGGATCACCGTGGATTTTAGTCAGTACAAGTCTGACAGTACCTCCGCATTGCCCAGAGTGGAAAGACTCATTTGAGAATTTTGCCAAAACAAAAACAAAATGGCGTGTTACTCCCTTTTCTGGTCGGTATATTACATAACTTAACTTAAGCTTAAAGAGAAATAATAAGGGAAAGTATTCAATAGTAGATTAATAATATTATTAATCATACATTAGGTAAGTTCCACTAAAATATTTGTTATCCTCAAAGAAGAAAACACACTAATTTATTCCATAATAATAATTATTCCTTACTAATCCATATCGTGTGCCAGTGTTCGATTAGATTAATGTTAAGCCGCCGGCTTGGTTATTATTCTCAAGTCAGAATACATAAATTGTCTGTCTTACTTTGAACTTTATGTATATATACATAGAATCGGTAAAATTCATTCAAGATTACACGTTGATGGAGATCTAAATATATTGGTTTTCTGGTTGCTTTTTGTTGTCTTTTTTTAGTTAAATGTTAGTTTTATTTAGTAACTATCTGTCTAGCCTTTTACCTACATCGTTGGGCTCAGCTCATATACAGCGATATAGCAGTACCCTTAGCACGGGTTTTCAGTATTTGAGACGTAAAGTAAACTGGAACTTTGACGACTTCAAATTGTCAATTTTCAAGGAAAAAATTGATTCCTTCTTCGTACACCAGAGGCGCTGTTCCATATTTTCATACAAGAAACGCTGTAAATACTGGAAAAACTCTGTAAAGTAAAATAGTGAAAACTCGTGCCAGGGCTACTGAATATTGGGGTGCTAAGACAGGAAACCTCCACGTGCGCCCGTGAACTGGAGTTCCCTCTCGGATACGTCCGGGGGGAAGATCAGTTTTTCGGGCCGGTGCACCCTGGGATGCGGGCAAAAACTCTTCCTTAGGCACTGTGTGAATGCCTAAAGGGTCTCTTTGTCCATATGCGAATAGCCTGTCGTGTGGACGCTCAAACACGTGCCCTCTGATCAGCAGAGGGCACAGCGGCGGAGCGGGCTTGCGCACGGTGAGTAATGGGTAGCTCGCCTTCCGAGCGAGGACCAAGCCCGGGTCGGTGGGGCTGGGGTCGCGGGTTTTTTCTTAACCCAGGATACACCCAGGGCGGCAGGACTCATTTGATGATTTTACCACCTAGGATAATAATTTAGATGTACTATTAACAAGTGTATTGTATGTATGGATTAATGATCAAATGAAAATCAGGTACTTATATCTACTTCAAATAACTTCATCAAGCTTCCATTTAGTACATTTTCTATCAGTACCAAACCCTACCTAGAAGCCAAAACAAAAGAATCCAGTAACCTTTAATTTAGTTGAATTACCAACCCATTCAATCCTTTCAAATAAGGTCGGCTCTAGTCTAAAAAAAAGTCTCAAAAATAAAGCTGTATGTAGGTAATTGTTCACCTGTGTCTCGTAAGCGATACTGCTCCGATTTCGCCCCCCGCTTACGCCGAAGACATTACGCGAGACCCAACAAATTGCGTTATAGCTAAATTAGATTCCCTGTGAGCCCCTGGGGTCTCTGTAATCCGCATAAAGCCAGTTTCTAACAGACCATGAGTGAATTCCAGTTTGCAAATTTGTTGGCACCGTAAGTCTTCTTTGCCGAAGCCAAAAAATTCGCGGAAATTTTATCAAAGCTTTTCCTACAAACGAGTGATGAAAGGACATTGGGAAATCGATGTATGGGATTTGGGCCCACCCTTCAATAGTAACATGTTATATACCGTTGGAATGGGCTCTTTAAGGGGAACATTATTTGCTAATAAACATATGGTCTAACGTTAGTACTTTCGGAGATATGAGGTCTTAAAGTTGACTCCTCTAACATTTTATTTGTATCACATTTAATTAAAAAGGGCTATATTCTTCGTGAACATCCTTGTTTAGAGTGAAAGTGATTTGAATTTAAAATGTTGATATTGTTAGTGTACGAGCTGAATGACTAAGGCTGCGGTTCCACTGGAGCGGAACGGAAACAAGCTGTGCCGTGCCGGGATTAATACGAAACTATAAAAAGTACAGATGTATGATGGCCCACCCTTCAATAGTAAGATGTTATATACCGTTGGATAGGGCTCTTTAAGGGGAACATTATTTGCTAATAAACATATGGTCTAACGTTAGTACTTTCGGAGATATGAGGTCTTAAAGTTCATTTTATTTGTTTCACATTAAATTAAAAAGGGCTATATTCTTCGTCAACATCCTTGTTTAGAGTGAAAATGATATGAAATTAGAATGTTGATATTGTTATTGTACGAGCTGAACGACTAAGGCTGCTGTTCCACTGGAGCGGAACGGAGACAAGCTGTGCCGTGCCGGGATCAATACGAAATTATGAAAAGTACAGATGTGGCGTCTAGTCGGTAAAGACGTTTGAGTCTCTGAGTCAGTCATACTTGCAGTGTCCTGGCTGCATATATTATTTTTAGAAGAAAACTCGATCGGCGTGATAAGTACATTAAACGAGTCCTCCCGCCCTGTGTAGAGCAGAAGGAACTGTACGACTCCTACTTACTCCAATTCCTTAATCCACCCCATGTTATTCATCATAAGCGGCTGCTGGCTCTAGGGTAAGCTCGTTGTTTTTCGCAAATCGCTATGCAGTGAATTTTTTTTTGTTCATTTTTAATACAAGTTAATTGTTACACTATTTAATTTCATTGTCAACATTCAAAGTTAAGACAGTTGGAATAACTAAGGTGTTGTGTAACGAATACATTTCCGGTTTTAAGTTCTCTTAAATTCTCAGATAGGAGGATAATATTTTATGGTACCTAGTACACACGGCTACACATCAAGCTATACAAAACCAGTTTGTCTTGGTCTCGCTTCTTGCGAATTTCACATACAATGAACGGTCAGCTAATACAGGTTTTGCATAGCTTGATGTGTAGCCGTGTGTACTAGCACTCCGCCCGCAACTTCGTCCGTGCGTATTTCGAACTTCACATTCGTGAATTTTAACTTCCGACAACCCTCTTTATGGGATACTTTTGGAAAATCTAAAGACGTACCGTGTCACTTCATTTGAATTAGGGTTTAAAAAGATTAAGTTCGTTAACCCACCCACAACCCTTCAACTAAAATTAAATAAAATAACCTTAATCAATTACTAAAAGAAAAACAGTTTTGCGATTTTCACACTAATAGTGGTTGGTTTTTTAAAAATAGATAAATACGCATCGTTTAATTCATTAAGAGATAATGTATGCCAAGTTTTGAGCTCATCGAAGCAAGCAGTAAAATCCTTCCGTTAAAACCATATTACTCCTTTTCAGCAACTTAGGGGACGATTTTCGGAAAATCCTAAAATACGTATTTAATTATTTTTTATCGTCTTTCTATATACTGAGTTTCAAATTCATGGGCTCATGCATTATCAATGTCCCATACAAACTTTAACACCATCTTAATCACCAATGAAGGGTAGTTTTAAAAAACTAATGACGCCAATCATTTTCATTTACTTATCTTCGTTTTCATGCTAAGTTTCAAGTTTATAAACCCAAGGAATAAGATTTTGCATACAAAGGTTTTCACCCCCTTTCAACCCTTAATAGGAAGATTTTCGAAAAAAACCCTTCTTAGTGGCCACTTGCATAATAAACTGTAATTATTGTAAAAAAAACATGTTGTTACGTTTAGCCATTTAGGCTGTAGGAGAGTCTTACGACCATACCCTGATCTTTATTTTTTATAGATAACTCCGAAAGTACAGACTTTTGATCTTAGTCGTAATACTAAGTTTTATTAAGCATAAAAATATCTATTCATTCATATGTATCTTATTCCTATTGAGAGGTGGGCCCACTTTTTCTCAATATCCTTTGATAGTTGAAGTTTTATTCACATGCAGTGAATGAATTTGAGTAACCTGTTGTGGTTTGGATTTATTGAAATTATATTGTTTGATGAAATGTGTTGTGGTAATCGTAGAATTTTAGAACAATTTAGTTATGGCAGATGACAGATATTGTAATAATGGGGTTTAAATAATGAGGTAATAACATTTGTGTTTTCACAATAATTATTTTATGCCGATTACCGTTTTAGAACATGTAGCAAAGTATTTATTTATTAATCGTTTATTTACTATGGATTAAACTAGCAAGCTAGCTAAGCAAAAATGAGAGATACCTAAACATGGAGCAAGCTCGACCAGAAGTAACTGGAAACTTCTCTGCACTGATGGAATACAATAGAAACTATTTGGCACCAGATGACAGGTAAGTGGTCGCGAGACAGGTGACCATTCTGAGGCCTACCACCGCCAGTGGGGCCGCTCAGCCATCACCGCAGGTTACAGGTAACCCTCATAAGAATATAATGTGATCAGACCACGCGGCATTAGCTCAAATCGTACAAGTTTGTAGTGCTATCTTATCCCCACAGCAAGTTCAGTACTGACCGGAAATACGTATATTCTGTGTTAATTCCGGTTATAAATTATCTATAATTCAACTGATGAATTCGCTTGAAAGAACATTGTAATATAATATATAAAAAAATGTAATAAAACAGATTACTAGTAATAGTAAAGTAAGGATGAGTCATCCATGAAAAGCGTAAAATGTATAATTGGTTTCGTTTCGATTCTTTGGTACGACTCAAACCATGTAAGACTAGTATAATTCTGAGATTCGCAAGCAGATTTCTCAACAATGAAGGAGACCACTCCCTGACACAGACACTGAATCAATAAAAACTTCAAATCCAAATAAGTGAAGCGGTGTCGACGCCATATTGTGACGTCACTCACGCTTTTCTTACACTTGACACTCAAAGAGCGTGCTTTTTACTAGCAGTTACTATCTAAGCGCGAAACCCGTAGCTTCGGCCGTAGGTTTCAGGTTTTTCATATTCTTTATCACTTACGAACGAAACATTGGTTGAAACTGTCAAACTCAAAAGTTTCGAGTTTTTTTTTTTCATCAACGGACTAATACCTTTGTCAAACTGACGGACGAAGCGAATGCGTGCCGAAGCGTTTTTGTTTGTAATGTATGGAATTGTTTGAAGCCTGTCACATGGACTATTGGACCGCTTTCGCTTTTCTATATGACAGGATTAACAGGATTCGGATCGTATTCGCTTCGGCCAACGACGATATATTACTAGACTCCGCATGCACGATCTAAGGAACAAAAACTATTCTGTCAACCCGCTGAGGTACTACGTAAGCGAGGGGGACTGGGTACTGCATTGTGATTGGCTAACTCAAGGTCTGTTCTGTCTCAAGGTATGTTTACGGCTCACAGGATTGGTCAAAATAAGACGGATAAAAGACTTTTTTGCTTAATGTGTTGACAGACATCGGTCGCCTGTTATTAGGAGTCTAGTAATATATCGTCGTTGGCTTCGGCTGTCTGTTTGACATTAGCTTAAGAGAGTAGACCCCTTGATACTTCATATACGTTTTTGACTAGAGAAACGAAACCAATTCACCCATTTTAACCAACCAACACTTAAACAGTAACAATACACAAAAGCAATTTACGAAATTCCAACTTCTGACGTAACAGTATACATAAATTTTGTTGTTGAGTCTAAACAAGGCAATTCTGCGTTCTGACATTAATTTAAACGCATTCATAACCATTTTAGTAAGACCTCCCGAATTTGGCTAAGATATAATTCATGCTTCAACTAACTGTGAGTAAACCGACTTCACGCATTGTTTGCTGTTTGACTTATTTTCTTCTTAAGTGTTGAAATTGGTTTCAGTTATTCTGTTGCTCACTAGAATGTGTTTGTAGTACTAACAGTTATTTACATTTCCTTTTCTCGTTTCTTCCATATTGTGCGACTCGAGTGAACTGAGAGATTTCTCTATTAAGCTGAGTACTCACTTAGCAGTGTTGCATGTAACGTATCAGATACGGTATCAAGTGAGTACATAGGCACGAGCTCGCTGCGAACCGCTCGCTATAAGTTCGTAGTGACACCGCCACTCGGCGGGTCATACAAACACAAAGGCGGCTCGCAGTGTGCTCGGACGTACCGTACCCATTTGCAGGTTGATACGGTATCTGATACGTTACATGCAACACTGCTAAGTGATTATCCAGCTTTATTATATATATTTAGTTATCGTGACGAGAGAAAAAAAAAACAGCGACAATTTTTACGCACATTTTTAATTCAAATCTGCGTCAATTGGTCCGGAGGCCACAATGATTAGCATGAGCGATTGACGTGAATGCAATTACTTCGATTTTAAAATTGAAAATACTCGATTCGCATACAATATTTACCCAATAACACAGATTATTGTATTTTTGAAGTTCTTAATAAAATATGTTTTTGCCAAAAATTGCACAAAAATACTTAACTATTTTCGATTTAACAAAAATGGATTTTTTACTTGATAAAATGCCATGCTTTTGTACCTTTATTATTATGTCTCCACGAAGACAATAATTACTTAAAGGGTTTTTTTTACAAAATTTCGGTGTTTATTACCTATTATTGTGGTATTATTTTCATTAACTTAAGTCTTATACAAAAATATTTTGCAGATCAAAACGAAACTGGAAAAGTTTGTTGTTTTCCGCGAAGATAAGTTAATCAACAACGTTGAATAAATACGCCTCCAATCCAAGATCATTGTTTATCTATCCCCAAATAAAATCGTTAATTTCTAAATCACAAGTCTGTTTATTCAGAAACCCTTCTCCCAAAGTTATTCGTACGAATGGATCCTATTCCAAAATAAACATTGGCAAATTATCTTCACAAACTAAGCGTCAAAGTGACATTATTTTGACATTTGAAACGTAGCTTGGGTAATACTAAAACCGTGTCTCTTGGTATGGGCTAAATATATATAATCTAGGTGAAATCCGTCTCAGTTTATTGTAGCTGTTAACTCGTCCTGCTTTTTTTGTGAAATTGCCTCTCAATTTTTCCTAGAAGATGGTCGTCTGCTTAACTGGACCATCATGGGTGCTTTAAGTAAAGACTTCAATTTATAGTTACCTAGTGTAGTTGTGTTATTATGTATAACGCATCTACATTAACTACGATACTGTGGGCGTGTTACGAGTATTAGCTTAGCGCTTAGGGGCAGGACAGCAAGGGACAGCCTAGGTGCTAATATTAAATGGTAAATGAATTTGCGATAATTTTCGAACAACAATTTGATGTAAATCATCCAATTGATGCGATTTAATAGATGTGATTTGTCTTCGATTTCAATGATATTTTATTATTTAGGTTACTAATGAATAATTTAGAGGTTTCGGGAAGGAAAGAAAATGTTTGGAGAACAGAGGGTTTGGAGCATTCGGGAACACGCCGTTAATCCGTCTATGATTTTTTTGTTCCAAGACATTTCCTCAGTGACGGGGCCCAAATGAGGGCTAAAGCCTGCCTGAGTCGCGGTACTCACGAATTACCGTGGCCCGGAACGTAAAGGGAAGAAGGAAGGACACCATGGATTTTAGTCAGTACGAGTGTGGCAGTCTCTCCCGGTCTACCCTAGGTGGGAGGCCTCATTTAATGATTTTACCACGCTAAAAAAAAAAGACTTTTCCTCACATTTATTTCCATTACCTTTTTTAGTGCAGTAACCTAAAAATAAATTAACATTGTGGGTTTAAACTTCAAACCAACAATGTAGAAATCTGGAACTCGTCATTGGGGGCAACCACCGGTCTCTCAAAATAAATATAGTCTAAACTCCACCTCAGTTTCGAAGTTTGGGATAATTTTAATTCATGGTTGCTTTCACGAGATGTCTGTCTGTGGCTTCTGCTTATACTATATCTGTCTTGATTAGTGTGAAATTGTTTAGAGTTATTCCGAATTGGGAAGTTAATTAATGCGGTTTGGGAAGGTTGGCTTAAGATTTATTATTTCTATTTGGTGAATGAATTGTACTGTTACTGTCTTTAATTACGTAGTACAGTTGAATGGTTTTTGTGGTTCATTTCGAGAAGTATTTTTCTTATTTTTTTTTTATAATATCGGCTAAACGAAGATCAATAATTATATGAGTTATCTGGTAAAAGTTCAATGTTAATATTAGAGATGTTATAATATTGAACTACATTATGTAATTAAAATGTCGTTGTAAGAGATGCATGAATTATTTCCGTAAATTTTAAAATATTTATTATAAATGACATATTTAGCTGTACTTTATTTATTAAAGAAATAACTATCTAGAATACATAATAGCTACAGCTGAGCAAAATTTCCCTGGTAATTAAATTAAAAGCTGAAAACTAGTTTCATTAAAATATTTTTAATTTTCATCAAGATCAAAAGATCGTAACTAGACTAGAAATATTTGCTAACTAACTGAACTGAAAACTAAAGCTTAAAATCGAAATCACGGACTTCGTGTTAGTGTCAAACGCTTCACGGTCTGTGCCCTTTACAGTTCAACGATAATCTGTAGTTAGATAGCTGTAACATAATATACAGTACCTTGTATTGTATTTAGATATAATTATATTTTTTTGTTATTTTTATTTTATAATAAAAAATACATTCCGCTACTCTATGAATAACCGTCTGTAAAGGTAACCGTGATCCTTGAATGCAAAGGGCATCCGACGAAACAGGGTGGCGTTTTAGTCAGCACATGTCTTCCACAACCCATAAGTATTATTCCATTGATCTAGTCTAAGTTGTACATTTGTATTTTTTATTATTATTTAAATATAGACCTGTGTAGTAATTATGTTTTGAGCGCAAAAAGCCTAATTAGCAAAATAGAATCGCAAAAGGACGAATTCTCAAAATGGCAGATATTTGAAAAGTCACACGCTTACACGCTTGCTTAGAAGTAACCTATTCACTCTCAATCTAAAAACCCTAAGTTTTGCAGTTAACTAGCAAAGTTGACTTACCATGACCTAAATACTTTAATCTTTCATTAGAACAAAAGAAGAAAAACTTATTTTCCTCTCTTCCACTAAAGTCCGGTCAGAAAGCAGGAGGAATTTCGTACATTGACCTATTATTACCTGTCTCTGTCACTCTCGCGTAAATGCAATGAGCATCGCTTGCACCAGGATGCAATGGCCGCTATCTGTGCAAGCGAGACATATTATATTTACGCGGGAGTAACGGAGACGGGTAGCGATAGGTTAAAGTACGAAATTCTTCCTGCTTCGCGTCCGAATTTAGCTCTTATCTATTACAATCAGGCGCCTATCTTGTACAAAATAGAGTGTTATTTTCCTCAACAGCTTTATTTATTTTCACTTCATCAACGATATACTCCAAGTCTTGGATGCTATCCAGAGCCATATTTCTCATCCCTACCTTCATGAACATTCACTGTTGGTACTTAGCCGTTACAGACGACATTTATGACTGGACCAGCTGATACCTTGAGACCGGAATGTGAGCTTGATACACTAACCAACATAGTAAGATAAGTCATGTTTAAAGGGCAGCTACATACATGTTTGGGTCGGCACGGTTTATTTAGCAGTATTCCTTACTATACAATTACTAGGTTGCTTTCAGTGGCGCTTGTTATTTGGGCTGGTTCGGTATATTTTTTTTATTATTGCGTCAGTAATTTCTCAGTAGTAGCCATGTGATACAGATCTGTAAATGGATGAATGCAACGAACTCAACCTTGAAGTCTTTCTTTGTAATAAGCCAACTGGTGGAAATTCGCATCCATAAGAGAAAGAGATACAGAGATAAAGAGACACGAAAAAACTTACCAACCAATTTTGGCATACTTATTTTTTGGACAAATGTGAGTTGTCCATAATCTTTTTTTAATGCCGTTCTAATCTGTTTCATTTAAGGATCATTTTATTGTATGGGAAGAAAAAAATCAGGTAGTCAAAAGCAAAATATTTTTCATACAAATTGTATTTATGCGGACCTGAGCCCGTGTACAATCTCCTTTATTACGCAAACTACTCAGCCGGTGTCTTGGAAATTAGTATGAATTTCAGTGAAATGCGAGTGTAATTCTAACAGGCTGGTTACCTACCTGCCAGACTTATTTGCATAAAGAGTCTGCATTGTACTCCATGCCGCTGAGTAAATATAATTTTTATTTTTTCCAAAACATGACTACGGTTTTACAGGAGCAATTAAAAATCTGGGTACCTTAAAAGCTAATTCCAACACAAAAGGAAAAAGGTTAGGTAAATAATGATGGCAAACAAACTAGCAAAAAATAAGAGGACCAAAAAGAGCGCCGAACGCCACAAAAACTCACACTAAGAACACTGTAATTTTATTTTGTAAGGTTATTAAAATTGACAAAGACCGCTGATCAACCCGATGCCCCTAATACGTCCCGCCGCTATATATTTTTTTACGAATCCTGACGACACAGAAATCGAAAGGGGGGCCCACTCTACGTGTTTTGCAAAGTTTGTCAATATCCTTTAAAAACGAACTAAATATATTTGCATTTTATTGATACTGCCATCGATGTGATCAGACTATGATTGCATAATTATTTATTTTGAATTGGCTGATTATGATTCTTTAGTGCCATTTTAGCAACTTGGTTGCGTTCGCATTGGATTCACCGAATTTTTAAGGCAGTGTACAAAATAATGTTGTCAATGTAGATTTTATTTGTTTTTTATAAAACCTTTAAGTAGATTAAAAGTTAATTTATTTTATAACCGTTACTGGAATTGGAAACGTGTACATCGCGTATCATATTCTACAAAATAAAATTGAGCTGCCATAACTTTTTTTTGTAACTAACTGTATCACCAATTTATGGAATACATCGGAATGTTTGCCGCGCTAACATGAATATGACCAGCAAGTTTTTTACAGGATAAAATAATATTACAATATATAAAAAATCAATACAGTCAACCTTTGCTCTGCGAGCAAATAAAAAACTAAATAATGGAAGCCTTTTCATAATTAACGAAACTTTAACGATGTTGGCAATGAACTCAAGAGAAAAAAAAAACTTTTCAATTGTTCTATGCAAATTCCCTTGGTGGAAGTTACCTTCGTTTTATTCCCATAGTTGTCGTTTAACTGTAAACTTTATCGCATGAAGTTAAAGTTGATTTGTCCATGATAATGGCTTAGTGGTGTTTGCATAAATTGTGCGATTAGCGCTGTTGAATAATAGTTATCCTGGTGAAGAGGGTAACAGTTTTCGTCAAAAAGTTATTTTAGTTCTAGATTGTTGTGTTTTTTGTCTGAATGTGGTTTATTTTTGAATCATGTTCGTTTGGGGTCTATACTGTGTGCTTCTGCTTTTTTTTCTTGTGTCCCACTGTAGGGCAACGGCCTCTCCTTTTGGCAGTTTCTGGCAAGTCTGCCCCTCGAACATAATAGACTAAACATAATAAAAGTGCATACTAGATAACATGTTTTTTCGTTATTATTTGCTTACTATTTGGAGCTTGTTTACGTTGGATGTGTTTCATTCCTAGAATTTGGATAATCCTTTCGAAAGTCGGTCAACTTTGGTTCACTAGTATTTCCAAGAGGTATCGTGTAACCTAGTCACTGTCGTCGTGTACGTCAGTTATACATATTTATAGTTATCTGTTAGTGCTGCCCCTAGCTACACCCCCTTATCTATGTATAGACTGTAACCCTCTATAAGGAGACAATCTAACACGAAAACGAAGCAAACATAAAAAAATCTAGACACTTGCATTTATTGTGGGATAGCAGCATTATAATAATACTAAAGTTTGTTTAGACCTAAGTCTGATTTTTTGTATGTAAAAATCATCAAATGAATCTTCTCCCTGGTCAAGCATCTTGTTACCCGTAAAACCCGTTTATTTCCCGTGATTTAAAAATTTAAAATTAAAAAAAAGGGTCACAGATAACTGTTTAGACAGTCTCGCGACCCCGGCAAAGTAGACGTGTATGACTATGGGTAAATCTACTAATGGTAGTGCAACAAACGGTAAAGCCGATCCTAACATAGAAAACTTCAAATAAGGCCGTAAAGATGATAATAGACCAACGTAAAATTTCGCTCAAACATTTTAAAGGAACAAGCGTGCACTAATGAAATCCAATGTGGGGAAACAATTATGTGAAATTGACATTAAGGCTCGAGTGCCATAGAACTTTCTTAATTTTACTGGGTAAGTTGAGCTTTATTATAAAGTTGAACAATTAGATTATAAAGCCTTAGTATGGGTCTGAAGTTATCACTTGAGTTCTAACAAGAGTACCTATATGGAGTGAATGTGCCAAGTAGACTTAAATGGCTAATCAGCTCCCTGCCCTTATTCCTTTTGTCTTGGGGTCAACGCAACACGTTTTTTTGTCTTCCTTTCTTCTCCTGTCAGATATCACAGCATAGTTTACAAGGAATTTCATTGCCACGGATGGCCAATCAAATTCATAAATTATATCTTATCGTATGTATCGTACATAAACTCTCTACAGAGCGCCACCTGCTATGATCCTTACAAACTCCTTTCGTCGCTCCCACATTTGTAAATTTGGTCATACACTCGAATGTTTAACAAATATTTGTATGATATGCTCAATAAAATTCTTTTTTTTTTATTATTTCTGTGTATGTCCAATATCAAATAAATGTTCTTCTATTCTATTCTATCCTATTAAAGGTCTTTACACGTGTTCAGGATTCATTAGTAACACATAATGTAGAGCAACGTTATTAAATCAAATGGGTTTAAAAATATTTTAAAACAGGAATCCGACCCTTAATTTTTTGAGCTCTAACTCTTTACCGTTTAAGGTAACACCGTCCACCGCCCTGTCATGCCATCCAGTGTGCGTGGGCCCTTAATATCACGTTTAACGAAGTAGAATATTTCAACAATGCCCTTCAGAAATAAGATAGAATATGATTGATTGTGAAGCCGGCTAGTAATTTGCTTTTCCTAATTAACTGTCAAGTATTCGAGAACGTGGAATATGATATTTCTTTTGTGTTAATGACTATATTTTATATAACCAGGTCCTGCGCCGCGTATGTCTGTCTATCTGCTTTGTTGTATGGTAACGCTTAACCCCTTTTTTAAGGTGAAAAAGCAGTTGGAAAGTGTAAAACCAATCGTTTTGAAGAAGCTTTGAGGTCTCGGTTCTAAAGTTTTAATCAAAATAATGACAAGCAGACCCGCTCAGTCGGCAGTCGCTACTCCAATTTTTTGGAAGAGAAACTGATCAGTTTAACAAAGTTTCAAAAAAAGCTTCAACTTCAAGATTTCTGCCAAATTTTATTCTCAGCACCTAAACCTTGATAAAATCTTATTTTTGAATGAATCGAACCCGCCGCCCGTCCTAAAACCCGCAAAAGAAGCGAAAGATTTTAAAAATTCACCTGCATTTCCCTTCAAAGAACAAAAAAAAAACCATTGTACCCTCAATTGAAAGACTCTGTACCGGTTTAGACTGGTTGTATCCAGTAAATTCCGGATAATTCTAGAACTGTGCCCCATATTTCGTGTGCAGCGTGCCGACATCGCTTGGCAGTAGCGAAATTTAATTCCCGGGCTTCTTGTTCTTAGTGTAAAGCGCACATAGAATTGTGGACGTAAGATGTGTTGTGAGCACGCTCTTACAGAAATAGGTCACCTTATATTTGGGGGTATTTAAATACAATACATTGGGCTAGTAATAATTTTGTACCTGTGTCCTGTAGAATTCTCAAGTCTTTTAAAATGCAGTTGTAGATATATGGTTATTTCTCACAGTTCCAATACAGATATTAATTAATTGTTTTTACCATTATAACTAACCTGACTAGCCTGCCTGATTTGCCCTTTATTACCCAGGGGGATTACCCCGGGTCGATTAAACCGGTGAAAATCGACTAACTATTACCATTCGACCAGATCAAAAGTGACTGAAATCATGTGTGTGACATGGGATTTAAACCCCACTGTCTGACAATGTTGATCACTCCAGCACGCGTAGCATGGCGATTCTGTCTCTTTTCTACCGAGAAAAGATAAGGCTATTTCAACGTTATTTATATAAAAATCGACTGTTTTATTGCACAAATATGACACTGTTCTTACACCATTAAAGAATAGAAACAATATTTTCTATATTTTAATCATTGCTAATCTTAAACCGATAAAATCTTTTACGTTCTGTCATTTTGTCTTTTCTCCCGTCGACAAAACTCGTTTCTACAGCGCCATGCTACGCGTGTTGGTAATTTGAGGTTACAAAGCTAACCTGGATTGTAATACCGCTCTATAATATGGGTTTCTTCGACCTTGAAATTCGAAGGTCAGTAAAATGTCACTTGGAGAGAAAACCACGGAAATTGCTACTTAGCTAATGGTTTTGGGACAGGACCCAGTTGCGCAATCTACAGATTACTATATTAATGGATGTCTTTGTGTGACGGTCGGTCGTGTAGGTACATTGTACGTTGTAATGGAATAGATGTTATTTCAAGCAACAATGTTTCTGGGACCTGTATTTTGATTATATGTATATTGTTATCTTGGAACTGTGATTCAGTTGAATACAAAAAAAAAATTCGGAAAGGGGCCGAAATATATCAAAAAAATAAATTGTCATTGTATGTCTGTGTATTTGTGTGTCTTACCTGTGGCATCGTATTTCTTAAACCAAATTCTGATGTTTGTATTCGACTCTGAGAGCGATATCCAAAAAAACCAATTAAATAAATTAACACCAATCAAGCATAATAAAATTAAACCAGCCATAAATTAAAATTAAACCATTAAAATCACATGATACTGTTATTCGCGACCACGGAACAACACAGGCCACATTTTATTCAGGAAAACGTATGGACCCCTTGGGAAAACAGAAAGGTCGCTTCAGATACCCACTGGAGGATTCTCTGAACCAAATATTGTACAACGAACCTAGCCTGAAGTGTTTTGAAGAATACTAAATTGTTTTTCAACTTTCTACTAAGTTAATTTGTGGAAAAACGAAGACCGTGAAAAGTTATGCCGTGAAATAGATGGACTTTAATATTCATGAAATAAAATAAGGAGCGGATAAATAAAATGTTTAGGAACAATTTGAAGGGGTTATTAAACCTTTGTAGAGGGAAAAACGTGTTTTGTTTATTTAAACACGTTTTGGGTCGTCATTTGTCGGTTTTGGAGTAATAACACTAATAATTTAAAGTGGTCAAATTAATTATTTACTAGTCAAAGGGTTTTTAATATTATATTATTATGTAGTATGGATTTAATGATGGGAGGTCTGCCAATGTTCGACCCTGTGCTAATCTGATCAATGAAGCCGAGCTAATTTGAAATTTAATGATTACTAGCTTCTGCCCGCGACTTCGTACGCGTATCCTGTTGCTTATGCCAGCGACAACGGGATCGTCAAAAGCTAAGATCTGAAAGTCTATTACCCAACTCCAAGAGCCCGGCAAAAAAAATAATGGCTTTTGGCCAGTAGAGTACGATAATATTCATCGTCATCGAAAATCGGTCCTAAACTGTTACCGCCTTTACTGCGTGGAAGAAATCCCAGCTTATGTTGTATGTCACTGTATGTGAAATTAGTGATAGCTTTGATTTCCATATCAGTGTTCGATAAATCTTAAATTTTTATACATAAACAAATAGTGCTCATCAAGCTGAAAAACTTTTGGTAAGACGTCATTCCTGTACATGTTATAGTGTAGCTGGGCTCTTGGAGTTCCACATTAGGTGTTCCAGATCCTCGATTTTCATACGTCAACAGAGAGTGCTCATCAGGCTGAACAACTTTGCTTAGACGTCATTCCTGTACATATTATAGTGTAGCTGGGCTCTTGGAGTTCCACATCAGGTGTTCCAGATCTTCAATTTTATTCTCTCAGCAGAAAATGCTCATCACGTGGAACACTTTTTGCTATCGCACCATTTTTGTATCTCTTATAGTCTAGCTGGTCTGTTGCGGTTCTGCGCCAGGTGTTCAAGTTTCCAGAATAATTTATAGCCTATGTTTTGACCAGATTTAATACCTATACAACAAAAAAAGAATCATTCAAATCCGTCCAGTACTTTTTGAGTTTATCCCGGACATACATACAGACAAACAGACAAACAGATAAACAGACAAACAGACAAAAATTCTAAAAACTATATTTTTGGCTTCGGTATCGATTGTAGATCACATCCCAAGTATTCTTTAAAAAAAATATTCAATGTACAGTTTTGACTTTCCTACTATTTTATTATATGTATAGATACCTTATCAAAGGGCCATTAGTTTAGCATTTATCATCCACTTGACTATGACACGTTATGACTAGGGTCGCCGTCTTTAAATAACGAGGCGGCTCTAGAACACAAAAGCCAACGAAGAAACAAAGAAGATTTTAAGAAAATCAAAAAAATCAAAATCCAAAAATCAAAATCCATTTATTTGCAAAAAACATGGTATACAAGATGGAAAAAAAACAATGTCAGATCATACATGTTTTGCTTTTACGTAAAAAGCACGCAAATACAGTAATATAGGTACACAATTTTCATCCTTCGATTTTATGCTCTAGGAACTCCTTGACACTATAAAAACCTTTAGTAGACAGCCATTTGTGTAATCTAATTTTAAACAATCTAGTATTTAGCGCTTTCAATTCACCTGGTATCTTATTGTATACCCGGACACACATAAACATGCAGCTTTTATTATATTTTGCAAGCCTTGGTAAAACATCTAACGCAAGCCTGTGGGGTTCGCGACGGCTTCGAGAATTTAAATCGCTTGCTTTAGTAAATAACTCCATGTGCCTCCTCACAAACATACAAATTTCTAATATATAAAGGGACGGCAAGGGTAACAAATCAAGTTTTTTAAACACCGGCCTGCAAGATTCGTCGGGTTGAAGCCCATATATTGCTCTAATGCATTTTTTTTGTGCAACAAATGCTCTATTTTGATCGGTGCTATTACCCCACATAATTAAACCATAGCGTAGTACCGATTCAACATACGCGTGATACGTTGTAATTGCTGTTTTAATATTTGTTATGTTTCTGATCTGTTTAAGCGCATATACAAACCGGTTAATTCTTTTGGAAACAGTATCAACATGTGCTTTCCAGTTGACATCTTGATCCAGTGTTACGCCTAAAAATTTAGTTTGTGTTACTTCGTGAATTCTATGTATATTCATTTTAATATTGTATTTTGCATTTGATTTATTAAATTGTATATAGACGGACTTTTTTAGATTAATTTTGAGGTTATTTTTATTTAGCCATTCAATCAGTCTTTCAATAACGTTATTAATTTCATTCTCATGGTCATTAATTGTATTCGTTTTTTTGTCAGAAGTCACAATAATTGAAATGTCATCTGCGAATAGTATGCATTTATGATTAGTTATATTAATTATAGAATTTATGTACAATAAGAATAAAATAGGGCCCAGTATACTTCCTTGTGGGACGCCATATTTGTTGGATTTAAATTCAGAATAGTGCGCTTTCATATTGTTATTTTTATCCATTCTTGTAACGGTAACACGTTGTTGTCTATTACTTAGATAAGAAGATATCCATTGAAGTGCAGTACCTCTAATTCCAGCTGCTTCCAATTTCTGTAGTAGTAGGTCATGAGCGACTAGGTCAAACGCCTTAGATAAATCAAAAAACAGCCCTGTAGTATAACGGTTATGGTTAATATTTGTTAATACTGTTTTAATAAGACTGTAGATCGCTAATGTTGTGGATTTATTTTTTTGGAAGCCATACTGTTCCTTCTCTAGAATATTAAATTTATTACAGAAGCTAATCAGTCTTTTATACATGCATTTTTCGAAAATTTTTGATATAATAGGTATTAAAGTAATTGGGCGGTAGTTATTGACGTCTGATTTTTCACCGTTTTTATAAAGGGGCTTAACAATTGACAGCTTCAGTGCTTCGGGAAAAGTTCCAGTTGAGAACGATAAATTAATTAAAAATGATAAAATATCAATTAGTTCATAAGTGCATGCTTTAATGATTTTCGTATTAATCTCGTCATAACCTTCAGAATTAGTATTGTTCAATGACATTATTACCTCTCTAACTTCATTTACGGACACTGGTTTAAGGAACATTGAATGGACTGTCGAGCCTTCGTTACAATTTAATTTTGCACCTCCACTAGAAGAATGTGCCGCATTAATATAATGGTTGTTAAAAGCTGTTGCTATTGCTACAGGATCTGAAAGTACCGTGTTATCAATTTGAACATTTTCAATATTTTGTTTATGGGTACTGTCCGCAATTTCATTTTTAATTACTTTCCATGCAGCTTTACATTTGTTTTCGCTAT
This sequence comes from Agrotis ipsilon, assembly GCA_028554685.1. Classification (NCBI taxonomy): domain Eukaryota; kingdom Metazoa; phylum Arthropoda; class Insecta; order Lepidoptera; family Noctuidae; genus Agrotis; species Agrotis ipsilon. The sequence continues at coordinate 2,947,835 of CM052956.1, forward strand.
TGTTTATATATTTAATGTTTGTGTTCTTTTTAGAAGAGTAAACACATTTCTTTAACATTTTTGAGTATTTAATATATTTAGTTTTATTTTCTACATTTTTATTTTTATAATATTGATAGCGCAGATACCGTTTTGTTTTACAACTTTGCTTGAGACCCTTGGTTATCCAGTTTTGTTTCTTTTTAATATTAGTATTTACTTTTATCTTTATTTTTGGGAAACATAAATTATGAAACAAGCATAATGTTTCATGAAAAGAGTTGAACGCTATGTTTAAATCATTCTCTGCGTATACCTCTGGCCATGACAAGTTGCCTATGCATTCCTTGAATTTTTTTTAAGTCAGTAGGTATGTTTGTTAATCCTTTCTGCTCTACCTTTTTAATGGTGTAAAATCATCTAATGAGTCCTCCTACCCAGGGCAGGGCGGGAAGGACTGTCAGACTCACACTGACTAACTTCCACGGTGTCCTTCAATAGCCCTTTACGTTCCAGGCTGCTCTACCTAGGGCTCCGACCCAACGATAAAAAAAAAGTAAAATCTTTCGAGAGCCATAATAATCAAGGATTTCTTTCACAGCATACATAGAAATGTAGCAGACGAAAGTTGTGGGCTGAAATTAATTTGTTATAATAAAACATGACCTAGAAAACTCATACGTATTATTTTCTCAGAGCACAGACTTAAATGATCATAAATAATGTGTGTATAGCGTTAACAAGACACTGGTAGTCTCCTGAGTGTTAGGCTCAGTTCACATCAAGACGCGACGCGACGTTGCGAGCAAGTTTTTATAGAGCCACTTAAAGTGTCACTTTATTTACTACACGGAAAGATACACATTTCACCGCTGACGAGAGCGCGTTTTTTTTAAAAGCAGCACAAAACATCACTTTACAATACGATAATATATTTTTTTGTTATTTAAAGACAGGTTCGCGTTTGACCACTATACGGCCTGATGGTAAGTGAAGTTATGGTCAACGGTGAAGCACGTTTGCCTTGAAGTATTCCATTCACTCTTGTCTGGAAGACCCCAAGGTAGATGCTACTAATACACATTTCTTCACGTCGCGTCGCGTCGCTGTGTGTACTGACCCTTAGTACATCAAGGCTGTCTGTACCTAATATCAGAGTTTTCTGCAACTAAACCAACATTTAAATAATACAGAGAAAACGAGGCTTTGTTAATTCGGTTGTATTTGCCTAATCTAATACATTGCTGGGCCTGGCCTTAAGCCTCCCGAAACTTTCAGGCGTTTCCAGGAATTTCTGTGCTTCGTCGAAACGGACAAAAATTTGTATTGTTTGTATAGGTTAATTAAAAAATAATATGTGTGCGAGTTATTTTGAATTTCTTTTTGGAATAAGTCGTTTAGTCCATAAAAAAAGTTGTCTGGAAGTTAGGTCACCGTTGTACACATAAAACTGTTGACATTCTAAGACAGCTAGTGAACACAATGATTTATATATTATATGCCTTTTTTTACGTGGTAAAATCTTCAAATGAGCCATCCCAGGGCAGGGCGGGAAGGACTGTCAGACTCGTACTGACTAAAATCCAAGTGTTCTACAATAGCCGTTTACGTTCCAGGACACGACAATTCAAGATATTATGCCTTTAGGAAATTGCCAAAAGGCCAGAGGCCAAAACATAACCTTGGACTTATCTATGTCGGTCTATGCGTCTGTCAGTAAGCGTTATTTCTATCGTCTGTGCCAGTCGTCCACACTGATTGATAAAATAATAACATCGGCAGTAGCCGACGATGGCATCCGCTCGATATTAAACAAACAACTTTGAAACAGCCAGTTTATGTATTTGGATGAAAAATACTAAAATTTGCCAACATTACTCAAAAAAACAAAATACATTTTAGTAAATTTTTGGCAAAAACAGTACCTATATTTCACACCTGCGTCCACGAAATCAAAAAATCTCTCTTTCTTTCTAACACCTTATATAAAAGAGAGATAAAAAAAATAATTATATATCACTGATACAGAGCAAAATTTTAATCGAAAAAGGACTTTTCTTTATTTTAAGAAATAATAAAAAATAATACGGTCCGTATTTTTTCAGTTCCATTCCGATTTTGTAATGAAAGGAAAACATTATAAAATAATACGGGTTATTACAGTTGGAATAGAAATGGAAGACCGTAAAGTGGATTGTTCTGGCTCTCCGAGAATGTTCTAACATTAGTTGTTGTTTGTAATTATTGTTACTGCTGACCTAGCTTCTAAGAGTATAGATTTTTATTAGAAAATGAATATTTTGTAAGAATTTTCTCGAATTTTCTCGGTCTTGGCTTATTTAGGTACTCCTTTTTTACTTACTTAGGTCCAAATTTTGCAAAATACTCGCCTTGGTTGTAGAGCTTTTACTGGCTTATTTTACGTGGTAAAGTAGTGCAAGGTTTCGGCTATTTTACTATGTGCGTATAAGACCGTTCGTACACTAGGCGACACAAGTCTCCAATACCTTGCGATTTTAGTATCCATGACTATCGCAATACAAATCCATAGAGGTTCGTACATAGGAAAGGGTCAATGGATGTCTAAGGCCCTTCGTACACAAGGCGACTTGGGTATCCGATACTCCAGTCGAATACCTAAGTCGCGCGACTCTAGTAGCGCATGATCCGTACACAGCAGCGACTCGAGTCGTAAGACTCAAATCGTCTATTCGGCCACCATTCTATATTCAACCTTAATAATACATTGTACAAAACACAAAATGTACATCTCGTTGCATAAATTAAAATGCTGTTAATTTTAAAAATGGCGGGCGCATTCAAATTTCAATTTTTTGGAATTAAAAATTGGCGCGTATACCTACGGGAGAAAAACGTATTTTCACGCAAAAATATTGAGAAAGAATATGGTTCATAATTTCGCCGCGCGATTCTGCTACAAGGTAGCTCGATTTGTTTATGCTTTGACTTTCATGGTGGTGACCATGGGTTCAATCCCCAGGTAAACATAGAATCTCTTTTCGTGTTTCACGTGTTTTTTAGAGTTTTATTCCATTTTTTTCTAGGTTTTTTTTTTATAATTTTACTGCAATGCTGATGACCGTGGACAATTTCAGATTTGAATAGGATTTTTTTTTAATGTTTTCGTTTTTCTAATTACTTTATTTTTGTCGTATGTGCAAGTACATGACGAAGCTGGGTTAAAGTAGTAATGTTTGTAACGAAACCATAATAATTTATAAAAGTGTAAAAAGTTTGACACCATGCTCGATAGATGGCGTTGTCGTCGAGTTAGATCGCGCTATCGTTTGGTTACATCGATTTAGTAAAAGCAACTGTGATTTTATTTTGAACCTCATAGGTGTTCACATTAAGATCAATATAAATATTTCAACATTAGAACTAAGTGTAATTTATTTTTATTCGTGTTACTTTTTTTAAACTTCTATGTAATTTTTTAATTCCTTCATTTTTTTCTATTTGTTTTGTATAAAATGTACAAAAAAAAGAATTTAAATTGTCTGTTAAAGTAAGTAGGTAGGTACTAGGTATTATTTATTATTTTGTTGTCAGTGAAGTTTACAGTCTCATTTATTTTTATCTTATACCTAATCTCGAGGCTAAATAATTACAGCCGCACAGACCGATCTTCCGGGTTAAGCCGCGCTTGCCGAGGTCGGTCTGTGGATGGGTGACCATCTTTCATTGCGAGTTTCCTCCGTGCCTCGGAAAACACGTAAAGCCGTTTGTCCCGGCTGTTATTTGTAGATCTTTGACAGTTGTTACTGTTAGTCAGAAGCTCTAAAGTCTGACAACCAGTCTTACCATGGGGTATGGTACTACCCAGTTACTGGGTTGTGGAGGTCCGACAGGCAGTCGCTCCACGTAAAATACTGATATCCAGCTGAATCTGGTTCGACTGGAAGCCGATCCCAATATAGTTGGGAGAAGGCTAGGCAGATGATGACACTTTTAATTTTCTATGTATTTTTCCCGAGCTAAGCTCGATCGACCAGGTACCTACTATTATGTAAATCACTTGTTATATTAATCATGACAAAAATAAATACCGGCCTGTTAAATCAACGGCCATTCCTATTACCGCCCAAGCTTAGGTATTCCATAGTAATGACGGGGCCCCCGTCTAGAGAGCCAAAGCCTGCCGGGGTCGCGGGACTTATCTCATTACCGTGATCCCGGAACATAAAGGGCTATGAAAGATACCGTGGATTTTGGTCACTACGAGTCTGACAGTAACGGGGTGGGAGGACTCATTTGATGATTTTACCACGTAAAAAAAAACTTAAGTATTCCATAATTTAATTAGAATATTCTTTTGAATTTGACAAGCCTGTTAGTCTAGTGGTTAGTGGCCCTGACTGCTATGCCTGAGGTCGTGGGTTCGATTCCCACCCAGGAAATTTAATGTTTGTGTGATGAGCACTATCATTTTTGTTCTGTGTCTGAGAGTAATTTATCTATAATATTTATGTATTTAGAAAATAAAGTATGTTTTTCAGTTGTCTAGTACCCATAACACAAGCTCTGTTTAACTTGGGACTAGATGACGTTGTGTGATAGTCATGGAATTATTATTATTAATTGTAATGATACAAACCAGGATATTTTTCTACTTCAGATACAGACATGTTTAATAACAAAGTTTAAAATAATAGATACTTTTCGTCAGTTAAAAATCGCGCAGACTTGGGTATCGGCGATCTTGTTATATGAGGTCGCGCGCGGATAGAGTCGGCGACGCATCACGAAGATAAGCCTCTAAGGATTTGTATTGCGATAGTCTCCTGGAAACCAAAATTATAAGGTATCGGAAACTTGCATAGCGTTGTGTACGAACCTTCGTACACAACGCGACGCAAGTTGCCGATACTATAGTTTCGTCACTACTCATGACCTGCGGAAAATTAGAGGTACTAATTTTTTTTATGCAATTTGATGTAACGACATAGACACTAGCGCCGCGTCAAAGGTTCATGATGGGTGGTCACGATTATGAATTTATAAAATGTCTGACACATGACTGTGACGTCAAAATATATTCTTTAGGGATCCGTAGGTTCGAAAGAAAAAACGGAATCTTTGTAAGATCAGTCGTGTGACCGTCCGCCCTTCACAGTTAATTTTCTGTGAACTTTTTTCACTGATTAAGTTGTAAACATTTATCTATTGAATACATTTAGAACAGTTAAGTAGGTAGGTATGCCATTTCCAAACATATCAGTTCCTATTGCTCAAGTGTGTTTTCTGTATTATCTCTTATCTCCGAAAATACTGAACAGGTATATTTGAAATTATGAAAAATATATAAATAATAGAAGTCCTTTGTATATAGATTACAAGAAAATTCACAGTAGTCCTATGATCTTAAAACAACATAGACATCGGAGGGACAACAATGAAAAAAAATTGTAAACTGCATCATGTGATATCAAATGAAAATGCTTATTGTGAGGATTGTAAATATAATACTTTATTCGTAATAAATTTTATTCAATGAAATAGAAAAAAACCCTCTCTCCCAATTTTTTTTTATTAAGCTGCATACCAAATTAAGATTTATTACGAGGATTGAATATTGAGTGAATATTTTTTTAACATTTTAAAATAATTACTTTCCAAAAATGTTTAAAGAATATGCTACGGAACCCTTTATTGTGTGAATATAATTAACTAGCTGACCCTTGCCCACTTCGTTGGGCGGTAAAAATTTTAACTTGTGATGAAATGATGAGTGTGGTTCGGTTAGTACTGAGTGCCGAGTGCTATGATTTATTTCCTGACTGCCAGAAGGAGGATTATGTTTTTATTGCATACTGACAGTAATCGCCAGCCGACTTTCTGTTGCTAGGCGTTGCTCATGTTCAACGTTAGATTCCCGAGCACGCGATGTTCTGATTGTTTGGTTAGCGAGCCACTGTGCGCGGCGGGAAGAGCTCCGGCGCGATCTCAGGGCAGTATGGAGGGCACGACTGTCGCGACCGACGGCCGGGCACGCCGCAATAGCGGCGATAAGACCCCTCTTTGAGGAGTGGCTGGAGAGACGTCACGGCGTCCTAAGCTTCCGCTTGACGCAGGTCCTCACCGGACACGGATGTTTCGGGAGGTACCTGTGTCTTATGAGAAAGGAAGAAACGCCTGGGTGTCACCACTGCGTAGATCGCCCGGAGGACACAGTCGAGCATACGGTGCAGGATTGCCCCGCTTGGGCGGAGCACCGACGTGTCCTCACGGCGGCGATAGGCGGAGACCTCTCGCGCCCAGCACTGGTCGCGGCCATGCTGCGGGGCGAGACGGAGTGGGAAGCGGTCGCCTCCTTCTGCGAAGCAGTCATGCTCGCGAAGGAGGAGGCGGGCCGCGTGAGAGAGAGGACAAGGTCCTCCCTCCGCCCCACCCGCGGTGGTGGACGCCCACGGCGTCGGACGTCGCAAGACGATCTCCGGCCACCGTAGGCGCGGGCATGCGGGCGGCGAGTAAAGGGCAACTCGCCGCCCGACCATGGACCATGCCCGGGTCGACGGCGCGTCGTGTTCCACGCGCGCCTCAAAGAGCTGTCAGCAAAATGACGGGGCCCCCTCTCAGAGGGCCAAAGCCTGCCGGGGTTGCGGGACTCATACCATCACCGTGACCCCGGAACATAAAGGGCTACTGAAGAACACCGTGGATTTTAGTCAGTACAAGTCTGACAGTACCTCTCGCCCTGCCCGGGGTGAGAGGTCTCATTTGATGATTTTACCACGTAAAAAAAAAAAAAAAAAAAAAAAAAAAAAAAAAAAAAAAAAAAAAAAAAAAAAAAAAAAAGCGAGCCACTGTGAGCGCTCAGCGCAAGTGTCCCTATCCCTTGTTGCTGAGATATGCTGCTTTAAATCACTGAGACGCTGCGCACGTTCAGCGCTAGATTCCCGAGCACGGGCCTGCGATGTTGTCGCACTTTGGCTTTTTTTTTCGTGACATCAAATAAGTCCTCCCAACCCGGGCAGAGTGGGGGGGGTCTGTCAGACTTGTACTGACTTAAATCCACGGTGTTCTTCGGTTGCCCTTTGAATACCGGAGTCGCGGTATACGTATGTCCCGCAACCCTGGCTAGGCTTTGGCCCTCGATAGGGTCCCGTCATTATCCTGACACTCTTTGAGGCGCGTGTGGAACACAACGCGCCATCGACCCGGGCATGGTCCATGGTCGGACAGTGAGTTGCCCTTTACTCGAAGCCCGCATGCCCGATGATCGTCCCGCGACATCCGTCGTCGTGGGCGTCTACTACTAAGGCTGGGGTGGAGGGAGGATGCTGTCCTCTCTCTCACCTATTCCACCTCTTCCTTCGCGAGCTTGACTGCTTCACAGAAGGAGGAGACCGCTTCCTACTCCGTCTCGCCCCGCAGCATGGCCGCGACCAATGCCGGGTGCAAGAGGTCTCCGCCTATCGCCTGCATGAGCACACGGCGGTGCTCCGCCCAAGCAGGACAGTCCTGCATCGTATGCTCCACCGTGTCCTCCGGGCGGTCCTCCTAGTGGTGACACTCGGGCATTTCCTCCTTCTTTATCAGACACACTTACTTCTCGAAGCATCCATGTCCGGTGAGGACCTGTGTCAAGAGGTAGATGAGGACGCCGTGGGGTCAATCCAGCCACTCCTCAAAGAGGGGAGCAAGCATCTGCGAGCGCTCAGCGCTAGATGTTCTCGATGTTCTCCAGCTTTGGTTGGCAAGACGCTGTGAACGCTCGGAGCTAGATTCCCCAGCGCGTGCTTGCAAAATATTTTCTCTATTCCTCTAGAGGCGATGATGATTTTCAAGAGCAGACTTTTCCATACGGCGTACTCGAGTTGCTTTGTCTGGGATGTCTGTCGGTAAAGTTGTGATTTCCTTTTAGGCATGGTAAACAACCGCTGAAACTGTCCGATATCCCAAAAACATAAATACCACAGCTTCGAATTCAAAGAAACCGTGTTTTGTGTTTTAAGAAACCGAGCAATCAAAACAATTTTAAAGACCAACACGTAGGGGTGCTAAGACAGGATACCTCCACGTGCGCCCGTCAAAAACTCTTGCTTAGGCACTGTGAGCCTAAGGGGTCCCTTTGCCCCTATGTGAATAGCATGTCGTGTGAACGCTTCAACGCGTGTCCCTCTGATCAGCGGGGGGCACAGCGGCGGAGCGGGCGGAGTAACGTGCGGCTCGCCGTCCGACCGAGGACCAAGCCCGGGTCGGTGGTGCGCCGTGTTTCGCACCAAATGCCTGCTGGGGTCGCGGGGTTTTTCTTATCCCAGGATACCGCGGCCCCGGAACGTACAGGGCATCGAAAGGAACATGGGTGGATTTTAGTCAGTAAGAGTCTGACAGTCCGCCTCACCCAGGGCTCATGACTCATTTGATGATTTTACCTCATTAAAAAAAGACCAACGCGTAATTGCACAACGCCATCCAATGGATCTTTCTTTGTCGTGTTGATGATTCCTTTATATTGTATGTTTCCACCAAAACTCTGCCACGTTGACGGCGTTGGTGGTGGCCTCGGATAGATCCTTTAGAGTGCAGGTGGAATTAAAAAGAGTACAATTGAGAAGGTGGGCCATCGTTTGCGATGATCCAATGGATAAAACGTCCGTACAAAACATGTTCTAATGCGGTTCGCGAATGGACGGCGGCATTTTGCGATTTAGTAATTTTATATATTATTATCTTCGAAACTATTTAACCAATTTACTTACTGTTTTTGGCAAATCGTATCTCTATGATGTTCTTGTGATCATAATAATATTTTTTTTGTTAAGGTTTCATATTTAGTTGGTTAAAAAACCGTCCAAAGGTATAATGTGGTTCGAGAATGGACGGCGGCACTTTGCGATTTAGTAATTTTATGTTATCTTCGAAATTATTTAACCAATTTACATACTGTTTGGGACAAATCATATCTCTATGATGTTCTTGTGATCATAATAATATTTTTTTGGATAAGGTTTAATATATAGTTCATTAAAAAACCGTCCAAAGGTAAGTATGACGAAAAATACTTTTTTTAACTCGTAAAAGCTGCTATATCTACTAAAACATAAAAGATAGAAATATGGTGTCGCGGACTTGATTGTAGAACTATTCAAAGCGGACATTTTTGCCGTACATTATTTTCAATTTTAAGCAACTGTTAAGGCAGCGCATGCTAATAACTCTGTTAGAAGACCAATTTTTTTCCGCCCGGCTAAACAAAACTCGAGATAGTTCAGCTAATTCGCATGGTATCTTTATAATTTATAGCCTATAGCACTCAGGGATAATGTAGCTTTCTACCAGTGAAACAATTTTCAAAATCGGTTCATTACTTTCGGAGATTACCCATTACATACAAACAAACAAACAAACAAACAATTTTACCTCTTTATAATATTAGTATAGATAATGGGAAATAAATTGCTCCGCCATCTTGAAAATCGCAGAAACTCAAGTAGCGGCGATGTCAACAGATAGGTAGCGCGCGATTGGCGTCGCGCGTCGCGAGCATGTGTACGAACGTATATGGATTTCTATTGCGAGAGTCGCCTGGATACTGAAGTCGTAAGGTATCGGAAACTGGAGTCGCCTTGTGAACGAAGGGCCAAAGTCATAAGGTACCGGCGACTTGCGTCGCCTAGTGTACGGAGGGGCTCAGTGTTTGTAAACGCACTGTCCGTGATACAAGGGTCTAGTGTAGGCCAGTTTTCACCAAAAGAAGCCCCCTAGATAAATACATTAAAATTTGTTTTTGCTTTTCGCGAAAATTTAGCCAAAAAGATTCTTGTGTTTTCCATTAAAAAATCGACGTAGCACGGAGCAACGTTTGTTTTTAAACACCTACTACATTTTTGTATGTAAAAGAAACTGGAGAAAATGCAATCTCAAGATTGTCTAGAAAAACGTACTTTTCTTTTAAGACGTTAAAAATATTGTATAACATAAATTCTCTGAATACGGTTACCTCGAAATTATGAAAATTATATCGCTTGAAGTGGTATGCTTTTCTTACCTCCATTTCGGATACCGCTTATTTGTATTTCTATTACACCGTGATGTAATTTTACTTATTTTTTTGTGTTAGATGTTTGCCATTAGTAGAGGTAAGCCACAGTTCCTTCACGTCTGTAAGAATCAATTCATACTCAGAACGAAAAATGTTACTAAGAACGCAGAAACGATAACTTATTTATGTTGTGAAATATTTTTTGTTGTTGACTCTGATCGTCGCCAGCACTGCAGCGAAATAATAACCTACATTGATCCTCACCAGCACTGCGATTACATGATAACCTTTACCATGGATTATAATACCTACTAGACAAAACTGAAGAAAAACAAGACTGCAAAAAGTAAAAATATCAGGCTCATTTTTAACTTTCAACAATCATCACAACGGTAAAAACCTCTAATAATAAACATTTATGTTGTTGTTGTTAATACAAAAGAAAATCTAACATGCTATTTACCTCCCATTTAAAGAAGAACATGATTTTCATTGTCTTGCTTCCCTTGTCTATTCTGAATAAAAAAAGTCTTCCTCTTTTAATAACGGTACAATTCTTATCTCCTTTGCACTTCGGTGTAATACGAAACCCAAGGCTTATTCTTTAGAATATTCCCGCCTTGGGACAGTCTTGAGCGGTGCAGTTTAAGGATAAATTCAAAAAAATATAACCAATAAGAACAAAGCGTAGCATTCATAAAATTTTCTGTTGGCATTTGTGCGCTTTTAAAAAGAACTTGAAATAAATGCTGTTTTCATCGCACGGATGTTTTTTACTTGGAAGAAGTAATGCGAGTTTAAAATTTGCACCTGACTCTTTTCTTTATGCATCTGTTTTTTTTTATTGTGTGCAAATGAATGCAATTTAGATACTCCTCGTGTTTTTGTTATTTGAACTGTTTGGTATTACGTTTTAAATGAAGTAAACGTCGTTTTTTCAACGCATTAATGATGACAATAATTTGAATCGGAAAATATGAACTTACAGGAAAATTATAGAAGGCTGCAATAACAACACAAATAATAACAATAAACGAACTTCTACCTAGCCCCTTTACCAACAATGTTGGATGCAGCTGAATTCCAGTATCAGTACCTATCGCCACAACCGAGATACTGGGTAATACGAAAGATACTGTTAGAATTTAGTTGCTTTCAGTCTTCGGATAGCCGGGTTTTTTAGTCTTCAGAAATTAGTTGCTTAGTGTTTATTTTCTTTTACAATTTAACGCCCTTCGAAACTTACTGACCACAACGTCAAGCTATTTCTGTACTCCAAAAAAATTACACACTTAAAAAACAGCATGTTTTGTCGCTCGCCTCTCGAGCTGTAAATATACAATGACAAAATAATAAAATACAGCGCAATTAACTTAAGTGTAGCAGTTAACGAAAATATATTGGAGCGCGGAACATATTCACAGTTATAGTCTCTAGAGCCCAATTTAAATTTGACCCAACTATAAACTGCCTGAATATAATAAATGTCAAATATATTTGTGGGATGTGCTAATCTTCAAATCCCACCTAGGACCTTCCCAACTTATCCTGGTTAAATAAGCTTTGAAACCCTTCAAATCCCAATTTGTAGGTAAGTACCGTCAAACTAATTTGTCTGAGATATATTTGTGTCCTTCCAACGACGCATGCACGGTCTAAGGAACAAAAACTATTCTGTCAACTTGTTGAGGTACTACGTAAGCGAGGGGGACGGGGTACTGCGTTGTGATTGGCTAACTCAAGGTCTATTCTGTCTCAAGGTATGTTTACGGCTCACAGCAGTGGTCGAAATAAGACGGATATAAGACTTTTTTGCCTAATATATTGACAGACATCGGTCGGCCTGTTATTAGGAGTCTAGTAATATATCGTCGTTGTGTCCTTCTAAGTCTTATGAAGTAATAGGAACTTTCGGCCTGAACAATGTGTGTGTCAGCTGTGAGGAAAGTGTTTCCTTGTCTCATTTCTTTTCTTTGTCGTCAAGGTTCTGTTATTTTCCTTCCTTATCAAAGTTTATAAAAGTATTATCAGGTTTAGTAATAGTTCCTTTATCTTCCATAATATATCTTCTTGTAATGAATTTTTATTAATCAAAATATTATTTGTCCATTTAAATGAGACGGTCGTGTCTGCCGCAGAACCGACTGTAGGTGGAGTAGGAAGGTTCTCGAGAGCAGAACGCGTGAAGGTAAACGTGGGTGGGACGCCCCGCCCGGTAAGATGGACCGATGACCTGAAGAAGGTGGCTGGATGAAAAAAGCAGGAGATGTGCGCTGTGGCGCTCCTTAGGAGAGGCTTATGTCCAGCTGTGGACTGCAATAAGCTGAAATGATTATGGTGATGATGATTTAAATGAGACCATTAACGAAGCTCTTTCTTATGTCATCGAAACAACAAAAATGACAGAAAACCATCAGCTACAATACGTCTTAAAAAAAATTAAAACAAAAATGAAATATTCACAAACAACATCCTTAATACTCCCAAAAAATATTTAAACCAAGCCTACACATCGTACTAGCTTAGCAACCAAAACGTTAAATCATTCCAACAGAACCGTTGAGCCGAGTAATCCTTGCTATATGAGCGCTTGAGAATCCTCTGTGTCATTGAAATTTCGCTTTTATGTTTATATAAATAAGAGCTCTGCTTGCATACGTTAGATTCGTGGTTATGAAATGCCTTGTGCTATTTTGCTTCGGCGAGAGGTTACGGATTAAATTCTATGTTGGCGCAAGTTTTCGGAGATTTTGTGTTGTTATCACTATATGATACTGTTTCACGAATCATTGAATCTTCCTTAACAGATGATATCAACAGAATGTTTACCTATTTAACTATAAGGTTCGGGTCAGGGCAAAAGTCCATAAATAGCGGACTCTGTTGTGCGTTCTTTTTTAGAAGTCTTCTTCTGGTTTTAACTACATTATTTTTACTTATGGACTATTTTGGTCTGATAATAAACATTTATTATTATTATTATTTTTGGTCCTACAATAGCACTTTACGTTCCTAGTTTATCTGATACGACAGTCCCGCGACCCCGGCAGGCTTTGGCCCTCTATGGAGGCCCCGTGAAATTACTGACAACTCTTTGAAGCGCGCGTGGATCACGACGCGACGTCGACCTTGACATGATCCATGATCGAACGGGTCGAGACGTAGAAGTTGTCCTCTACCTCTAGTATCCCGCCTGCTCCTTCACAAGCATGACTGCTTCGCAGAAGGAGGTGACTACTTCACATTTCGTTGCGCCCCGCAGAATGACCTTGACCAATGCCGGGTGCGAGAGGTTGCCTTCGTAAGGTGCTCTGTCTAAGCTAAGCAAACCTGCAACGTATGCTACAGGCAGAAGTTGAAGACTCCGTGACACCGCTCCGCCACTTCTCAAAGATGGGTTTTACCACCGCGATTGCGGCGTCCCCGAACGTCTTCGTGTACTGTAAGTAGGTACTGGAAAAATAGTTGAATGCTTTTACAATTTTTCTTATAAATCAAGAATTTAGCTCATAATCGGAAGACCGTATTTTTCTTACTCAATCTGAAAAAAACAGTCCTATATATTTTCTGACCATGTGGGAAAAGCCGGTGGCAAAATATAGTTTCCGTTATAGCATTTATACTGTTTCTCAGTTCTGTGTGCATTTTAATCGATATTGACACAGGAAAATGCTGAAAATTTAAAAACCCGGTTTTGAATGACGTATATTGGGAATCGGGATGGCTTTATTTCAAAATTGATTGATGAATCACTATTTGATGGACAGGGAACGAGATAGAGCGATGGACGTTGGAGAGTGTAGTTGATGTGAGAATTGTGTGAGCTCGCTGTGACAGGACGGAATTTGTGAATGAATGGTTTATTATGTTAACAATAACAATATTAAGACATTCGTCAATTAAAAAGAAAAGTAATTTAATGAAGTTACATTTTCTTCTCCTTATTTGGTACATATTCAAAAAAAACATTAAAAAACAAACAGAATATAAGTAATAGTGGTCTACCGGTATCGGACACAAGATCCAAGCTACAGGTCAGGGCTCCAAAAAAGGGACTTCCTCGTAATGCGCGATGCGCGACTTGTCCAAAAAAACGTGCTTTCTAAATCAGGCCGTTAATCCAGCGGCCTAACGAGAGCCTCTTTAGATATTGGTCAAAGCTCTTGGCAATTAAGCCATGGGCCAACACAACAAGTATCTTGATTTGTCTTCCATATTGAGATCAAGGTTTATTATAATTATTTAATTCATCGATACTGTTACTGTAATTTTTTTTTCAATTTGTCAGCGGGCGCATTGGCTGGTCGATTGACTACCACGCTGCACGTTACATATTTGATTCCCGCATGGTACGAAATAGTTGTAAGATCTACAAGTAGGTGTTTCAGGTCTGTTTGTTCACGTATATGAATTTAAATGATTGTAAGCTCAGGTTTTATTTTTAAAAATAACAATTTATAAGCAAGACAGTCAAGTCAACCTGTTACCTTCGTGGGTTGCTGCAACTTCACCTCGTGGGGCATGGAGCCAGTAGTGCGACAACCACAGTTAAGGCAATATCTTTAATTTATTCTATCAGTCCGGAATTTGTTCCAGTTCTTGCCAATTTTAGAAAACATCGTGGTGTGGTGTCAATAAAACGCAAAAAGAATAAGCAATAATTATTGAACAATAAAAACAAGTTATCTCTTTTCTATTTTTTTTTAAGAATATGAAGCCAAAACTTAACTACGGGTGTGTAAATGAAAAATACTTCGGTAACTGCAAAACAAAAACAGTTTCTGTTTAGTTGCCAAGTCGTAGCTTTGTCTACTTGGCCAAGATACGGACATTCGACCTTCTTTGGTTTAGTGGGTCAATGTTTTTATTCGCTACCCTCTATAGCGTTATAAATGCTCGATTGCTAGGTAGGATTTAAGAAAATAATATTTAAAAAATGTAGTACCACAATTGAGCGAGACCGACGAGACCACGTATCAACACTATATCCCATCCAGGATGAGTGCGCGCGCACAAGTTCATTCAATTGTTTGACAGCTCTGTGGCGTGCTCTAGGCACGCGCACTCATCCTGGATGGGACTTAATGGTGATACGTGGTGTCGTCTCTATACGTAGTAATAATAGCTCAATGAGTACCACGAATTTTCCGCAAGTCGTGAGCGGTGACTCTAAGGGGCTACCTGTCAAATCTTAATATAAATCATTCTTAATCCCAGGGTAGGAAGGACTGTTAGACTCGTACTGACTAAAATCCGCGGTATCCTTCAATAACCCTTTACGTTCTGGAGTCACGGTAATTCGTGAGTCCCGCGACCAGTCAGGTTACTTATCTACATAAAATTTAATTTCCTAAAATTTTGATCTCCGCTACCTCTCACATCTTAGGCCGCACAAGATGAGTTGCCGTAGCAAAGCTGTACTGTTTCGCAGATTACCGCTGTACAGAACAATCGTAATATTTGAATCCCGAGCCGCGGTATTTTTTATTAATCAAAATACTGTTCGTATTAAATTGAGTGCATTCCATGTATTCCCCTGCGGGTTTTAACTTTATATCTTTATTTTTATTAAGCCTGGATTTACCGGTTTTATATTCTTTTCATGAGTGATTTATTTTTCGACGTGCCGTTTATGGAATACAAATAGGTGGTCGTTTAAAGCGTTTTGGGTTTTGTGTACAGTACATCTGTGCTTCAGAATGTAAAATTGTAATTTAGTGCCTTTCAGAAGAGGTCGCTTGTTAAACCTTCATTTGAGTACTGTCAATAGTAATAGTTGCTCGCACGCTTGGTATGCTTTCAGGTTGATGTCGTTTTTTAATGAAATTAATTAATTTTTAGCTGGATAGCTTCTACAGGGTGAATTTTAATTAATGCGACAAAATGAAATGGGAGCTTCAGTTACAGTAACATAGTAATTATATAATGTTTTTTCTACAATCTAAGTTGTAAAAAAAAATACGCGATTATCGTTTTCAAAAGGTCCATTGATTTTATTAGCTTTATTTAAGTACGAATTATCGGTATTCCAGCATTTAATATGCAAAATAAATGTAAGAAAAATTAAAGTATCAAAAAATCTAGTCCCACCCATCGCAGTGCTCAATAATAGACGAGCACTCATGTTATTAAACGTTGCTGTTCATAGGTTAACACTGACCAATTATTTTTTAATTTCACATTTGATATTATAAATGTTTTCTTGACAACACGTATTATTGTATAATTGAATTTGTCGCATCTATTGAATTTCACCCTGTATAAAAAATATTGAAATAAACAGTAGCATTTTATCTAACAATGATTTAACATTTTTCGCTTTTCACCGCTCAAATCGCTTAGCAATATGAATTTTTGTTAGTCCTTCACAAGAAAAAAAACTACTAAAAGTATTTAAGTGAAATTTGGTAAACAGCTTCGATTCTGTATTGGACTATGGTACGTTTGATCCCGGTATCCAACAGCATAATTGTCAAGGTATACAAAGTCTCTGGAAACAGCTAGTCTTTAATAACAGCACAACACAGGCTTAATCCCTCCATAATTTCAGATTTACCTACATATTTTATGTAACTTATACGTTACTCAGAATACGTGGGAGTACTATTAAGTACAACTCTGTATTACAGAGCATGTGTGATGTATTACATAACTAAGTTATTTTTGTGTTAACAAACTAACTGAACTGAAAATAAAAGGTCACTTTTATTCTTATTCAAAACCTTAACACTTGGAATTTCTCCTGTATCGTGGGAGCGTATTTCAGCCACGAGTCATCATCATCTTCCTGCCCTTATCCTATTTTACTTGGGGTCGGCGCAACACGTATTTTTCTTCCATTCTCCCGTATCTCTCAATATCATTTACTCCTTTTTCATTCATATCATTCCTTAGACAGTCCATCCATGTTTTCTTTGGCCTTCCTCTTCCTCTCCATTCAGCCACGAGTAGATCTAGTTAGAAAAAAATGTATTGAAGTGTGTGGTCACTACCGCTGCTGCCCCGATGTTGGACCCGCCGTACTGGATCCACGGACTATGGCTAACAGCGAGAGTGTCCAACTGACTGAAGACGTAGAAATTCCGGACGAAGTTCCTATACATAAGAAAAATAACGATACTCAAATGCCATTGTTTTCCTCCAAAAAACAACAATATAAATAAATAATAAGGAAACCGAAAAACCAAACAATGCTGCCATATTCAAAAGCTGATATAAATACATCAACGTAACGCTTGTAACATGATTAACATAATCTCATGGCGGTGACTCACAAACTCTTACACACATCCTGTATACGAGTAAGAGAAAATGATATATCGTAAAAGTTTCACAAAACACATCACGCTGTATAATGTACTTGTTTATTTTCTGTTTTTGCATTTTCGTTCGTAACTTTTAATATGTTATGCTTATTCTTTGTGAGAGGTCTCTGGATTTTTCTTTAGTGTCATTCCGTGGTTTCTTCTTTGTTATAGTTTTTCTTGGATCCTTTTCCTTATTAAATGAAGAAACTGCGGGGATAACTTCAATCAAGTTGTTGAAAGGCCTCGTGATATTTGTGTCTTGGGAGCCGACCTATTTCTGCTATTATTAACTTTTGCGAATGCTATTATCTTTATTTATTTTTTAAACTAAATTATACCTCACGGCTTAAAAAGATTTAAATATTAACCTGAGAAACCTTTTTTGTATTACCTATTTATTTGTTTTTTTTTTTTTAAACTAAATTATACCTTATTGCTCAAACATTAACCTGAGAAACCGTTTTTTTATCATATATTTAAGTGTTATACATCATCAGATTAGGACTCCGGCCGTGGTAGAATAGAAATTACTGTCAGACTCTTACAGACTAAAAATCAACCCTGTTCTTTGGATGCCATATTACGTTCCACGGCCATGGTGCCCCTTAAAAACAGTCCTGCAATCCTAGCAGCAATGTCTCGACCCCGAGTATCACCGATATTTTCAATAGAAAAGTAAAAATGTTCGCATGCATCAATATCTCCCTTGATTTTGTTCTACTGTAGGGTTGTCTTCCAATCTAACTCGATACTAACTGAGATTTTTTACATGGAGTGACTGCCTATCTGCCCTCTAAGGAGCTGCTTCAATGGATAGTTTCATATAAACTTAATATGGGATGTTTTAAATTGTTTTTTTTTTTGAAACATGGCTCCAATCGCTCCTTAGCATTTGCCTCTTAAACTTTCTCGCCAATATCCACATTACAATTCAAATAATTTAAACTCCCTTGGGATAAAGTGAACTATTTGAGTCCGTTTTTAGAAAAATAATGACTTGAAATAGACGTGATGAAAAAGAACATAAATTAAAAAAGACAACCGAAAACCTTAATATTTCAATCCTGTTGAAATTAGTTTCTAAATTTTTTTTGCTGTCAGAACTGACTGCCACTTATTTTAGCTTTCATATTCTTTGCCAGAAAAAGATAAATTCTAGACTGTACATAAATAAAATACCAATGTTAGGTACATTATTATGCGCAGATGGCCCTACTTAAATGTATAATGCATGTTTCTCGAGGCGAAGCTGCCATACAGAGAATACTTTGTCAGGCTTCAGAAATATTATGAAAATAGATGGGTTAAGTCATATTTAACTTAGTACTTAACTTGAAAATGGAATACTTAATTATAAGATATTATGTCCTGCAGTTTGGCATATTATTTTTACGTTAAAATGGCTAATATTTTACGTTCATTAATTAAAAAAAAAACTGTAGTGGTAGGCCCAATCAACCTTCGATGTCCCCACTGCTGAAATATAGGTTTCATCATATCTGTAAGAGGAAGTCAATCGTAATCTTTTACTAGTTTTGGGAGTAGTTGTGATGTGAAATGTGGTAGGCACAGTTAAGGACCTGTTTGGTTTCGAACGAAATGCGTTGTTCTGCGTAAGCGTCTACTACGATGCGACATGACGTAACACGAAGTTAATATTACAATTATACTAAAATAGTAGCTGAAATATGTTGAATTGAGTTGTGTAGCGTCGTATTCGTCGGTTACGCAGGACACCGCCTAAGATCTGCAGTACTTTTTTTACTAAGACACTGCTGAACTTACAGAATTGGTACACTAACACCTAACCTCTGTTATACGTCTGGAGTTAACTCAATTTTAGCTGAGTTGAATAACTGATTCACAGTGAATTTGGAATTAGGATATGTCGACTTTTTACTTCGTTTATCCAGTGATTTGGAATAAGTCAAATAATAAAATCGTCCCAAAAAATCTTCAGTTTGAAGATCTAATTCATTTCTAACATGTGCTTTTTAACACAATGACGACGATTCCAAAACCATCCAACTATCTAATTGGATTAAAAAGCCCGAAAACCGAATAAAAAGGTTTAAGCTTTAACACGTTCTTTGTTCTTTTCAATTACATTGAGGCCTAGCTTAGCAAAAACCCGGTTTTATTACTTAACTTTTTACTGAATCCCGAATTCTCACCACTTATGAAACCACTTCGGGAATAACTGAATAATACACGTTTCTCCTTTATTTATCCAGTGGAAACTTTCCGGGATATTATTTTTCAATAACACGTGTATTGAGTTGGAAAGTTTCTGGTTTTATTTGAATTTTACTATATTATTTTTTCTTTTTATAAATGAGTCGAATGTGCTTAGGGGTATTATTGATAATTTTATTCGGTTCGTTTCAGTAAAAATAATAAGTCGAATTAAAAAAATATGGAAGTTGATTTACTATATTGAATGATAATAATGTTTGTGAATTATAACTTTGTCGTGGCCTAATTTTACCGCTTCCATGTACGAGTATGTCCCCAAGGATTGAAATTATTTCATTATAAGACACCACGTAGAAAGATTAAAGTGTTTCATTTGATTCCTTTGATATGGAATGTTGGAAGCACCATTTCAGTAAGTTTACTCTTCTTGATAACGTGGACTAGCTTCTGCCCCTGTCTTCACCCGCTTCGGGTTAGTCCTACCAGGAGCAAATAATGACATGTGTTTTTCAAATCTGATGAACATTATTTGTATGAAATATACACGACATCTTTCCGTACATCCACGAATTACGTAATGGTTTCCTGTAAGTCATGGGTGGATCAGCACGAAACAATTACAAGTTGTAATACGTCTATATTATATTTACACATTTAATATTTTCCTGAACGTAATTATAAATCTCGAATTATATACGTGTTATATACCTCGTCAAAACAAATTCCGTTTAAAAAAATATGAACAGAATTTATATTTCAAAACTTCCACATTGTCATAAATTAGCTTCAGCTTGAAAATTGGTTTGGAACTCCACTTCGATTAAGGCTTTGTTAAAATTTCAAACCACATTATACGCAAAGTAAATCCATAAACACACCAGCGGAGTGTATCACACGATCTCGTATGTTTATCACATTCTACAAACGTAACATAATCTTATCCCGAAGTGTAACCTTAACTTTTAGTTCAGGATTTATTTCACAAAGTTTGGCAAAAAGTGTTGAATAGGGATTCGTAATGGCGAACTGAGACGGCGAGTGCTGAAATTAAATGTGTTGTGTTGGAGAAGAGTGGATTTTTTGTTGTGTTTTTTTTGTGTTTCGTGTCAGGAAAATTACAATGTCTTGGCGGGGGCACTGCCGTGCCCCGAAATTAATGAAAATGTACTAGGATTTTTATGCTATTTCAATTTTGAATAATTTCCCTGTCTCACTGTTTTTGTCAAAAAAATTCGAACAGTCAGGCTTAACGTCATCCTAACTATTTATAATAAACGCACAGACATAATTTAAAGCTTATGAGGATCATGGGTACAAAAGGCTAATATTATTTTTAAACTTTAAAGTTTATTGAATTATGGGCTTTCAACCGCTAGGCGACCACTAATATTAATAAATTATTAATTCGAAATGTGTATTTTTGTTAACACCACGCCTCAATTGGCAAACCGATTTTGATGAATTTTAGTACTGAGTTAGAGGGTAACTTGGAAACAGTTACTTTTTTGCGTAAAACTTGAAGAAGAGAAATAGAGGCAAGCGAGACCTGAGGCAAAAGTTAGGAGACAACATTATATTAAAATTAAACTGAATATAATAATTATTTGTATTACGAAAACAACATAAACGAGGAAAATTACTGTGGTTTATATAAATGTTCCCGATAGAATTTCACGCATTTTTATTTAGGTATATATATATATTCATTTAGTTTTGAAATCAAACCAAGCTGAAAATTAATATATTATGAGTATAATTTTATGCCAAAAAATATCATTAATTTGCATTTATGAAATTAAATTCATCAAATTGTCCTGAAAAGGTTCTACGTAATATGATTATTAAAGACCGGATTACATGCAATTTGATATTACGGCTTGTTTTTCAATGCATATTTTACCTAAAATCGGCTGATTTCGGATTATTTGGGCGTTTTGCTTTAATTTTAAATTGTACCATACAAAAAAAAAATGCAAAAATGTGCCAGTTGTGATACTTGCAAGTTGGTGTACACTCACGAGCAATACTATGGATACACTAAGCAGTATTAGAAAGTGATATTCTGCTATCATGATTAAACTTTTTTATTTTCATTAGACTTCTATTTTGGAAGTCATACTATTACGAAATAGGTCTCATTTCAAAACAGGAACCCAGTATTTTACGAGTAAATTGCGTTTGAATTTTTTTAAGCGTATACTTGTTATTGCTTGTGACTGTACAACAAAAACTTTCTGCTTCAGTTCTCCGATTCATAAAGTTTTCGAGAACAAACTTGCAATAATAATTATCGAATTGTAGAAGACGAAAAATAAAAAAGTGCGTTCTTATTCTTATTAATGATTGGAAAACATTTAATAACACAATACACATTACACTCGCAAATTTTTTATAAAAAAAATTATAGAGTACCCACAAGTTTTAACAATTTTATATTGCATATTTTAACGATATGTTTTCAGGCATTTTCATTGCATATTTGAATGCATATTTCGCGAATTTTAAAATGCATATAATCCGGTCTCTAATGACGATAAATATTAACCAGTTACTGTTCAACCATGCGGAATCGTTTCAAATTGCATGTTCACAAATCTTTAATGTATTACCTACACCGCTACATACATTGCATTTGAATTAATAATGTTACCAAGTTAAATAAATCAGATTAAGTAGATATTCCATAATAAATGTATAGCATTAATTAGCTAATCCATTTATATATCTTCAAAGAGTCTGTTTTAAAACAAGCTTTTAAAAACAATCTGTTGCTCTTAAATGAAAATAGAAATAACAAAAAAAAAATATACATCAAAATATCCAGTTAATAAGGCTGTATAAAAATATTTTTAATATAAGAAAAGCGTATTTTCACAAAACTGCCCCAAGAGAAAAATTTAAAGAGACTTTCAAACGTATACTGCCACTTATAACATTGCCTTTTTCTGCAATTAAATGGAGGAAATATAAACTTGCATGCGCTTGAGAAAGGACATAACTAAACTGATTGATCCGTATATTGACTACTGACAACAAATAGATCTGTATTGACAAAGATTCTGTTACTTTGGCGATTAAAAAAGAGTGTCCATGGAGTTTCTTGATCATTCTTCTCCATAGAGAACTACGGTTTGGAACTAACACCTACGGTATTTTCTCAGTTTTTATGTCTTGTGACTGGACTGTAGTACCGTAACTATTTTTATATCACCTATTAATTTTTTTGTCTTTTGACAATTCAAAAGTGCCTGTAACAGGTATGCTTGAAATAAATTATTTGATTAGACAATCAAAAAATAAACAAAAATCTTCAAATCTTCGGTTGCTCTAAGCAACATTAATAAAATTACTTACATAATGATCATTAGAGCGAACACGAGTAGGAAGCTTCAGTAGATACAAATAATATCGTTACAAAAATGACAGATGGGAAATAATTCTAAGAAACTTATTTGTCAGGATGACAACATTGACATATTAATTAAGGATTAGGTTGTACCGACAACAGCAAATGTTGGAGTTATTACTCTTTTATTATTAGATGGAGATATGATTGAATCACGGGAAAATATTGTGAGAATTATGTAAGAAAAGATACCGTAGATAGGAGTCGCCGCACAAAACAATATTTACTGTGTTCCGTCAGTGCGTATGTATTCCTGTTACTTCTGGATGAGTCTCCATCTTTAGTCTCTTCTTTGTTTTTGGGCTAGATTAGAGCTAAAATCAAATCCATGGGTCACGGGACACACACGTATACATAAAGGGCTATTGAAGGACACCGTGGATTTGAGTCAGTACGAGTCTGACAGTCCCTCCCGCTTTGCTCTAGGTGGGAGGATTCATTTGATCATTTCATCACGTAAAAAAAAGAGATCACATCCATTGCAAAATTACAAAAGGATCCCTAGTATATCAATTGACATAGTATAGTCAAATTCGACATTATACTTCTCCGAAGCTGACAATATCCTGTCCTCATGTTTCTGGATTCGGTCTAATCCATCCACATTTTTAAAATAACCTGCTTAGAGTTAAAAAATTATAAAAATATTACGGTAGAGAGAGGTAAGTTTCTCGCTCACTTGTCTATAGGACCTGTCCCTGGAATCAAGAGCATAAACCCAAAAAAAAACATACAAACAAAAGTAACAAAATTCAAATAAACTGTAAATGGAAACAACGATAAAGACCAGCTGGCTCTGGAAACATAAATATCAATACAACCTACGAACAGTGATAAGTAGCTACTTGGCAAACAGCACTTCGGTCATAAACTATGGAAGCGGTATAGATTTCTGGTGCCAAAACTACCAATTATGTTGACATTTTTACCACTATCTGCTTAAACGTAATCCAGGGCTTTTTTTATGCGGTAAAATCATCAAAAATAAATGAATCCTCCCTCCCTTTCGAATGTTTTGCCGGTGAGTCGCCCATAACTCGCCGTCTGCATGGCCGCGCTTACCCGTCGCGTTATGCCGTGGGCGTATTCCTCAGCGGCTTGGTTGTGGGGGCTGTCCTCTCTCTTCGGCACCCCCTCCTCCTTCTCTAGCATGAAGCCTTTTAATGATTTTCCACACAAAAATAATAATAATATTTTACCTTTTAAACTAAATTCTCGCCTTTTTCCGAAAAATAATGCTTTTATCATCTGATAGTGGATGTTTTTCATGAAAATTCCACTATATATTTTTTTGTATTAATAATTTCCTGCAATGTTTTACTTCATACTTTAAATAACTGCAAAACATGCCCCTTTGTTCGCTCTTTTGTTCTCGTATCAAAGTAATTATTATAGATTCATTATTAATGTATAGAAGGTGCCAATCAATCTTATAGCGTGATATCTAGATTGCTTATAACAAGCCCAGTGGTTTATTCGAGTCGTAAGTAATTGATCCAATACAAAAGCCAAAGGAGGATTATTATCAATGCTGTTATTAGTTCAAGTAATGAGATACAGAAAATAGGTATAATGAACGCAATACCTTTCAAGGTATTCTACTAAGAAACAAAACATACAGTCAAATATTTTTTTCCTTGATAATATTATAACTAGCGGCCGGCTTCGCATGACCAATGTGTGTTGCCAGAGATGACGTAAGGCACTGGAACGTGATCTCTTACTATGGACCTCATTATAAGCTCCAACTGCTCTATTCATCGAGTCAGAAATTAGGAGATTTTTAGTCGTACAACAGGCCATATAGCACGCCGAACTGATAACTGATAAGGCCGTAAGTTACTCGAATGGAGACCACGCTCTGGCAACACAGCGTAGGACATCCTTCCACAAGATGAACAGAAGGTCTGACCAAGAAGCCGCTTCAAAATACAAGATACAAGCCGCTTCAAAATACAAGCCGCTTTCAACCAGCTTATGTTCAGCCGTGGACGTTCTGCGGTTGACAATAAAATTCTGATAATGATGATGACTGACTTTGCATGAGATACTTTGCGAATAAGGCCCAAAGGGACGCAAGTCTCCGATACCTTACGACTTTGATATCCATTGACACGTGCCTGGGTAATTGGATTAGTACTGCGGTAGTCACCTGGATACCAAAGTCGTAAGGTATCGGAGACTTAAGTCGCATTGTGTACGAACAGCGTTATTTAGCGACGCAGCAGAATAATTGAATTGGTGTATATTCGTAAATTCGTTCTGAAGTTATGCGCGTAAAGACAAACAAACGAATAAAAAAATATGTACAAGAAGAACATGACTGGCATAAATCAAAAAATGCAACAACTGCTAAAATTCCCGAATAAAATCCATTTCGAGAGAGCTCAAAAGAAATTTGTCGACGTATATAATTTTAAAACGCGTAGTCTGTACCCCACTTTCAGTTTGAAAGCGAGAAACACATAACTCTGCTTGACGGAACACTAACAAACGCAATTTTTCATCTCCTACATTACATTATTCTTTTGAACGAATATATAGAAAATGGGTATGACTAGAACATAGGTTTTCTTGAGGTTTTAAAATTTAATTGTTAGATTGAAAGTGGGATTTTGTTCCATCTGTGGTATGTTTTTGAGTTCTGTTTTCTATTCAGCCTTCGAGCGAGAATTTTATAGTTTTGGAAGATTGTGACACTTAGAAATCGTTATGTAGGTTAGTTGCTAGATTATTTATGATATATTTCGAAACTGACTGACTGATCTGACAACGCACAGCCCAAACCGCTGGGCCTAGAAACTCGAAATTTGGCATAAGCCTTTCTTATACCCGTAGTCCCTATGGGGATTGATTTTGAGGTTGATAGTTAGAGGTCTCAAATTTTGCTGGGGTTCTATTTAGAACATAGGTGACACCAAGAGAGGATGTTGCGAAATTCTACCCCTAAGGAAGTTTTTTCTGTTAGTAAGGAATCCCAAATTATGCATTGGAGTTATTTTTAGGATGGTAGGTGCGACCTAAGACGGGATATTGCGGTTTGATAGATTTTTTTGTTGAATTTTGATTTTCCAAAAGTATCCCTTAAAGAAGGTGGCTAGGAGTACAAATTCACAAAAGCAAAGTTCGAAAATCACGCGTACGAAGTCGCGGGCGGAGTGCTCGTTTAATATATTATTATCTATGAATCTAGTATCGTAATGCGTTGGTTTATTTCTTAACATACAAAGTCAATTACATTTTTTTTTATGTGGTAAAATCATCAGATGAGTCCTTTCAATTACATACAACCAAATTGTACATCTGTATTACTTAATACTTTTATCGACGAACTTTTATAAAAGACTATAATTTGAACTCCACAACTCGCACAACGGTTAATAAGACGATCAAAGACATCAATATCTACGGCTAACACTTCCAAAGAATCAATTTCTCTTTACCTACCTCGTCAGACCACATCAGCCAATTTGCCAGCTGATCCATTATTAATACCCAATCTGTTCCGCAAGGTGGCGCTCTCCTCATTAACATAAATCATGTTGAGACTTGATACCGCGGTTTCAAGCTAGTTCATGAGCTGTATTGTGCTGCGTTTGTTACGTGTAAATTATCTAGGCTTTGCATACGTATTACAGGGATTTCGTTTTAATACCTTTTGGGATTTGGGTGATAGAATTAGAGATCTTAAGGTTGGATGGTTAGACGGTACTAAAATCTAAGCTTAGGAAGTTTAATCTAAATTCTAAGACGGGGGTTTTTTTTATGGGATACTATGGCGAACGCAACTTTACGAACAGATTCTTTTAGTCAGTCCTATAGTGTCACTCAGAGTCTGATAGTGTCAGGCGGGAGGAGCCATTTGAGAACAAATCCGTATATTTACACCAAATTACAGCTTTCTAGTACTGGGCGTCTCTGAGCTAAGCTGCGGACAGACGGACGGACGGACGCACATGGCGTCCGTCCGTCCGTTACGTAGTCAACAAGGAACCCTTATAGTTTTATAAGGGTTCCTTGTTGACTACGGAACCCTAAAAATGGTGGAAATAAAGCGAGATATTCAAATGCAAAGAGAGTGTGACAATCAATTTAAAAAAAAACTGACGAATAAGAAGTGAAAAGAAATAGAGTACTACATTTACAGCCCCATCGAATCAAAACTTTTACATTTACGTTATTATGTAAAAAGATTGTATTACTCTTAAGCCATGTGAATGTTATAAATTAACATGTCATTTATTGGAAAGGGCTCAAAAAAGAGGAGCTAAGTCCCTAATCGCATGGTTCATTTTGCCGTGCGATGCCTGGCTAAGTAACCTCTAAAGCTTCTCGAACGTCAATCATCTCTATGCATTTTGATAGCCTCGTGGTAACTATCTTTCATGCTTAAGCACAACGACGATATATTACTAGACTCCGCATGCACGATTTAAGGAACAAAAACTATTCTGTCAACTCGCTGAGGTACTACGTAAGCGAGGGGGACGGGGTAATGTGATTGCCTATCTCAAGGTCTGTTCTGTCTCATGGTATGTTTACGGCTCACAGGAGTGGTCTAAAATAAGACAGATATAAGACTTTTTTGCCTATTGTGTTGACAGACATCGGTCGCCTGTTATTAGGATTCTAGTAACATTTCGTCGTTGCTTAATCATGTGGTCCTGAGGAACATTATATAAGTTGTTACGTAACTTTTCTTCCGTAGAGCATTGCGTCACCTATTTTACTCGAAAGAACATCGGAGACCTAGTGCCGATTTGAGCCAGTACATTCGATTTGGCAGTATTGGTTGAAGAAAAGTCAACCTGAAGAAATAACTACACAATAGTGGCTCATGCCGATCGGTAAATTTCGTTTAAAATCGGTCGCCGGAGTTATCAAATTACCGTGACTGTGTAAACGGCTATTAAAGGACACCGTGGATTTTAGTCAGTACGAGTCCGACAGTCCCTCCCACCCTGCTCTGGGTGGGAGGACTCATTTGACGATTTTACCACGATAAAAAAGACCGTTTAAAATCATGTTATAGTAGGCCCGATACAATTCGAGCTTAGCTAAGCTCCTTATAAATCCGTCGCCATACGAGTAATTATACAAATAGCACGACTATAGACAAAAATTTCCTTTTACAAATCTTTCGAATATTCTCTTTGATATAGTTAGTTATTTAACTCACATGGTCACTATCTTAAAACGGGATTATTATGCATCCCATTAATGTTTTTTGTTTTGAGTTTCAAACTGGTTACCCCTCGTTTACACCAAGAAACAAGTTAAATACAAGTTTCATAAAAAACTTGTAGAATACTTGTCAAAACATAATTTGTTTGTTTTATACATTTATTGAGAGTGTCTCAAACCATAATCTCAAACATTTTTTCGTTCATACTGTGTAGCCAAAAAGTATTTATACAAGTATAAAACACATTTGCGTTTATAATGAAGTCTATGACATGTCAAAACTTGTCAAAAACATGTATTATACCTTGGTGTAATTGAGGGGTTACAAGCTGTGACCACATTATTTAATTATGGTAAATGTCTTTTTAAAGCTCTAAATAATGATACTAATCTTTTATATTATTGGATACTAGATTGGATTGTTGAATTTTCACATTGATAAAGTACTAGACTATCTAATAATTTCATAAACTATTTTTAAATTCAATGAAAAATCACAAAAAAATCTCCGTATCGCAAAATTTAAAAACCTTCGCATAATAAAGTACTTTGATGCTCCAATGCTTTTGCAACACGTTTCACGAGATTCTCATGAATTTCAACAAATTGAAAAGCCACTCAATTGCTTCCATGCATCTTTTAGTTATATCTCAAGTTTGAAAATATGCTTAAAAAAGACTGATTTCACTACATTGAACAATTTTGCACAAGCAAAAGTTTAGTCTTTGTGGAATATATTTTTGGCCAAAAGTTCTGGAGACTCTGATTATGCTGAAAAGGTACATTCGTAACTAAATCCGATTTGACCTTGAAATAAATCTTTGTAAGTTCGGTATTCTTAAGTCGTTAGCTCAGCTCAAGTGAAGTTCGATACGCTAAAGTGCGACCCATTAAACACATTACCATCCATCTTTCTCCTTAAGTCGTATTATTAATTACTTCTTGTAATGATCTTCTACTGAAAAGATCATTTATTCATTGCATTTTCATTCATTTTTTTATGAATAAAAACTTGCAATTTCTCTTCGTTACGTTTATAGAACCTGGAACAACATAAAAAATAAAAAACTCATGGTCCCAATATGACGTTTCTGTAGAATCATATTGCTGACATAAGCTGCAAATTAGTCCGTCAGTTTGATTTTGAAAAAGTAGAGAACACGATTTTTTTTTTAATATAAAATTAGAGGAATGTGCTTGTGTCGTCATAACTAGCAAGAATATTTATAACCTAAAATTGACGTATTTCGAATTTTCGGTTTACGTAGGTAACAAAAACTAAAAATACGGTTCAAATATTTTTTGATGAAATCTCATCTTGCCCATTACCGTACTTATCATGGGCAATGCCGCTGGCATAAATTAGTAACATATATTTCGGTACAGGATACAAACGTACTTGGATTCGGCTGTTCTATAATGTGACATTAATCGCTTCACCCGTCACCTATCATTATTGAAATGTCAATCTATTCTAAGAACTCGTAACACAATACAGGAACGCTAGCACGAGTAGGCACGTTATGTAATCGAGAAAGAAAACTTTCTGTCTTACTATAAATAAATTAAACATCTGTTAAACACTTGTCTAAATAAACTGACAACTTCAAAAAGGCATTGGACGTTGATTAAGGGTTGTTTTCCAGTTACACTTTTTTTAGACACGCGTTCAACAGTTATCTTTTTTTGGTACGACGGTTTACGTCTTGCCTCAAAAATTTAAACATTTGTTGAACGCTCGTCTAAAAGTGTAACTGCAAAACGAATCCTTATACCAGTTTTTTTTTAAGACAAGTATTCAACAGATGTTTGTATTTTACTTAAACCCAAAACATTTATTTCTCCTTGAATGGGCAAGCCTAATGTCATCAACAGGGCACAGATCTACTGGTCCGTGACTACTGAGAAAAGGACATTGCCCATTTTTGTATGGGAGTTGGTTCAAATGCTGCCCAGGAATGGGATTTGGACAGGTGTAAAATACGATAAAAAAATCATGGAGACAAAAATGAAGTTATCCACACAAAAATCTAAATAAATCAGGATCCCCTGGGTAGATTTTTAAAATATTACGCATAAAGACAGACATTAGTGGCAGGAACCCAGTGCAAGTACTCCCATTCCTAGGCAGCATTTAGACAAGTGTAAAATACGATAAAAAATCATGGGGACAAAAATGAAGTCATCCATATAAAAATCTAAATAAATCAGAAACCCCAGGGTAGATTTTTAAAATATTTCGCATGTAGGCAGACATTAGTAGCAGCAACCCAGCGCACGTACTACCATTCCTGGGCAGCATTTGGACCGCAGTTGGGCAATCTCCTTTAATGGAAAATCGCTCGCCCTGTATTACACATAATTGGCAAAATCTAATTATAAATATGGTTCACCTTTGCCTAACCCTTGGGAGCTACAGATATTCTAATGTTATGTAGGACTTATATATTATTCTACTTGACATATCGGTGTTACCTACAACTCGGTGTTTCCCTAGTCGCTTTTACGTCACCTCTGAAAGCCGGTACGTTCAAAGCTATCACCGTTTCAATATTCTTTTCCCGAAAAATGTTTCTCTGATATTTTTTTACCTCCTACATTTGCGTCCCTACTCTCGCATTTCTAAAAGAATCATTACTTTCGTGCAAAACGCCACTAAAACATAAAATTTACTAAGCTTTTACAAGGCTTAGAAATACATGTAAGAAATTCTCTACAGCCTTTAGCACTAGCACATCATCCTCTTCCAAAGCTAATATATATGAGTCTGCCTTTACGTTTATTTTACTAGAAAAATCTCTAAGTAACGGTGTGTGAAAATTACTTTGAGATCCGATGCCAAAGACTGCGATTTTGTTTTAGAAACTCGTATATAAAATGTGAACTGATGTTGGCGTAAAAACAGGGATTTAGGTAAAAGGAGAAAGATTTTCTGCGTTATAATAAGATTCCGGATTTAGCTGCTACTAGAAACATCGAGTGCTACTGCAACTATGCTAGTCCGACAAACGGATGTGCGATGTATGCTTGTGCGATAAAACTTTAATGCGAAACACCATTAGTTCGAATGTACGCTTGTGCGACAAACTGAAGGTCAACATCACGTTGGTGCGATAAATGATTTAGTCCTGTCACCGGTAAATAAGACAAAACATATTTCAATATTACGCATTTCTAATATACGGTAATGAAACCAGTTGATTTCCATCATTTTTCACCCACATAATTTTTCTTTGACAGTTGTGGAAGTCAAACTATAAAATATAAATAAAGGATGAAGATTCGTCTTTTCCTTTTGTACTTTACCCCACATTAGTAAATTATCCTGTATTGTGGGTGCAGTAACAAACAGAACGTTACTCAATACTCAAGTATTACTTAAAGCTAGATTTAAGCCATTTCATTGGTTGAAAATGATGAGGTGCGTGGTGTAAAACGGGCCTTAAACTCACATCATACAAACAACAAGACACGGAACTACTCGTGAATCACACAAATATTTGTTCCGTGCGGGAATCGAACCCGCGATACGCAGCGCATCAGTCGACGACTGGTGCTTTCATTATAAAATGCAGCAGTGGGGACAACTAGCTCAGTTAGAACTTTTTTTTTTCACAACTATCACACAACGCCATCTAGTCCCAAGCTAAGCAGAGCTTGTGTTATGGGTACTAGACAACTGATAAACATACTTATATATTTCTAAATACATACATATTATATATAAATTACACCCAGACACAGAACAAAATGATCATGCTCATCACACAAACATTTGTCCTGGGTGGGAATTGAACCCACGACCCCCGGCATAGAAGTCAAGTCAGTTGTGATTCTCGTAGAAATCATTACTTTTGGTCCACCAATGCTATAAGCATTCTTGTAATCAACAGCATATGACGTCACCAAAGCCATATAACTCAAACCCTAACACGTTCAATATAAAGTTTAATTAAGTATGACGATTTTCGCAACAAGGTTTCTTCTTATTCGAAGCTAACGAACCAAATTCCATGGTAATGGAAAATTCCCCTTTAAGGACTGAGATTTGTGTTTGATAATAATTATTTGATTTTCTTTTACATCGTCCTTGAAAGTTAGAAGAACATCAACAGTTAGTGCATTACACCACTAGTAATTTAGTTGCGTCCACACAGAGCGAGCAGCCTCGCGCGGCAAATGCCTCGAATGGCATTTGCCGTAATGGCGTTTTGACAGTTTCAATAAAATTCAAGTGTAATAAGTCCCTCATTTAGTGTTTTCAAAAATAACGAACATGTATATTTCTTTTGTTAATTATACGAATATTTACCAACATACAACGCATCAAAACTGGAGAGTGGGGTTAAAAGAAAAAATACTACTGGTCGAACATTTTTTGATAATCTAACTGACAGGCTAATTAGATTTTTTCACTCAAATAGCCGATTTTTTAATTATATTAATTATTCATCATTTATAGATTTTATGTTTTTTTTCTTCACTTTCATAATTTTAGTTTGATTGGACCGCATTACTAATTGCGGTACAATCTAACTAATATTTTCCTTGGATTATATTATATTATATTATCAGCCTATTGTTGTCCACTGCTGAACATAAACCTTGTCCAAAGAGCGCCAACCCTCCCGGTCCTTGGCAGTCGCAATCATCCGCTGCCAGCCACATTCTAAAAACATTGACCCATCTTGCCACAGGGCGTCTTACACTACCTTTTACCCATACATTACACATTGTTAATATGAGTTTGGATAGATGGATGTTTGTTTTTTTAATAAATAACTTTTAAAAAGCCGAGCGAATCTGGATGAAACAGTACATAGTTTGGTACAGCTATAACCTATACTTCCACTTACTCAACTTTGCATCCTGAAGACGTTTTGAGATTTGATGAAATTATACCTGGAAAAAAAAGAATAATAGTGTCGGTTAGCTTATATTCGTAGAGCTACTAGTTGTTGCCAGCGGATTCGCTCGCATATATATTATAAACATATATGTATACATAATTATGCATAACAAATATGCTGGTTTCTCTCCCACGCAATGTACTCGTATTTAGCCAATCAAAGGACACTACGGACTAGATTTTCAGACGGCACTAAGTCAGATCTAACGAACCTAACAGTATGGAAATTCTCCTGGCTTTTAGGCCTTGATTCCACATTGGAAATGAAGTTCCAAGTCGTGTTATTCGCTTTTCCTTGTGATTTTGGGTTTCATTTACATTTTTTGAGTTATTGTTTTAGTTTTCATGTTATTACCACAGTTTTGGTGCCAAAAACTACTTTTTTATTCTTTAAGCATTTTGGAAGGCGTCCGTCTGGATTTTAATCTGGTTTTTTTTGTCGTCTAGTATGATTTGGGTCTCGACTGTACAGACCACACCAGTCTACCCCAATCTGTATGTTTTTCCAAACGAATATGAACTTTCTGCCTTTGTGATGAGGTTGAAAATCTATTGAAGAAAAATTGAAAGTTACGGTAGGTTAGAGTGTGGCGTCTGTGTAGTACATAATAACAATTTGAAGTTTCTGGAACATTCAATTTAAGTAGCTTAGTAACCAATTCCCTTCGTTTTAATCTTCAATTGAGTAATGTAGGTGGTTTACCTACAAAGGCGTTCTTCTAAGAAATGAGATACAAAAAAAATAAGGGAGCCGTTTGATAAGTAGGACAAAACATTTTACAGAAAAAAATGTTTGTATTTGAACAACTTGTAATTCTCAGAATATAATTGACTGGCCTGTTGGTCTAGTGGTTAGTGACCCTGACTGCAATGCCGGAGGTCGTGGGTTCGATTCCCACCCAGGACAAATGTTTGTGCGATGAGCACGATCATTTGTTCTGTGTCTGGGTATAATTTATCTATAATATGTGAGAAATATATAAGTATGCTTATCAGTTGTCTAGTACCCATAACACAAGCTCTGATTAGCTTGGGACTAGATGGCGTTATTTGTGATAGTTGTGGAATATTATATTATATAATATGAGTCAATTCTAATCCGCTTGGAGACACACACTACAAAGTGTACAATGTTTTTTTAACACATCTTTAAAAAAAAAACGTTTTTCTCTATTTTCCGCCGACCACATCTCGAGCAGCTGGTTTATTTAAATTGACAAAGCAGACCTCCATGCCACTCTGAGTTGACGCACATTTTTTTTTCCATACTTAGATATGACAGCAATAAATTACTTTACGTTACACACCAGTGGAGGTTAGCATCGGTCTGAAGTCGAGACAAATTATACAAAACGCGACGATAATAAGAGGTCACGGTCAGGAAAGATGAAAGGCCCAGAGACAAATGTAAGAAAAATGAAGACTTTTTTTCTGTAATAATTTTCGCTACAATGATTCCCGTTCGAACAAAAGAATTTGTTGGATTTATTGTGGAGGTTTTCTGTTCTAAGAATCTATACTATTTTTGGCTGGAGTGAAATCTTATCCCCTTTTTTGGACTGAAATTTTTTTTTTCTGGTAGTGCTTAAACGCCATAGTTCGTTTGCTTGGTGTACTCATCAAATGAGTCCTCCCACCCCGGGCTGGGTGGGAAGGGACTGTCAGACTTGTACTGACTAAAATCCACGGTGTCCTTCAATAACCCTTCATGTTCCGGGATCACGGTGATGGAAATAAGTCCCGCGACCAAAGTAACTGGCTTAAAGTAAAATTTTAATTTTGTTTTTTTTTTTTATTTTTGAATAATTTAATACACAAAGCTTCTGTTTTGTAATCTGAGCGACTTTTTCACTTAAAGTTTTATTAAAATAATCCAGATTAAGATTTTAGATATTATAGACATTATACAATTTTAATCTTAATTTTTTTAGGCAAGTGAATCTTTATTTATGAATATTTATTCCTTATACATACTTAAAAATTTTAACGATATTTGTATTATGCCTTGGGCCCAAGGGTTTATTTGAAATGTTGTCCCACTGCTGAGGCACTGGGCCAAACCTTCCCAAATACCAAATTTTCTCAGTGTTTTCTGTCTTCTAATATTTAAAACGGAATTTATATTTAGGAGCCCAGCAAGCAACCGTAGAATATAAATTTTTAACGTGTTAAGAAGTGTGATAAATAGCAGCACTTGGCACCTGGCGCTAGACATAAACTATCTGCGCCACGTGGATGGTACGAGTTTCTAGCATTCACCACAATTACCCACGTAGTATAGCTAGACGTTGTTGTTTTAGTAAGAAAAGCTTACAGTTTTCGGACGTTTTTCAAATAATTTTAAATTAAATAATTTTTATTTATTTGAAAAAGGTTAAAACATTTTCTAAAAAAACTTGAGTGCATGGACAGGTCGCAGTCAAATTTTTGGAAGAAGGCTTTGCAACTTTGCGGCGTCGTGGATCTGAGGCTCTGGACCGATCGCCGGGTTAGCGAAACTGTCTCACCAGGTAACTGTGGCCCTGGTACGTAAAGGGCCGTTGAAGGATCACAGTGGATTTTAGTCAGTACGAGTCAGGCAGTCTCTCCTGTTCCACCCTGGGTGGGAGGATTCATTTATTTTGGATTTTACCACGATACAAAAAAAGCATCTGGACCGACGCAAAAAGCAACTAGAGGAACATGGTGGAATTTTAGTCAGTAATAATCTGACAGTCAGTATAATAGGACTCATTTTGATGAATTTTACCACCTCAAAAACAAGCGTGTTCCAACTACCAACTTCTTTTATTTATTTCGCATCGCTTGAGCGTAAAGCTTGTGGCTTAGAAGCTAGACGTGTGGACTGTGGCTCACCACACGATACTACACAGAGTTCCGTCTGAAACTCCGTAATTTGTTTAAGTCTTGTTCGGGCACGGAATCCTGCACTGGTGTACTTTAGTAATAGGTGTAGTGAAAACAATTACTACTTCTTTCTTTTGTTTTACTAAGATACGGAGTTCAATCCAGTTAAAAAGGTAAAGTTTTAATACTGATAAAAAGTGGTATAATGCAAGTTGGTTGGATTTTTTAATGAAAAAATTAGTTTTATTTTATGAGTAATAGAGACTGACATTGCTAAAATTTTTAAAAGAAATAAAACAAGCAATTCACGCTAATGGCAGTCCCTCCTGCTCTGCCCTGGGTGTGTGGACTCATTTGATGATTTTTTTAATCCATGTTAAAAAAAAGGCTGCAAGACCAAGACTAAAGTGGGAATGGGCAGGTCATGTCTGCTGGATGCTGTCGGCTCGTATAGTACAGGAATGGAGCCCTAAGACACCTAGGCAGAGCCGCGGCAGGCCTAGGAGAAGATGGCGGGCGCTTTGGATGGCTTCCTTGTGAATTGGCGAGAAGAGGCACACCATCGAGAGAAGCGGAAGGAATGGGGGAGGCCTATGCTCAACAGTGGGACAGAGAGGGCAAGAAAAAAAAAAAGGAACGCCTCTGGAGCCGGCCACAGATAGTAGCGAGACGACCTGGACGCTTATCATGAGGGTTGGTTCGAGGAGACACTACACAAAAACTCCTAGAAGGTACTGAGGGTACTGGGGTTGTTAGTCCCAGCAGTGGGAAAGCATGGGCTCAAAATAAAATTACAAACACCCAGAAAAAAATCAGTTTAGACTAAACACTGGTTTCATATTCCACTTTAATGCAATAACTGTGACTCAGTGATCACCACAGAAATGCAGATTCAAGTGCCAATCCCAGTCAAAGATAACTGACAGTCGATTAAGTTCCGGCTGTGACAAGAAATCGGCACATACTGGGTACGGTAACGGATATCCGGTTCCAATAACCGGTTACGTATCGGTTACCTTACTATGGCTAGACTTTGTAAATTGCGGTAAAGTAAAGGTAGGTAAGATAAGGGATTGTAATTCAGTAGGATACGTTTCGGATTTCAAATTAATGGACGATAATATTATACAAGGGTCGAATTTTATATTTATTTTGCAATCAAATATTACGTGATTAGATATAAAAACTATAAATTAAAGATCGATTTTAAGAATCGGACAGAAACGAATAAACGTATAATTAACACGATAATTCATTTCGAATACAGGTTTTTTTCAATTTTATTTTATCGATGATTTTATCAATGGAACATACAAGTTCGTTGCGGGGTTATCGAACAGTCAATGTCATCATTGTAATAGAAAGAAAGAAATGTGTACGCTTTGAACCTATTTTTAAATGCAGAAGTTTTGAGGATCAGAGGATGGATGATAATTTTGCAATATAGACAAATATCGTGGTATAATTATTACTATACTTATTATCTCGGGGGTAGATGAACAACTCCACGCGGTCGCATCCGCAATCTCATGCTACTAATAAACATACAAAAATTAAAATACCAATGAAAAGTAAGTTAGTCTTCCAAAATATAAACCAAATAAAATGTTCAAAGGTTCCTCAATTTATGTAAGTAGGTTCCTAAATATTAGTAGTATGGACCATGCCCCTAAAATCCAGACTCATTTGATGATAATACCACCTAAAAAAAAAAGGTTCCTAAATTTTACTTAACTTGAAGACAGAAATCCTCCATAATAAACGGAAAAGAATTGTGTAGAAATTGTAATGTGATTTTTGCTAAACAACTGGTCGGTCCGCTCGTCGACAATGTTGAAAAAAAACCAACAACAACACCTCGTTCAACGAGCGGTTTTGGGAGGAGATTACCGTAGTAAACATTCACCTTCTTTAACCGAACTTCAAAAAAGGAAGGAGTTCTCAAAATGCGGGTCGGTATGTTTTTTTTTTTTCAATAGTCCGATCAGTGTGATTCTTTTTGTTTTTCGGATGCAGAGCAGGATATTGCAGTGTGGTCACTATAAAAATTTCATCAAATTGGTCATGTATTTTCTGATTTGTGGAGCATTTTATTAATTTCGCCTACTTGGATGAAATGATTCGATCTTTACTTTGCGTGATTTGTTAAACGATCTTCGCCAATTGTGGACCGATTTTCACAAATTGATTTTTTTGTTTGTACTAGGGATTCGTTCACCTTAGGGACTAATGCAAGTTTCACGAACTCGGTTCAGCATTTTTTGAGATAGGAATTTTATTGGAACTTTCTTTTATGTCACAACATGGGCGATGTTAATACCGGTGCTTGCTACGGATTTTTTACAAAAAATTTAGTAGCACTTGCTTACTAATAATAAATGAACTAATAACTGATCCTAAAATATTCAAAATGGAAGACGCGAAAATCCTGCCAGTAATAAACGAAAACAATTGAGTTAGAAAAGTTTACGATGTTTTGATCAACAAACTGTCGGTCCACATCAGTTGACAATGTTGACAAAAAACAAACAACACATCGATTCAACGATCGGTTTTGGGGGAGACTTACCGTAGTAAACATTCCCATTCTTTTTTAATGAGAAATGGAATCTTTAATAATGGTTTTTAGCGTGGTAAAATCATTATATGAGTCCTCCTAACCAGGGCAGAACGGGAACGACTTTCAGACTCGTACTGACTAAAATTCATGGTGTCCTCCAATAATCCTCTTCGTTGCGGGGTCACGGTAATTCGTGAGTCCCGCGAACAATACCTAATGATTTTATTATAGGGAAAATTAGCTTCTCAATTTCCTTGTACTTTGGGAATTTTCCACTTTATGCCAAATAATAAAAAAAATGAATTAACATAAACATGTACAAAACTGTGGGTTTATGTATTTTTTAGAAAATTTATTTGATTTGGAGTATTAACTGAACACTTAAAAACGCATAGGAGAAATCTTCCAAAAATAATCAACCTCTGAGCGACCCCTATTAGGCCTTTACGTGTGATGAACACAATAAGAAATAAAAAAAATAACAATTTTTTCCGTTTCTGTTTATTCACAAAACTTATGGTTGTACCTTCGAGGTTTTCTCTTAATTATCTATATAAAATCCACAAAATAAATCTGTCCCTGAACTAGTTAATCCTATGTTTCAGGCGACAACGTTAACAGCACCAGTTAAAATGACATCCATAATCGCAGAATATTAATCCAAAGCCGTGCATTTAATTCACACCATTTAAACCCACAATACAACCCAATACTTCATCACTTGAACACTCAATATGTATAATTAATTACCTCCTGGTACGGCCGATCTGTTAGGATTAGTTTCCCAACAGTTTGTCACTGTCAGTTGCAAGTTACCAACTAAGTTGAACCAGTATCGCGGTGATTGGTGACGTCAAACGTAATGTTCGTCATCACTGGTGTAGAGCACTTGAATTGTTGGTGTTTTAGACTAATTAGTGTGATTAGTGTTGTGGTGAGTGTTTGTGTCGTTTGTCAAGGTCAGGTTTTGTATCTGTTTAAGAGCGTGTTCAGCTTTTCATACAACTAAAACCTCGTTTTTCGATATAACTGATTTTACATGCATGTATTACCAATTTCTCATGAATGCGACTAGATCGTCACGTCAGCGTTTTCTAGGCTCCTTTTTAATCACTACAAAACAAAATTATTTATTAGTTGCCATTACAAACAGTTTATTTAATATATCTACATTTCTTGTTAAAAGAAAACAATCTTTGAAGGCAATATCCAGTTTCCCTTTCTCTTTCGGAAAATTTCAAACTTTTAGCTGTTTATCTTATTTTAAAAGCGATTCAATAGTATTTTTCTCATGATACTAAGTTTCAGCAGTTGTAGTTTTTATTAACTTCTTGAATTTTCACTTCCCTTAGCTTATTCATCAAAATTTTATTCCGTTGTAATAACTTATAAGTAACTGAGTTCTGAATAAAATATTGAAACAAAAACTTATTTTAAGAAGTAACACAATGTCTATATTAGTTTCAAACTCATTTTAGAAATTTTCATACAAAAGCGAAATTACTTTTGGGTGCGTAATTTCATTATTATGAAAGAGTTAATATAATGGAAAATTTCACTGTATTTTTCACAAACTTTTTAGAAGTTTAACCGAAATTTTGTTTCCACAATTATTTACATACTTCAATATTAGCTTATAACAGAAATGCGTTATTTAACAAAATCTGAACTCACAAATTTGCTTTACAAATTAATATTACATACTTAATATCCATTTCCCGTACCGAAAACCACAAAATTTTGCCTTTTCAGGCATCTAAGTACCCCACTTCGAAACAAAACACGAATTAGAAACCACAGCACAATACATTGCCCCTTTTCTTAAGAATAACACAATAACGTTGATACCAAAACCGCAATGAATATCAAAAGTATTGGAAATTTCTCAAAGCCCTTCATTTTAATAACACCCATTTGAGGGCTCGTTCAACCCAAAAGGATTTTGTTTATAGCTCATTAATGAATTTCGCTCAAGAATCATTGGGAACAGACCTTTCATACCTTAATTTGTAAAGGTATTGGATATTAAGCGGAGATCGTCTTTTGTATGCCAGGCCCGTATTGTTTGTGGTAACCGGATCCATAGCCAAGTTTTGCTAAAGCAAACGTCTTTCGGGATATACATATTACTTGGAAATGTGTTTTGAATATTGGAGATAGCTGTATCTTTTTATGTGTATAGAATATCGGTTTCTACAGTACGGGAAACTACTGAAATTGCTGTCATAAGAATAAAGCGAAATTTTTACCGAAATTTTATTGAAATTGATCCTGTTTTACTAAACGTAGGTTACGCTGTGCTAAAAATGAAAGAGTTTCAGAAATTTTTAGTCCCACGTGTCTAGAGTAGATTGTGAAACTGGCGAAAGTACATCACAAAACACGTGCTAAAAGATTACTTACCTACATACAGTACCAGTAATTTGATAATGTTTGAAGCATACTAATTTTCGAATCTAGAAAGCATTACGACGGCCATAAACTGCGCTAAACCACAAAGATCTTCCCACGTAATCACCGAAAATATTCATAACAGATATTTGATGAAAGCCATCAGTCGAATCCAATTCACAAAAAAATCTCCTATCGAACCTCACATCTAATGGAATATGATGCAGTGATTCCGGAGTTACCCTCCGCGTCAAAACCAAGCTATGATGGATGATCGGTCCATTCATAATGTTATTAGTTCAATTGTAACGTGAGGGTAGATGAATTAATTTGTGGAGTTCGTTTATGTGGATGATGTGGTCGTTTTTTCGATAACATTTTATTTGGTGTATAAATTTGAAGTTTTGCTTGTCTCGCTTGTGGTTAGATATTCGATTTTTAGACAACCTTAAACGTCTTTAACCATCTAATTTCGCTTATAAACGATGTAATTTCATTTCGAAACTTATCCGAGCTTTTTTTATCGTTTTAAAATCATCAAATGCGGCCTCCCACCCCGGGCAGGGCGGGAGGGACTGTCAGACTTTTACTGACTAAAATCCACGGTGTCCTTCAATAGCCCTTTAAGTTCCGGGGTCACGGTGATGGTACAAAACCCGCGAACAACTTATCCGTGCAGTGATAAATTTAAAAATGTAACAATTTTTATACCTCTGCTGTGAAAAGTCTTCCCAGTCTTTCAAGCAACACCCGAAACTCTTACCACCTCTTTAAAATGGGAGAAATCTTTCCCGAGCCTACTTTACCTTACACAATAACAAAATAACTGTCGCATTTTATCGTAATATTTCAAGTTGATAAGCAATTACGCGGTCAACAAATTCAAGCAAATATCTAATCTATATATATAAAATTCAAAACTGACTGACTGATCTGACAACGCACAGCCCAAACCGCTGGGCCTAGAAACTTGAAATTTGGCATAAACCTTCCTTATACCACGTAGGTGAGCACTAAGAACGGATTTTGCGAAATTCGGCCCCTAAGGGGTTGTTTCTGGGGTTGATAGTTTGTATGAAACTTCGCTACAACAGGTGCTAGGAATTCCAAATTTTGCATAAGGTGTCTTTTTAGAACGTAGATGCTAACTATGACGGGATTTTGCGAAATTTGACCCCTAAGGGTTTGTTTTTGGGGTCGATAGTTTGTATGAAACTTTGTTACTGCAAGTGTTAGGCGTCTCAAATCTTGCATGCTGGTTCATTTTAAGACGTAAATGCTCAACAAGGTAAAATTTTTGTGAAATTCCACCCCTAAGGGGTTGTTTTTGGGGTTGATAGTTTGTATGAACTTTGTTACTACAAGTGCTAGGAGTCTCAAGACGTAAGTGATACTTAAAACGGGATTGATGTATTGACAGTTAGAGGTATCAAATTTTACAGGAGGTTCTACTTTAGACATAGGTTCTCACTAAGTGATCTTGCGAAATTCAACCCCTTAAGAGTAGTCTTGGGGTTGTTAGCAAGGAATCCCAATATATTCATTGGGGTTATTTTAAGAACGTAGGTACCACCCAAGACGGGATACTGCGAGTAGATAGAAATTTTGTTGAATATTGATTTAAATTTTCGGAAAGTATCCCTTACAGAGAGGGTGACTGGGAGTAAAAAATCACAAAAACAAAGTTCGAAAATCACGCGGACGAAGTCGCGGGCGAAGTGCTCGTCGAATCATAAGAGATACCCTTTTCTTACAACGTTGCCTCAATACAAATGTACTTCGAAGAACCAGCTTATGATCTCAATTCGAAGAAACTTATAACGAAGACATACTTATTTACCTTATCACAATAATAATCAGAATAAACCCTTGATAAAGACACTCAAAGGTTGTCAAGTTTCAATGAACTTAAACAGTATTACAGTCATTTTGAGTGTCTATTTAGAAGTTTTGAATTACTAATGATTCTTCGTTTATTAAATCACTGTTTAAGTGTAGTTGATAGAAGTTTTAGTGATGATTTAATGTGTTATTATGGTGATAAATAAACAACAGGAATAATTTGTTCACTCATTATTTTACGGCATAGTTGGCAAAATGGCCAAAAATTTACCACACACACGATACAAGTGAAATTTGTTATGTTAGACAAAGTTAGTAAAATGAGGGGAATGTATACATTATAATGTATACTTATAATGCCAGAAAATTATTTTGCTGGCTGTACGTTACGGGAAAACGTCCTTTTGTAGCTCGACCTGAATAATTATGATCTATGTGATCTGTAAATAGTTGTTCCGGGTTTTTGTGAATTTTTATGTTTTTAAACGCACCCACGATACAGGAGGAATTCCTAGTGTACAGCAACGTTTTATTTTTAAATTGTATTCTTTAATAGCCCGTGCCTTAAACGGAAAGAAAGAAGTTAAAACTCCAAGAGAAAAAAATAGTTCCATTGAAACTAATTCTGTTAATACAAATTCTACAAAAAATCATAATCCGATTTCGTAGAATAATATTGTTTTCTGAATTTATTTTTCATCGTTTCAATTGTACGCGTAATATTATGTTTATATTTTTCATAATAATAAAATTTTATACATTTATACATATTTTTTTCCTGTTACTAGGAATTTCTTCCTGTATTATGGGTGAGTTAAGATCCGAAACAACTACTTTTAGATCATAAAAACATTACAATTTATTATTGAAAATGCATATTTTCCAACAAGCCCTGCCTGACTGATACAGCGGTTCTCAAACTTTTTTGGTGGCGAAACCCTTTTGATTAGCGAAATTTTTGACAGAACCCCAAAATTAAAGAATCTGTTAAGGTGTGTCCAAACACGGCGTGCAAGGTGCGCGGCAGCTACGCGCGGCATTCGCGGGATACAAATTTGCCGCGCGGCTAGTTTAAGGTGTGTCCAAATATCGAGCGGCAATCGAGCGCGGCTGCCGCGCGCGGCCCGCCGCGTTGTATTTGGACGAGTGCCGCGCGCGGCAGCCACGAGCTACCTGCCGCGCGAGCACCCTGCCGCGAACGGTCTTAGTGTTGGTTCGCCAATGGTTGCGTGTGGACGGACGTATTTTATCAAGTAAAATGGATAACGAAACAGCAATTCGTCTTATTGAAATATATGGCCCCCATGGTCCATTATGGGATCCTAGACGTAAAGAATATCACAATAATAACGTGAGAAGGTATATGGGATGAAATAGAAAAAAAAATCGAACAACCAAAACCAGCTTTAAAATTTTAAATGAAAAGTCTTTTGAGTTCTTATAGAAGGGAGAGAAACAGAGAAAAAACAAGTAATGTCACTGGTTGTGGTAAGTTTAATCTTATTACATTTTATAACAGTAGGTACTTATTATTAATTTTCTGCCTCATTATATTTCCACTATACTAATTCTTAATTATCTCTTAAAGGCGTGAACCGATTTACATGATTCAAACTGATAAAATGGTTTTCCTCAATACAGATCACTTAGTGATCTAGTCAGGGGAGCAGGAGCGTCACCCAACTATTTAGTATACAGGGTTACTGGTTAAGTCGACCTATTCCCTGTAAGGGGTTAAAGTAGACCTCATTCTTGACTGATTTTACTATGGGAACCCCGATCCTAATCCTTACCGTTTTTGAGTTATTAGACTTTTAATTTTTTTCAAAAATATTCCACCTCTGCGATGTTTAGGACGCTAAAGTGATACTTTTTCGATAGCTTACAAACGACACATTCTATTGAAACCAGTTTATTTGATTAAATACTCAAACCTTGGGAAATAAATGGTTGTAAAGTTTAAATATTGAATTTTTTTTGGAGCTACCCTTGTCTTTCAAATCAAATTTCGCAAAATAAGTGTATGGTACTAGATGTGCAGATTGCAGCAAAAACACTGCTGTCTGATTAGCTTTTTAAAATGGTACCACAATATCCACTTTTAGTAAGAATATGGCCAAAAAATAAGGGTTGATACTGACAAGGTGGTTTTTTAACCAAACTCATTAATACACTTTTAATCGATTTCACTATAAGAAGGAGGTTCTAATTTGAATTTACATTTCTATTTGTCAATCGACTTCCTCCACTTGCAGTTCGATTTTTCTTACTTACTCTGTTGCGGATTTTTTTGTTACCTATCGCTATTTTATTCTTGTTTCTTCTTTTGCTGTATAAG
Organism: Agrotis ipsilon; assembly: GCA_028554685.1. Lineage (NCBI taxonomy): Eukaryota > Metazoa > Arthropoda > Insecta > Lepidoptera > Noctuidae > Agrotis > Agrotis ipsilon. Next base: position 2,992,803 of record CM052956.1, read on the forward strand.
TACATGGCTCTATCTAATTCCGACCCATGATTGTGACAAAATACAACGAATTGGCCTGATCTCATTGACCTGCGAGGTATTGACTCAAAAAGCTAAGACCACATAATGATATCAAGAAAAAATCGTAACAAAGAAGATACAGCAAATAAAAAAAAACAGTCTACTATCAGTGGAGAAGATCATCCACATTAAATTAAAACAGTCTAATTTAGGATACGCTCCTTTTTTTTTTAAATTTGTCGATAACTGATGAAACGAAAACTTTTTCGTAAAGAACAATTTTTGTTAAAATACCTACCACCTTGTCAGTATCAACCCTTATTTTTTGGCCATATTCTTACTAAAAGTGGATATTGTGGTATCATTTTAAAAAGCTAATGAGACAGCAGTGTTTTTGCTGCAATCTGCACATCTAGTACCGTACACTTATTTTGAGAAATTTGATTTGAAAGACAAGGGTAGCTCCAAAACAAAATCAATATTTGAACTTTACAGCCATTTATTTCCCAAGGTTTGAGTAATTTATCAAATAAACTGGTTTCAATAGAATGTGTCATTTGTAAGCTATCGAAAAAGTATCACTTTAGCGTCCTAAACGTCGTAAAAATCTTACTGTAACTAGTTTATGACGCAGAGGTGGAATATTTTTGAAAAAAATCAAAAGTCTAATAACTCAAAAACGGTAAGGATTAGGATAGGGGTTCCCATAGTAAAATCAGTCAAGAATGAGGTCTACTTTAACCCCTTAAAGGGACTAGGTCGACTTAACCAGTAACCCTGTATATGTACACAATGTCTTTAAAATATGCATACCTACTTTATAAGTTCCACATGTACTGTATACCCATGTGTCTGTGTCTAAATAAATATTATTATTATTATTTTAGACCTAGACCTTTCATTTGACACATCATAATCGTTAAGATATCTGAACAAAAAAAAAATCAAATTTTCTAGTTGCTCTCGTTATCCAACATGATTGAAACGCGTAATTCAATTCTTTTAAAAACTATCTTATCAATCATTAAATTGTTTTAAACTGGGTCGAATTCAATCAAAAAGGAATTCAATCAAATTTTATTTGCGAACAACACGAAATATAATAGATAACACGCGCGAGCTCTGCGACAACAGTGGTTGTCGCACCGCACGCGTGTCTCGGACATGCCGCGCAGCACTGCCGCGCAAAAGGTCTAAACTAGCCGCGCGGCAAATTTGTATCCCGCGAATGCCGCGCGTAGCTGCCGCGCTGTGCACGCCGTGTTTGGACACACCTTTAGACCTTTTGCGCGGCAGTGCTGCGCGGCATGTCCGAGACACGCGTGCGGTGCGAAAACCACTGTTGTCGCAGAGCCCGCGCGTGTTTTCTATTATATTTCGTGTTGTTCGCAAATAAAATTTGATTCCTTTTTGATTGAATTAGACCCAGTTTAAAATAATTTAATGATCGATAAGATAGTTTTTTAAAGAATTGAATTACGCGTTATGTTTTTAAAGAATTGAATTATGCGCATACATGTTGGATAATTACGAGAGCAACTTGAAAAATTTGTTTTTTTTTGTTCAGATACCTTAACGATTATGTCAAATGAAAGGTCTAGGTCTAAAACCATTTTATCAGTTTGAATCATGTAAATCGGTTCACGCCTTTAAGAGATAATTAAGAATTATTATAGTGGAAATATAATGAGGCAGAAAATTAATAATAAGTACCTACTTTTATAAAATGTAATAAGATTAAACGTACCACAACCAGTGACATTACTTATTTTTTCTCTGTTTCTCTCCCTTCTATAAGAACTCAAAAGACTTTTCATTTTCAATTTTAAAGCTGCTTTTGGTTGTCCGATTTGTTTTGCTATTTCATCCCATATATCACGTTATTATTGTGATATTCTTTACGTCTAGTATCCCATAATGGACCATGGGAGCCATATATTTCAATAAGACGAATTGCTGTTTCGTTATCCATTTTATTTGATAAAATACATCCGTCTACACACAACCATTGGCGAACCAACACTAACACCGTTCGCGGCAGGATGCTCGCGCGGCAGGTAGCTCGTGGCTGCCGCCCGCGGCAGTCGTCCAATCACAGCGCGGCGGGCCGCGCGCGGCAGCCGCGCTCGATTGCCGCTCGATATTTGGACACACCTTTAGGTGTATCCTCTAATAAAATAGGTAATCTTGTCACAATGTAAGTTAAAACATACTTTATTAAAAGAAGTAAAAATCAAATGATATTTTTGAAACTGTTTCTTAATATTAACCGACTTCTTCATCCATTGGTTGATTTTAGACTTCATAGAAGTGAGTTAAAGACTACTATTATCCTCGCGGACCCCCCACAAAGCCTTGCGTAGCCCCGGGACTCCTTGTAGCACACTTTGAGTATGGCTGCTCTTATCAAACAAACTGATTGCATAAATTAAATAAAATGCCCTACAAAAACCAAATCCCTGCTGGCATATAATTTTGTTTTTCTCCAATAATGTTATAGAAGCAAAAATAGGTCAGCTTACGGTTCAGATATAATAAGGTACTGTTCCAAGTATCTCTTGTACCTACACTATTGCCTCTTATATCTGACCTCGAGCGTTATTAAAACATCTTCAAAGAAACTACTTGCTACTGCTACTTGCTTATGGAAAAGGATGACATTTTTATTACAAACTAGTGACCTGTTCCGGTATTCGCAAGAGTGCTTTTTCATATTTTTTTCTTTTTATGTGAAGGTGTGGTAACACTCTGATGCCAGTGTCCTCGGAAATGGATTTGGTCTTCTCTTCTGTTCATTGATTTGTACAGGATTATTTCTAACGAACCTTTCAAGGGCTTTTTTATAAGTGTAAAATCATCAAATGAGTCCTCCCACCCAGGGAGGACCTGTCGGACTTGTACTGATTAAAATCCACGGTGATCCTTCAATACGTCTTTACGTTCCAGGGTCACGGTTACCTAATACCCGACCCCTGCAGGCTTTGGCGGGGGCTTTGTAAGGGGATCAGATTGCTGACAGCTCCTTGAGGAGCGCGTGGCCACGATGCGCCGTCTAACTGGTCAATTAGGCATGGTCCATGATCGTACGGCGAGTCAGCTATTACAGCCTTGAAAGATAACAAAAAAGAAGTTTCTTCAGGAAAATTTACTTTATAATAAACGTCAAAGTCAAAGATATGGAAATCAAAACTTAAATTTTTTAAACCTTTAAAGATGAAATTCAAAGCAAATGGAATTGATTCAATACCCACTTGAAAGGGTAAATTCGTGAATGTACAAGAAACTTCACTACTTACTCTAAAACTTAAACACGTTTATCTTTATCTTCTCTTTAAACAAACCTTCATTATCACGTTAAAATTCCTAATCTACAAAGTCTCATTTATTTATAGCAAAAAATTAAAAACCAGAGCAGCATTAATTTAGAAAACTGTCTCTTACCATGAGTCCAGTCCAATCATGTGACAGTTAACTTTCCTTTTATGGAAATGTAATGAAACAAAGTCAGTCTGACTGAGGAACTTTCTTAATATAATATTCTAAAAGTCAAACAGAGGAGGGTATACCCTTTATAATTTTAGCCAACGATAGCTTCGCCCTTTCTGTATGCCTGATATTCGTTAAGTTCCATTTCAATTTGGTTTCTGAAATCAAGTTAACAAGGGTAGTATATTTGAATTTGAACTTAATTGACCCGCACTTCCTATTTATAAACAACCAATATTCCGAAATCCAATCTCAGTGTGTGGTTCTTTGTATCGTTTTCGATGACATCGGAGACTCTTCAATCAATTTCGTACGATACACTGGTTTATGTAAAACAAAGGCTGATATAATTGACTAGTCCATTAAATATTGTCTTAATTAACGACTGTTGTATTAACTTTTTTATTTACAATGGCAGTCAGGGAATGAAACTGACAATTACCTGGCTATTTCTGAAATATCGTTCCTTGAAGTACCCTTCAACTAATTGTACCCTTTTTGATGAACAACCCTTGGCTCATTGCTTCTCGTCTGGCTATTTAGCAAAGGTAAATACCTAATTACCGTCAAGCTTTTAACAACTTTGTCTGTCTCAATTAACGTGGGAATTAAGCTCTAAGATTTAGGGTATTTTTTATTTCAAAGTGTGTAAAAAATACTTTGTAATGTAATTACACAATTACAAAAAAGGTTGCGATCACTTTGAAAAATCGTTTCTCTTTTTGTTACGATAGATTAAATAAAAAAATTGTCATATTTTCTAATTTGAAACAAGTAGAAGAAGAAGTAGTATTTTTTTAAGATGGACCGACGATCTGATGAAGACTACAGGCAAGTACACTGTACGGTGCCTGCCGGGGTCGCGGGACTTATTTCTATCACCATGACCCCGGATCATAAAGGGCTATTGAAGGACACCGTGGATTTTAGTCAGTACAAGTCTGACAGTCCCTCCCGCCCTGCCCGGGGTGGGAGGACTCATTTGATGATTTTACCACGCAAAAAAAAAAAGTACACTGTGCGGTAAAATACGGATACGGGATTAATAAGTTCGTCGTTAATTAGATTTAAACAAAAATGGAAATTAACCGAATAACGCTTTGTTCAACCCACGAATTGTGCCCTGAATATCGGTGAGGCAGTCTTTACTGAGATGTTCATTTTAGTACAGTCGCGGAATGAAAAGGTTCGTCGATTTTCAAATTGATTCGTTTAAAGTATTGCGAGCACATATAACCTTTTGAATCTTTGTTACAGAATAGACTCGAGTTACAGAAAAATGATGTATAATGTTCGTTAATAAAGTTCAAAATTATTCAGCTCGAAGCTGTTTGACAATTTATCTTGTCAACAAGATCTCTTAAGACGTCAATGTTTGATGAACCAAAACCTTCTTGTTGGTTCAACCTGCCATTATTATTAATTCAGATAAAACTATTGTCAATGTGTCAAAGCCATCATTGTAAAATTTCTTATTTTCTCTTCTAAATAACTATCATATAATATAATAATTGCTGTGTTAATTGATCAAGAGTGATAAGAAATGCATTACATTCAATGGGATTACATTATAGACGACACGTAATAAAGAAGCACGCTTAAGATTTGCACAGACTTATTTGAACTTCGATTGGAGTGCCACTATATTTACCGACGAAAAATGTTTTAAGTCAAGCCAACATGGGAGGCTTAATTTTTGGAGATATAATAGTACGAGATATACAGAAGACCATGTAGTGCCCAATTTCAGTTCTGGACGAATTTCACCCAATATATGGGGGTGGATGTTAGCGGATGGAGTAGGCGAGCTCGTTCTTCTTCCTTCAAGAGCAAACGCAACACACTATCTGTCTGTTTTAGAAGACAATAAGCTACTAAGTGTCCGTACTGTGTATCCAGCTGATGAGCTACTTGAGGTCAGCTATGTCCAGGACAATGCTCGCACGCACACTTCTGGTATTGTGAATGAATGGTTCAACCGGCATAGCCGGTGATACCATGGCCAGCAAGATCTGCAGATTTAAATCCGATAGAAAACTTATGGGGTTTAATGGTACAGCGATGGGAAAATAGAAATGAAAGAACCAAAGAGGTTATAGAAAACTACTCTTTCGTCTTGTCGGTTCCATGAGAAATAGTTACAATGTGTGATCGAAGCTAATGGTGGTTTTACCCGTTATTAAAAATAAATGCTATTAAACTTACTTAATCGTAGTTTTAATTAATTTTTACTTGTCTATATATATAAAAATGAAAACCGTTTTCCGTTGTCACGACATAACATGAAAACGGCTTGACCGATTCGGTTTTTTTTTTTGTGTTTGTAACCATCGGGACTGGGTTTTAGACCGGGTCCTCCACCCGTGCGAAGCCGGGACGGGCCGCTAGTTATTTTATAGTTGTCATTTTACTGTTGTTTTATTACATTTTGTAATATTGACGGGATGGAAAAACAAGTAAAACCTTATTCGATAGGAAACGTCATTTTTATTCAAATGTTAGCAGCACTGTTTCTTGCACTGGTATGTTGGCATAATTCTTGCAGTACTAGTGCCAGCGAAAACCGACTCTAAGGTGACGAACCTTTTCATTCCGTGACTGTACATAGTTTTGGGAAAACAAAAATTATTCTTACATTATTTGCTTAACGACTATCAACTAGTCATTAGCCGATGTAATTATTTTGAATTTTAGTCTAGACAGAATCATAAATTGTGCGTTACCAGTATTTAGCTTCAATTTATGCCTAAAACTTAGTTTAGTTACAAGTATCTATTATTAGAAGTTAGTTTGAGTGTCACTTAGACCTAGTTATCAAATTAAAATCAATAAAAAACAAGTTAAAACCGTCGGTATAGGGCAGGGCGGGAGGGTCTGTCAGACTTGTACTGACTAAAATCCACGGTGTCCTTCAATAGCCCTTTATGGGGGCTACTGCAGGACACCGTGGATTTTAGTCAGTACAAGTCTGACAGTCCCTCCGGCCCTGCCCGGGGTGGGAGGACTAATCTGATGATTTTACCACGTCAAAAAAAAAAAGACTATGAACATCAACTCATACAAACATTTATCCGTGAGGAAAAAAACCCACAACACACGACGGCACGACAGCGTAACTATCACTGCGCCAACTTTACACGGAAATAGAAATAAAACAGAATATGTAGTTAACAATCACAAGAACTTATCAAAAATATGTAATACCCTAAATATGAAATCTACTCTTGTACAATAGATTTCATACAATTGATTCATAATTATTAGTTTTTTTTTATCTTTGTTAAAACAATAATAAATTCATCAAAAGAGAAAATACGTATCCATTTTTATCAATTTATTGATGCTGCCTACAATAAAATGCAGAAAACACACCCAAAATAATTGGAAAAAGGCAAATGATCTAAGTTCCTTTGTGATAGTTATTTTTTTATTGCATGCGGCGGCATTCTGAAGCTCCCTTCCTCATCCCCATTAACTCAAAGATCTTAAGATTCAACTAAACTATTAACACCAAGACACCTAAAGCACCGACATAACTATTACATACTTCACGGGTCGCATCCTAACAGGCTTTGAATTAATTTATATGGCCATATCAACACATAAACGCGTACATCTGGTCCTTTGAACGCTACAGAGGCTGATACTCTGGATTAACACTATAATCCTTACATAATATAAACAAACTTCATGAGAGCTCCTTCCAGGAAGT